>JAWZYV010003490.1:0-600000 GCA_038373885.1 Cheiracanthium punctorium | reverse complement strand
CAAACCTTAATCGGCAAGTACGGTGATAACATCAGAACCAAATATAGAGCTTTATTACTTACATTAGAAGTGCCTCTGAAATTTTGGAATTTTACTGAAGCCTGTATACACTAAGCAACAAAGTCGCAGAACACATGTCTTGTGAAAAGTTGCAGGGCTGTTTCGCATTATTTATGTCTCCTGGACTGTTGCAATACTATCCCCTCCTCCTTCCTCCCGTACACACTTAGCAAGAAAAACACTCGGCCCACATGTCTCGCGATAAGTTGCAAGGTTGTTCCACAACGGCAACCTACCCCCCATGTTGCATGCTAAATGTTTCGATGTGAAACTTAAAACTTGCGATATTTGTATCACACAACAATCCTAAGACTCGTAAAAAGTATTGCGGAACAACCTAGTAACTTGTCCTCATATGTGTGTTTCGTGAATTTGTTGCTTAGTATGTATGAAGTTTTATGACGAAGCTTGACAATATTGCATATTCATGCATATTAATTACATTACAGGTAATTTTAAGATTAATTTTTTTGGAATTTTTTCTGATGGTGAATCTTTATATTATACATTCATATATACGTACATGAAAAGTCACCAAAAAATATCTGAAAGCATGATAGTTTTCCACTGTGGGTTTTGCAGATTTCTCTCAATATTTTACAAAACTACAAAAATAAATAGAAAATTTGACAACCAATTATTATTTCAGCTGATTTTAACCAGAACAAACCATTTTAAAACTGTCGCAAGATATTCAATATCCACTCCAATATTTTTTGAGCGAATGTGCATTTATTACAGGCACACACAAATATGTATTTAAATATATTGATTACATTGAAATAAAACTAACAGACTAGATTAAAAAATCTTTTACTTTCTTGGAATATATTTCTTTTATTAAGGAAAAATTAATTATAAAACCAGTTACAATATCATAAAAAATTAACACACATTGTTTTTAATACGGAGCTTAAACGGAAAACTTAAAAAGAAATTCCTGCCTCTAAACTGCCTTGAAAGACCTTTAGATAAAATTATTAAGTGATTTTTTCTTTGTGTGTAGTTATATTTATGAGCCAATAGAAATCTAAGAAGTATTTGTTAGTCACACCTGAGAATTTGTTACACCCGTTATTATACATGTTGTTTTACAGCAAAGTAACTGCTGCAAAAAGGAAAAAGTCTTACACGATCGCTAGGAATTATTGCACTGAATGAAACGGGATTTAAAGGTCATGATAAAACTTTACTGCCATAAGATTCCCTATACCTGTACATGTTGTTTTACAGCAAAGAAACTATTATAAAACGAAAGCTGGCTTTACTCAAGTACTATGAAGAGTCACACTGAATGAAACTGGATTTAAGAGTCACGATAAACCTTTAAAATTTCTATGCGATTCATTTTACCTGTACATGTTGTTTTACAGCAAGGTAACCATTATAAAAAGAAAACTGGCTTTACTCAAACACTAGGAAGACTCGCACTCAATGAAACTGGAATTAAGGGTCCCGATAAACCTTTAAAATGGACATAAGATTTATTATACCTGTACATTTTGTTTTACAACAAAGTAAACATTATAAAAAGAAAGCTGACTACTCAAATACTAGGAAGAGTCGCACTGAATGAAACTGGATTTAAGGGTCACGATAAACATTTGAAATGGTCATAAGATTCACTACACCTGTATATGCTGTTTTGCAGCAAGGTAACTATTATAAACCGAAAACTGGCTTTACTCAAATACAATTAAGAGTCACATTGAATGAAACTGTATTTAAAAGTCACGTTAAACCTTTAAATTTTCCGTAAGATTCATTATACCTGTACATGTTGTTTTACAGCAAGGTAACCATTATGAAAAGAAAGTTGGCATTACTCAAATATAGGAAGAGTCGCACTGAATGAAACTGGATTTAAGGGTCGCGATAAACCTTTAAAATGGCCACAAAATTCACTATACTTGTACATGTTGTTTTATAGCAAAGTAAACATTATAAAAAGAAGGCTGTCTTTACTTAAACACTAGGAAGGGTCGCACTGAATGAAACTGGACTTAAGGGTCACAATAAATATTTGAAATGGTCAAAAGAGTCATTATACCTGTATATAGTTTTTACGTCAAGATACCTACAGTGCAAAGAAAGCTGACATCACGCGAATAAGGAGCAGTTACACTGAAAAAGACTGGATTCAAGGGTCACTATATACATTTGAAATGGCCAAAAGTCATTATATCTGTACATTTTGTTTTACAGAAAGATGACAACTATGAAAGAAAGCTGGCATCACGTGAATTTGGTACTCATAATAGTTACACTGGAAAAACTCGATTTAAGGGTCTTGAATATGATATACATATAAAATGGCTAAAAGAGTATAAAAATATATTAAAAAGTAAAAATAAAAGCTTTAAAAATTTTTTGGTAGTAACAACAAAATTCGAAAATACGGTAATTATATTATCTGAGACACTGTTTTCAGATTTAATTTAAAAGTTTTAAAATTGCAACCATAAAACCTGACGTAAGGTACTTCTACGTCTTAAAGTGCATAGCAGTTTCTAAAAAAGTTTTAAGTTTTCAATTTAAAAAATAAAATAAAAAACCTAGAATCCAGCAGTTCCTGAAATATTTTAGCATTTCCGTTACGTTTTTAAGTAAAACTAAAGGTTTATGTGTTTAGTTAATTAAAAGCACTTTACTATGATACATTTAGGAAACACAATAAAAATAAAAGAAATTAAAGTTCAGGTTTTTTTCTATATAATAATAGTCCGCACGTCAAAAATTTAGCTCTAATAGTATTACATATAAATAGTAGCTCTAAAGTATACATTTTTTAGCGTTTGTAGTCTTCAAAAATTTCAATATTTACGCATCATGCGACATAATCTACTTCTACTTCTACATTATACATCTAAAGCGCCTTCGTCAATCTTGGGGCCAATAGATATGTGAAACTTTTGTTACATTATTTTTTAAACTTCCCTAAGAGGCACAACATGCCATGTGCTTGGTGGTTTTGGCTTATCTCACTGTAGAAATATTGATGACTTGGACATCTCGGGAGCAAGCGACATTCCTCAAAGGCGACATACTGAGGTCAGTGCTGTGACAGAATCACTTATGGAGATGGATTTTAGGGTAGCAAAAACTTTTCAGTTTAAAATACGCCATTCTACGAGAGAAATAGGCACTGAAACTGACCATATATTCCTAAGGACATTCTAAATGACGATTTTTTGTCACATTTAAATTGTTTCAAAGAGTTATTTGTTTAACCCACTTCTGAAAGATGTTATTTTTTTGCAATTGTTGTGTAGCACACATTTGTTTGGTCATTGTCCTGTTTTAATATTGTTAATCGTTGACGGTTTTCCTGTATTTATTTATTTACATATTTATTTTTGTTAACATTTTTCTAATGATATTTTTACTAACAATTGTCGGCTGCCGATTAAGCACATGATGTAAAATTAAAGTTAATAATATAATACGTTATCAAACAAGCAAAATTGACAAAAAATTATGTAAAATAACCATACTGAATCACCATACGGAATGAACATCATACCATACTGAAATGGGATTAGTAAATAGTAGTTTTACAGTTATTTTCATAACAAAGACATCGACAAATTACACACACGATTACTCATTAAATAATATATAGTAGTGCAATAGTTTTACAACAATATAATTTTAATACAGATACACATATAAAATTATATTTCAGTTTGCATTTTTTAGAATTTGTAAATATTGGAATAATAATGATAGAACTAAAATAAATCTGAGTTTATCTGAATGGAGAGGTTTCACTTACGGACAAAACTAGAAGAATTCTTAAAGTTTAACAACTACTATGTATTTTTTTGTTTTATTGCGTCAATACGTAAATTATAAAACTTTTACTAAATTATAAAAAAATAATAAATAGTATTAATGTATATAAATTATACTTCCAAATATTCTTCTTCAGAAAAATTCTTATTTGTAATACTAAAAATTTTATTATTTAGACAATAAGAATTTTGTAACAAAAAATACTCATTAGATTATATTCATTGTGTTATGCTTGCATTGTTTATGCTTTTTTAATTAACACGCTTTTATTAGCTTCACTTGTATGTATATTTGTATGTTTGTATGCTTGTATGTTTGTAACCTACTCCTTTGAACTCGATTTTGACCCACTTTAAACGGTCAGATTTAATTTAAACTTTGTAAATATATCAAGTATCGATGACAATACAATAATTTGATAAGTTTATCCCATTATCCTGATTTTAACACGGTTTTACTTATTAGCTTCACCTGTATGTATGTTTGTATGTTTGTAACCGACTCCTCTGAACTGAAATTTGGCACACTTTAAACTCAGATTTATTTTAAACTTTGTACATATATGAAGAACCGGTGACAATACAATAATTTTATAAGTTTATCTCATTATCCTGATCAGGATCGCCAGGATTAAATAATTTCCTCATTTCTTATCATGATTGAAAGTAGAACACTTTCAAAGATTACAATCTTAAGAAAACTTTTTTTACTGTGGCCGTGATCGTATAGTGGTTAGTAGATTGCGTTGCGGCCACTATAACCCAGGTTCGAATCCTAGGCACGGCAATATTTTTATTTTTACAAAATGTCGTGATCCATCACATTATGGAAGAGTTGAGTACAAGAACATGTTAAGGCCATTCTTTTTCACACGCTTTATTTGTTGATTGGAGACCTATTTTTCCTTTTTAATGAGGAAGGTAGTGTGGCGGCCGCCGCGCCTGCGATCGGCGCGTTCCCGACCACCAATCTGATCCTTCAGCGGCCACCACATCGAACAAGCTTCCGCCCATCTCTTCGCGCATCCTGTGAGGAGCGCTAGCGACTACTCCCACGATAGCAGAGCCAGGGATCTGGCAACGCTGATGTGCGGTCCGGGAGTATAAAAAGGAAGTGTGTTCACGCATGCCGAGCATGGTTCGCAGTACTAGTATTATTATTATTATTATCGCGTTACTGTTGTTGTTACCAGAACTCTATGGATGTAAATTGACCGTATCGTGCAGAGCTTGCATGATCGACTTAAAGTCTGAATAAAATGTTGTTAAGTTTTTACTAGATGGTATTTGTATTCAACGGATGTTACACTCGACGTATTCTTAATTTTTATCTATTGTAAGGAGCTGATGGCACTCTCCTCCACACTAGCATTAACTGCAGGTTGATTAATACTTTGGTGCACAGCAGGGGCGTAGCCAGAGGGGGAGGCTCAGGGCGCTAAATGGGACCCTTTACTTAGCTTACAATTTGATATTTAGCTTACAATTGAACTTTAGCTTTAAATTTGATACCCAGCCCACCCCGAAATAAAATCCTGGCTACGCCACTGGTGCACAGTGAAAATAAATTATCTCACAGTTTGTACTTTTCAACTTAGTATTCCATAGTATCTTATGAGAGATATCGAAAATTAAAAACAAATTTTAAATATATACAGCTTAACAAAAACTAAAAAGCACGCTTTTAAAGCAAATCGAACTAAAAAGCGAAAAATAAAAATATAGTTTAAAAAACAAAAAAAAAAAACCGCTTTAGTACGAAGTATTAATGAACGAAAAATATTATTATTGTGAAAAAAGCGTGGGGCGCTTTGTGCTATTTTTTGTATCATTTTTGTACTAATTGTAGCGATCGAATTTTCTCAAGAACTGATATATGGAGCACCCCACGCTTTTTTCACAATAATACTATTTTTCGTTCATTAATTTATTTCTATATTAAGAATTATTTTTCGCTTTTTAGTTAGTTCAATTTATCATTAAAGCGTGTTTTTTGGTTTTTTAAACTACATTTTCATTTTTCACTTTTTAGTTCGATTTGCTTTAAAAGCGTGTTTTTTAGTTTTTGTTAAACTGTATGTATTTATTTTTATCAAGGTGGACTGAAAAAATATGCTGAAATTTTAAGTTTTCCAAGGTTAAATTGCTTCATTTAAATTGTTATGTCAGTATTAAACGAACATCCAACCACATAATAAGAATTTATGCTTCTATTACATCTTCTCTAATTACAATATATATCTTTGAGCTAAGTTCTGACCACTCTACTGATGCTTCATACAATTCAAGAAAAATACAACGTTCCTTACTCCTATTGAAAACAACACAAAATAAGGAAAATAAATCGAGCCACAATTATCGATTATAAAATCTTTCCAAAGTGAACTGTCTTTTTGAGCAAAATTTGGCGATATTTCACTTCAAACTGGGCGAGTATTTGATCATAACCCCAGAAGTCCGTATCACTGTTAGTGTGAGATGCTGCACCTTTAAATGTTATTTCCATCTTTTAAATGAAGAGTAAGCTGCTATAAACTTAATCTAATTGTATTGTGTTCGAAATGAGTGAAGGTCTTTAAACTGCCATAGACTGTAATTTTGGAATTCTTTTGAGTGTTCCTGTAGGAGAGCTAGCTATAACTGATACATAAACTATTTTCGATGGAGATCACTAAATTGTTATCTTGAATAACACGTTTTGTTTGAAATAGATTAATCTATCTAAAATAAGCTCTACACCGTGGCAACTCGGACACAGTGATCAACAAAGAAGGATATTCTGCGCGTATCTTCACGATCCGATGAGGAGCAATTCCACATGAACATGGACATGACCATTGTAATTTTTTAAAATAAACTGTGTGAGAAATTATTCTCAATTGTTGCAGATGTGTTAACAACAGTTTATTTTGTGTTAAAGTTTATTTTTATGAAAATGACAACACTTCAAAGTCAGACATCAGAAGATTTTGGTTGTAGTGTGTAGCATGAATTACCACACGCTTAGTATATTTTAATTCAATAACTGATTTTATAAAATATCCCATACAAAACTAAATGATACTTTGTGATAAGAAAGGTACATACAAATAAAGATTATAGCATTTAAGAAGAAGCATTTTAGCAGAAATACAACTTTTCTGCCCATAATTCAACTTTTTTTTTTTGATAGCATGAGTTACCATGCAATTTAAATTAATATTCCAAAAAAATTAATTAATTAAAAGATTTTTAATGATTTACTAAAAAAGAAAACAATTTGTAATGAACACATGTATTTTGTTGAAAGAAAATAAATGTATTTTTACTTTCCGAACATGTACCATGTAAGGAAAGTATTGCAATCATGAAAAAATTCGACTTCGAGATTTTGGTGTATTTACACGTTTTGAGGTCTTCTAAATTCATTTATGCTATTTTTACGAGATGTATGTATGTGTGTGTGTGTGTGTGTGAGTGAACACGATAGCTCCTAAATGGGGCATTCGATTGAGCTCAAATTTGGTATGTATGTTACAAACTACCGTCGCAAGACTGGTATTGATTTTGGTGTGTATAGGACTTGTAGTTTTTCTACAGGGCAACAATAAAGATTTCTTTTACATTATGGCCTATGCGAGGAAATTTTTGAAAGTGCGCTAGCGTTTAAACGGCTCATTCGATTGAGCTTCAATTTAGTATATATGTTTGAATTATTAATCGATTAAAATTTATTTAAATGCTTGGTAATGATCTTAATCGTAAGTGTTCGGAAAGTCGAGTGGAGTCACTCCAGATTTTTCATTACTATACTACAAAATGTAGCACGAGTTAACCTGGAATCACCCTGAGGAATCAGTTCAGAATAGAGAAAATCTTGGTAGATGAACGACCATGAGACGCCCACATAAACACGCTGTATAATTAATTATATATAATCAGGGATGGAATTTTAATTGTTTGTTAATTGTTTTGTTGAAGTAAAACACAAAAAGACACTTCAGATTCGTGTAACTGGAATGAAAAATCACGCGGACCCCTCAAGATCGAACATGCTGCACATACACAATGACTGCACAGCCCATAGAGCATAATGTATTACAATTCTTTTGGGTACTCTTGTAAAAAACTATACACATACCATTTTCACTAAAATACATAGTACAGATCAAATGAATAAAATATATACATTTCGTATTAATCGGTGCATATTTACGGAAGTTAGACCGAAATCATAATTACTTTCCAACTTTGTTAGCTAAAAATAGGGATGGACGCGAGACGAAAAATTGGCGTCTCGCGTCTCGCAAAACAGCCGAAAAACTTTGTCTCGTCTCGCAAAAATCCCTATATCATAATGTTAAAAATGCTTGTCTCGTCTCGCAAAAAATATGTAAATCTCTGTCTCGTCTCGCAAAAAGTCGTCTCGCGTCCATCCCTAGCTAAAAAGTTGGTTCAATAAATTATGAATAAATTGCGCGAAAGTTCATATTTTTAATAATTACTCTGCTAATATGCATATGAGAAGGGGTGAAGTAAGTAAACTTAGGAGGGAAGGGGAGAAACGAAACACAGCCTCTCCCATATTCAGACTGTTTTAATAAAGAAGAGATTCCACCGTTAATTTAATCAGTTAGAAAACAAATCCCGCCCCTTCAAAAGAAGCATTTAGCGATCTCAAATCAGCAATTACTCCGAAATTCCGTGCTTCACTACGCAATAACTCATTCAACCTCCCCCTTTTCGTTTTTCAACGCATGTAAAATGTCGCCATCTCTAATGAATGTATTTAGAGGGGGGGAGGGGGGGCAGATGGTCGATGATCTCCCCTCACCCCCCATAATGGACCCGTCTGCCATCTGCCGCCTCGGTGCGACATCATCGCCGTCAATAGCTTTCCACTTTTGACAGGGGGGAAAGAGGGGGGGGGTTCTATTTTTTTTTTTTTAATTTTATATTTTTATTAGGTATATTGGTGTTTTATGCCCGCCTGGTAGGCGTTAAGTTAAATTAATTTGTCCTCAGGGTTTAAGGGTGATGATACTGGCGGCGCGGCGGAATTGACGTTGATGAGAATGGGATGAGCCGCTCAAGGAGAAGGCAAATAGTACACGGGGACGGACTTGTTATGCATGAATTGCGAGAGTGTAAAGGAAGTGGATTACAAACAGACGAGGAGAGGCGATAGGAGATTATTTTTTACCCCTCCCCCTATAAGTTACGCTTTCTTTTTTTTTTTACAAATATATTTTGTTGCAAGGTAATCAGAAAAATTATGCTTTAAAGTAATGAAAAAAAAATTGCAATTCGAAAAATTTTTGCAAAGGTAGCACAAAGATTCAGGTTTGCGCGAAGCTGTGAATAATTCATGAAGGAAAAAAGCTATAAATAGGTAATTTTTGTTCGTGTGCCGTTGTTTCTTTATTTTTTATATTTTCGGCATTTTCATTATTTCATCAATTACGAAGAATTTTTAAAATCCTATTTAAATGTATACCTATTATTTTTTCACATATAATCGGGCATCTTATTTTGCAATGCAGATTTGAGAATTGCATGGTCGCGAAGCATCAATAAACAATAAGTTTTCATTATTATTTTTTTCTAATGGGCACGAAAAACTATTAAATATTTAGGGGGAAAAACACAGTGCACGGATTATATAATAAAAGAAATGAAAATCGCTTGAATAGTAATTTATTACGATGAATAAATAAAATCCTTTTCAACTTTAACCATAACTTTCATTTAGCTTTTTGTAAAGGAAAGCTGGAAAAGCAAAATGCAGAAAGATTAATTATGGAAATCATTTTCGGATGACTTGATGTTTCTTTTGTCTTCAATTTGCTAAATTACCAGATTTTTTCTACTGCTGTAAAAGTAGTTACACGAAGCTACGAATGTGATAGCCTGAAACCTTCATTCAATTTAAACACTTATTTAAGATTTTTTTTTTCCTTCGAAAAGCTCCAAGCTAACAGTAATTGTTAACAATGTGAGTTTAACAGGAAACGAAGAATATTTTCATTTACAGAGGGTACTTTGAATGTCAAACGAGTTCAAATAAAGAGTTAGTGAAACTGATTTTAAAGCTTTTAAACTCGTGGTTGAAATATTTTGATTATGTATTAGTACAAGCAATATTTTGATTGAGCAATCTTCGAAACGTTTGTACAACAGCCTCGGCATAATCTAAGGGTGCCCACATTTTGCACATAACACATTTAACCCACACTTCTCCGCTAGTGCCTTCGGAGAATTTTCTATCTCAAAATAGTCTAAGCTGCATCGTTTGATTCTGGTTTATCCACATCATTTACATTCAGGTTGATATCATAATGATACACTACACCATGAAAGGGTGTCCATATTTACAACCGCACATTTACAAGAAATATACCCCATATTTACAAGAAATACTGCCACTATAAAATGTAATTTAAAGTCGTTCGTGACTGTAAAAGTGTGCTCCTAAAAGTGGCTTACAAATTCCGCTTCTTAGATATCATTGTGAAGATATTTTAAACTAATCATAAGAACTTGAAAAGAAAACGATTTCACATATCTGTCGTCTGCAGTTCAGAACAGGCGCAGGTGGCAGTTACCACAGTACTTCACGATGCATCCTCACTATATGAAAGAACGGTTTCGACTGCTCTCTGCTGTCTTATCTTATCTTATCTTATATATAATAAAATCCGAGAGTAAACATTGTATGTAGCTATGTAGGTAGGTTTGTGACCACCGACCGATGTGCTTGCGCGCGTCTCTCGATCGCATTGCGCCGAGACGGTTGGTCGCAGACCTACCGAATTTTGCATACGGCTGCACTAGGACAGATACTAACACGCCTCGGAGCGATTTTTTCGAAATTCGAATTAGAAAATGTTTTATTTTATGTTTTGTCCGATTTTTAGCGATTTTTGCATCATCGGATAGAGGAGAAAATTTTCTTTCGAAAACAGTTTGTTTTGACTATGTAACATATTTTGCCGATTTTTGGGAATTTTTAAAAAGAATTTCTCTTTTGACGACGTTTGCGTAAAATAATTTTATAACTGTTGCATCTTTCATTCTATCTGTCATAACTTTTTTATATTTCGGCAAAGGACGGAGCATACAATTCTATCACTTTTAAAAGAAGAACGGAGGAAAAATATAAATTAGGAGATTTTTTGCGAATTTTTATGTAAAGAAGGATTTTGAATTCATAGCAGCTGTTTCAAGATTCCGGTATGATATCTTCCGCTATGGTTGTCTTGGAAACAGTAACAATGAATAAAATTGCCATTTGAAAAACATAAAATGACTTTAAAATAACTGAGTTTCCACATGTGAAATCTACGTCATTCTGATGTAACGAGTTTAAAACCCCTTTCGAAACTCAATCAGAATAACGAGCTCACAAACAAAACCTACTCCACGCACGAAATAATTCCCTATTTTATATTACGTTGCCAGAAAAAGAATTGAATGCTGTTTTTTTCAACAAGGAATTATCCAGCATTATTTTCGATATAATTTTTTCGAATCGCTCACGTTTTCGAATCGCTGGAAATATTTTACGGTGCTAAATACGCCAATCTGACAAGAATTCTGCATAAAAATGTTTGGAGAGCTCTTTTAATGGCAGCCATAAAGTGAAATGATTATCGTTTTTGCTAATGCGTAAATTACAAAGAATCACCAAAGAATAAAAAACTACATTCGTGGCAAATATCTAAACCGTTTCTTTAAATTTAGCATTAAAGAGGAAAAAGCGAAATCATATAGTATTGGTATCAGTAGAAGATAGTATAAATAATAGTAGATATACTAGGGCAATATTGATCAAACCATCATATACCGCATTAATGAATATTTCGTGAAATTAAAAGTGCTCAGTTCGTTTTTCAACAGCCGTCTTACAGCACAGCTAACTAAACATTAAGTAGGTAATTCTACGTCGCGTTAATATATCCCGCGGTAGTTTCAACAGAAAAGACTGTACTTGAACATTTTTTTCTTGGAGATTCTGTTTTGTTACAGGTAGTCATGATCACATTTTAGGAAAATGTTCTCTTCTTGCCTTGCGACGAGCGGGTACACAACTATTTAATTATAAAAGAAAACGGTTCTCCACATCATGTAGTATTTAAAGTATTAGTGGCATAGATTAATTCTAAAAAAGAATATGGTGTAGAAATGAGACGATTTGAAAATTAGAAATTTTCACTGCAAACCGTCACGCTTTTCTTTTCTAACCGCGATTGTCACCGGCATAGTTTTTTGTGTCATAATATTAACAAGGGTCTCAGGTCAGTACTTATACTAACATTACAAATAACTAATGAGTAACGTTACGCCAAGAGTCGAATCATTTTTTAGATTCCAAATCACTGGGATCAATTCGAACTATACATGTAAGAAAAAGTTTCGTTCCCTACCGTGCGGAGAACGGGCACGCAGCTAGTATATCTATAATTGGCGTCTTGGTTCCTTCTTTTAAACAAGACTTCCTTTAAACTCCTTCTTTTAAAACAAGATAAATGACACAAAATACATTGATTATAAAACCCTTTCCAACATAATCCTGAACACACATAATTATATAAACCTTCGAAAACAATCTCACTGAAGTAGTGTCTATAAAGCTATGCACACACCAAGCAAATAATGGATCGATATTATAAAGAACGTATTCACGATGGAATAAAATTAATGCGCTGGAGGGATGGAGATCCTTTAGCAATACCCGGCAGTCCACTCAGGAAAGCTGTAGCCCAGTCTTTGTTGAACATGACTGTCTGGCACAGCATCTCTATCCCATTGGAATCATTTTGAATCATGGCTGTCCCCTTCCGCAATTCTGCAGATTCAATGAACAGACATCACCTCCATCGGTATGCATTACTTTACTGCAACTCTGAGACAGCGCTTTACTGACATCCTAGTGAACTTTTAAAGCAATGACTTCGGCGACTTCTTTTAGTTGTACTGTACTTTTACGTCTACTAGAGTAGTAAAGAAACGTAAGTTCTGCCCAGCCGCAGCCATGTTAATTCGCCGCAGCCGTTCGGACGCTTTCCCTAGGTCGAGAGAGAGAGGGGGGCGTGGTCGGACCGGATGTTGAGATCGGATGGGGCGCTGATGCTAAGACCGGATGTTCGAAGGATTGATAAGAATTTTTTTTTTCCTTTTTTCAAATAAGGGGACTTGTAATTTTTTCAGACTTTAACAAATTTTTCAAATAAGGGGACTTGGAAAAATTTTTGAGATTGTGAAGCATTCTCTCATGAAAATAAGGGACTTCGACATAATTTTAAATAAGCTATACTTTATGAATTAAACCTGAAATAAAAAATATTGTTATAAAATGAGGACCCACCAGCCGCCCGGTAGAACGTCTACAGCCTCATTTCAAATAAAAATTTTTACTGTGCCTTTCCCCATCACGCTAGCCTCGCATGAATGGAGACAGGGCGTAGCACAGAGGATGCGTTGTTGTTTTTGTTTCTTTAAATAATAATTAACTATGTGGAGATGTTGCTTAATACATACTACTAATGTTTAGCTAATTTTTGTATACTGATTATAGCATATATTTAATAACTAATAGTTTACTAGAATATTATAGTAGGGTTTAGGATACCCATACATTTTCTACAAATTTCTTCTACTGTTAGGGAAGTGGGAAAATTATACCATAGAACGATTTTAGTACCTATAGTTTTTACAAATAATGATTTAGATAGTGTATGAACCTTTTTTATCCAAACATTTTTTCTTCAGATATTTATACCCAACTTAATATTTTTTTAATGAAGAGCTAATTTTTTATTTTTAACCAACTTTTAATTTTAAGTTAATAATTTTACAACAAATATTTTTCTAAATCTACTTTTAACCAAGTTTTAATTTTAAGTTATATAATTTTACAACAAATATTTTTTTAATCGAATGTTTTTAATTTATCAAGAAAAAATTTTAATCAAGTGTTTTTAATTTATCAAGAAAAAAAATTTAATCAAGTGTTTTAATTTTTAGGTAATTTTTGTATATCCTATTTTTGTTAAGTAGCCGTTTAACATTAAAGTAAGGTTTAGGATACCCATACATTTTCTACAAATCTAATCTACTGTTAGGCAAGTGAGAAAATTATACCATAGAAAGATTTTTACAAATAATGATATAGCCTTCTATTGCGAGAAAATCACTTTAACCATATATCCCCAAAAACTCAAGTTTTTGTATACGAAATGTATGAATGCTCAAAGTATTTATCCGTGAATATGGGTTAGAACCCCTTAGAAAGTCCTCCTACCAAGGCATCCCTCATCCTAGGCAGATACCCCCGCGTGCAGGTTTGCCTTAAAACACAAACAAACAAACAAAGTATTTATCTAAACATTTTTTCTTACCAACAAATTTTTGATAAATTTTAGACAGCGATTATACTAGTTTATATTTTCTATAGATCAATTAGAGAAAAAATTCCATTTTTAGTAATCCTACAAAACTTTTTTACTGTATATCACAAGTAGAGTAACATGATTTATAGAGTTTGAATACGATACGAATTGTATATCACAAGTAGAGTAACATGATTTATAGAATTCCAATACGATACGAGTTAGATTGTTTATGTGCAACACTAATTTCAGTTTTACTATGAAAGCATAATTTTATACATGTACGGACCTTTTTTAGAGGTCTTTTATTGATGCACTTATCATATTTTATAGAAAGGTGAGCATAACTAGCACAAACTTTTAGACTAGGTAGTACTATTGTTAGAAAGTTGAACTATTGGAAATAAAAATTGAAGATTCGTTTTAGCACAATTATTTACAAAACCGAAGATTTATTTACATATATAACCCAATTTCATTAATACTTTTAAATGATCAAGTAAAAAAACTTTGTGAAATAAGAAGTGAAATATCAGAATGCATTATAAAAACGCAATTTTAGACAACATTAACACATTTAATATTAAAATTAAAGCCGCAAAAATGTAACCGTAAACCGCATTGTGAATATGAAATGACTAAAGTTCTATTAATGGATATAGTATCTTCTGAAATTCTTAAAAGCGTAAAAAATTATTTAAATGCATAGGATGTATTGAAGATCGTCCTTCACAAAGAGATGCTTGTTTAAATGCTACGGCTGTTGAAAAGGATCTTTCTGTATGTAACAAAGTATGGTTCATGATCGACATACCTTACATAGCAAGAGAAATAAATATGCGAGAAAAAATGTATATGCATTTATGATGGAAACTTTTTTACAAACATTTTCTTAGAAGACTATAGAGAGCATCTTCAAAATGCACTATTTAATTCATTTTTTCAATTAAAAACTCCTGATTATTTTAATCTAATTTACACCCAATGTGCTATCACATGATGTATTCTGTTGTGCATAATTATGTAGAGCTGTAAGTTTTCTACTGCAATAAGTTTTTACGGACTTATGCATGCTTAGTTATAGAATACTCATTGAAAAGTTGCTATTTTCTTAATTGTGTAAATAGTTTGTACAATTTAAAATATATTTTTGTAAATAAAACAGTTTATATATGCAACACATTCTGTGTTTTCTTTGTGTGTGTTGATTACTTGCAAAATAAAAATCTATGAAATTTCACTGCAGCAAAAGTGGTAAAGTTAACATACTTGGTCAAGATTTAAGGTTCATGTTGTGTTTATCTTATCTTTATACACTACAAGGTAAAAAGTTACATACATAAATTATTATGGAAACTGCATGTTACTATGGCAAACATTAATCTAACTACATAGAAACAAAATGTTTTGATTAAAATCATAAACTTGAGTGTGATAGCTAAAACTGCGCTGCATGTGAATTCACAACATTACTATTTTTTTATAAAATGAACTTAGCTAAAAAAGTTTGTCTGCATGATTTTATAACTTAATCGATTTTACAGGTTTTTCAAAAAAAGTTAATGTTGTATTACTTAGTATTACTTAGTATTTTCAAATAAAGATTTTTTGAGGTATTCTTTAATGTAAAGATCTTACCACATTTTACTTGAAGTAACAGAATATTTTAAATCAGACACTATGTTTTTAAAACATTAAAGAATTAACTTAGCATATTTTTGTAATTTTTATTAAGTAATGGGCTTGAATATTTTTATAAGAAATATCAACTAAGTGCACATGTTACACATTTTACTGATTAAGATGGTTATACTTACAAATTTTAAATAAACATGCTCTTACTTTTATACATGGTACTTGTTCAAATTAAGTGATTTGTATACGTTTATGAGTTCTCAAAAGTTATGAAATTATTTCTCAAATGTTATAAACTGAAATTATTAATGAAAACTTGCTAATAAATTAAAATTTTTACTCTAAAAGATAGATAATCATAACATACATCAGGAAAAAAAAATATATATATAAAATTAGTCACAATACCTTTAACGTGGCGACCAACTCTGTAGGTTCATGCTGATGAAACGCCTCTTTTCTTGGTTAAAGAATTTGTAGATATCCGTACTGAGTGATAGTTTTAAAACACTAGGATAATAAAAATTAAATAGTCAAACGATGAAGTAAAAAAATAGTCGTATAGTATGAAACAAAAAAGTTTATTAACATTTTATAAAATTAAAAATTTAAAGTATGCATTGTGTATATTTGCGTTGATCGTTATTAAAATATAATACATATTCAACAGTGCACTGCAACGCGCATATTATTGCTAATGATATAGTCTTTCACTGTTGCAACACGGGTTAATGCGACAAATGTTTTTACTTGTTGTAGCGCTATTTTGCTGCGCAATACTTTTTGATGAAGTCCTTCCATTAAGATACATCTTGAACAATAGTTTAAAACGAATATAGTGATATCCCTTGTCATTGTATACGCAATACAACTCGTATTCAAGTTCGAGCTTGTTCGGAACATTCTCGAATTGTGCCACGACATAGGGGACATGATATATCTTGCCCTCTGAATTCTGACCACAATTGCATACATAGTAGATGAAATTTGTGATCACATCTCGTAAAATAACAATTTAAGTCATCTTCATTAAAATTTTCAAAACATATTGAGCAATCCATTGTACTGTAACTAAAAACTTGCGTATGAAGAGCACAAAATTTTTAACACACACGTAGAACTGAAGTTAAACTGAAGTTGAAGCTTATATTATTTTTCTGTGGCAACACCAACAGCCAATTGCAGGATTTTACATCATCACCAGCGAATAGTATTCTTGCATAACAACAACAGCAAATAGCATCCTTGTGATAAGTCTTAGATAACATGCTTTAAATGGGAAGAGTTTAATTACAGGATAAGACACAAATCTTGTGTATTCCGCTCCTTTATCACCATAGACAATTAAAGCATTATACAACATCCTTTAATAATTCTCAAAGACCTGTAGCTAGACGTTGTTCGTGTATAAATCCATATGTAATGCTTCTTTTTTTATTTTGAAGTTGAAGAAATATTCGCACATGCGCCTTATTATTTCTTATCATAAAGTTATCCACTCTGGTTGTATATTGTAAATGTTTTACACTGATGAATGAAGAGTATAATTTAACTCTTTTGATGTGCTTAATTTTTTTCCCAGCATAAATAATGGTTATTTTCACGTCGAAGATGTGCAATTTTCTTTTTAGCATCTTATCGCTAAAGGATGCTCGTTTATCCTTCGCTTTTCGATTATATATCAAATCACTCTTAATAAGCATCGTCGGGGCGCACTTGAAATATATCCATGACAGTTAGGACATGAGGACGATAAAAGTTTTTGCGCGCATTTTAAGTGGTATATATGACCACAGCTTGCCCTAAAATTAAAATTGGGGTCTACACTCACATTATTTAAGCAAATGGTGCAGGTATCCATGCTTGTAAAAATATTTCAACAGTTGAAACAAGATCGCACTGCAGACACTAAACTAGAACAGAATCGCACTAGTACACTACTGGCACTAAACTAGATGTTGAAAATCTACACAGGGGATTTTTATATACAAGCAGATAATCTGTGTCAACAAACAAATAGATAAAAATAGTACTTGATAGATAAGACCTTAAAAAAAAAAAAAAAAAAAAAAAAAAAAAAAAAAAACGTTTCTTTTTGAAGGTTTTAGCTAACCTAATGTGCATCGATAAAAATTATACTACTTGATAGATACATACATAAAATTAAATATTATTTTTTAAAATAAAGTTTTGAAGAACCTTTCTTAATTAAAATATCCCACCTATAATTATTTTTTAATCCCAAGTTTAAACAAAATTATATACGAGTGCAAAGTTTGAACTTAATCAGATGATTGCAAGTGTGTTAAAATCCAGACTCAAATTTAAGTTGGAATGCTATACACAATTAATTAAAAACTTAATATTTATAAATATGATATTTATTAATATTATTTATTTATTATTTATTAATATTTATAAATATGAGATGTATTTTATAGGTATATGGAACTGATAAAAACTAAGCAACATAGTACAGAAGTTTAAACCACATACATTCTAAATATAAAGTGAAATTTAATTTAAATAAATAATACTTTTATATTTTAACTATTTAAAATAACTTATTCTTAAATTATATTTAAAAAAGAATGCTATGTATTTATTTTATTTTTATTTTTTCTTAAGAAACGGATGTGTGACTATTATGATAGGGTGACTATTACGTGAGTAAGCATAATAGTATAAAAAATTAATAAGATTTATGAGGTAAACTTTAGATATAGGTTTTATGGTGTAAATTATATTAGATATAAGAGGAGTAAAAACATTTAAAATTAATTTTAGACATAATATACAATTAGAGAGCATTTCTTTGCTCTCGTTTGGACTTAATCAATTGATTTCTACAAACATGTTCCCCTATTATTAACAATCTAAAACATGTTCCCCTATTATTAACAATTTATTTATTTTTAGTTTCTATAAGTTAAGAAAATGACTCCTTTTTATGTTAATTAAAGCAAAAAGATAAATTATATAATTTTTTAACTACACTCTTCTACATAGAAAAATCTCTCAGTAAATGTTACGATAAAAACATTAGTAAAGTATATTCAAAAATATTCTGGAACATGTTTGTCAGAAATCAATTGATTAAGTCCAAACGAGAGCAAAGAAATGCTCTCTAATTGTATATTATGTCTAAAATTAATTTTAAATGTTTTTACTCCTCTTATATCTAATATAATTTACACCATAAAACCTATATCTAAAGTTTACCTCATAAATCTTATTATTTTTTTTATACTATTATGCTTACTCACGTAATAGTCACCCTATCATGTTAAAGGTATTGTGACTAATTTTATATATATATATATTTTTCCTGATGTATGTTATGATTATCTATCTTTTAGAGTAAAAATTTTAATTTATTAGCAAGTTTTCATTAATAATTTCAGTTTATAACATATGAGAAATAATTTAATAACTTTTGAGAACTCATAAACGTATACAAATCAAAAGTATACTTAATTTGAACAAGTAACATGTATAAAAGTAAGAGCATGTTTATTTAAAATTTGTAAGCATAACCATCTTAATCAGTAAAATGTGTAACATGTGCACTTAGTTGATATTTCTTATAAAAATATTCAAGCCCATTACTTAATAAAAATTACAAAAATATGCTAAGTTAATACTTTAATGTTTTAAAAATATAGTGTCTGATTTAAAATATTCTGTTACTTCAAGTAAAATGTGGTAAGATCTTTACATTAAAGAATACCTCAAAAAATCTTTATTTGAAAATACTAAGTAATACTAAGTAATACAACATTAACTTTCTTTGAAAAACCTGTAAAATCGATTAAGTTATAAAATTATGCAGACAAACTTTTTTAGCTAAGTTCATTTTATAAAAAAATAGTAATGTTGTGAATTCACATGCAGCGCAGTTTTAGCTATCACACTCAAGTTTATGATTTTAATCAAAACATTTTGTTTCTATGTAGTTAGATTCATGTTTAGAAAGAACGCATTTATATAAACATGATGCAAAAAGTTTTACTGGCGGATTAATAATTTTATAGTACTAGATAAAAAATTATAACTTTTTACCTTGTAGTGTATAAAAGATAAGTATAAAACACAACACGAGAACCTTAAATCTTGACCAAGTATGTTAACTTTACCACTTTTGCTGCAGTGAAATTTCATAGATTTTTATTTTGCAAGTAATCAACACACACAAAGAAAACACAGAATTTTTGCATATATAAACTTATTTATTTACAAAAATATATTTTAAATTGTACAAACTATTTAAACAATTAAGAAAATAGCAACTTTTCAATGAGTATTCTATAACTAAGCATGCATAAGTCCGTAAAAACTTATTGCAGTAGAAAACTTACAGCTCTACATAATTATGCACAACAGATATACATCATGTGATAGCACATTGGGTGTAAATTAGATTAAAATAATCAGGAGTTTTTAATTGAAAAAATGAATTAAATAGTGCATTTTGAAGATGCTCTCTATAGTCTTCTAAGGAAATGTTTGTAAAAAAGTTTCCATCATAAATGCATATACATTTTTTCTCGCATATTTATTTCTCTTGCTATGTAAGGTATGTCGATCATGAACCATACTTTGTTACATACAGAAAGATCCTTTTCAACAGCCGTAGCATTTAAACAAGCATCTCTTTGTGAAGGACGATCTTCAATACATCCTATGCATTTAAATAATTTTTTACGCTTTTAAGAATTTCAGAAGATACTATATCCATTAATAGAACTTTAGTCATTTCATATTCACAATGCGGTTTACAGTTACATTTTTGCGGCTTTAATTTTAATATTAAATGTGTTAATGTTGTCTAAAATTGCGTTTTTATAATGCATTCTGATATTTCACTTGTTATTTCACAAAGTTTTTTTACTTGATCATTTAAAAGTATTAATGAAATTGGGTTATATATGTAAATAAATCTTCGGTTTTGTAAATAATTGTGCTAAAACGAATCTTCAATTTTTATTTCCAATAGTTCAACTTTCTAACAATAGTACTACCTAGTCTAAAAGTTTGTGCTAGTTATGCTCATCTTTCTATAAAATATGATAAGTGCATCAATAAAAGACCTCTAAAAAAGGTCCGTACATGTATAAAATTATGCTTTCATAGTAAAACTGAAATTAGTGTTGCACATAAACAATCTAACTCGTATCGTATTGGAATTCTATAAATCATGTTACTCTACTTGTGATATACAATTCGTATCGTATTCAAACTCTATAAATCATGTTACTCTACTTGTGATATACAGTAAAAAAGTTTTGTAGGATTACTAAAAATGGAATTTTTTCTCTAATTGATCTATAGAAAATATAAACTAGTATAATCGCTGTCTAAAATTTATCAAAAACGTGTTGGTAAGAAAAAATGTTTAGATAAATACTTTGTTTGTTTGTTTGTGTTTTAAGGCAAACCTGCACGCGGGGGTATCTGCCTAGGATG
Source organism: Cheiracanthium punctorium (assembly GCA_038373885.1). Lineage (NCBI taxonomy): Eukaryota > Metazoa > Arthropoda > Arachnida > Araneae > Cheiracanthiidae > Cheiracanthium > Cheiracanthium punctorium. The sequence continues at coordinate 578,675 of JAWZYV010003490.1, read as the reverse complement.
AGGGATGCCTTGGTAGGAGGACTTTCTAAGGCGTTATAACGCATATTCACGGATAAATACTTTGAGTATTCATACATTTCGTATACAAAAACTTGAGTTTTTGGGGATATATGGTTAAAGTGATTTTTTCGCAATAGAAGGCTATATCATTATTTGTAAAAATCTTTCTATGGTATAATTTTCTCACTTGCCTAACAGTAGATTAAATTTGTAGAAAATTCATGGGTATCCTAAACCTTACTTTAATGTTAAACGGCTACTTAACAAAAATAGGATATACAAAAATTACCTAAAAATTAAAACACTTGATTAAATTTTTTTTTCTTGATAAATTAAAAACACTTGATTAAAATTTTTTCTTGATAAATTAAAAACATTCGATTAAAAAAATATTTGTTGTAAAATTATATAACTTAAAATTAAAACTTGGTTAAAAGTAGATTTAGAAAAATATTTGTTGTAAAATTATTAACTTAAAATTAAAAGTTGGTTAAAAATAAAAAATTAGCTCTTCATTAAAAAAATATTAAGTTGGGTATAAATATCTGAAGAAAAAATGTTTGGATAAAAAAGGTTCATACACTATCTAAATCATTATTTGTAAAAACTATAGGTACTAAAATCGTTCTATGGTATAATTTTCCCACTTCCCTAACAGTAGAAGAAATTTGTAGAAAATGTATGGGTATCCTAAACCCTACTATAATATTCTAGTAAACTATTAGTTATTAAATATATGCTATAATCAGTATACAAAATTTAGCTAAACATTAGAAGTATGTATTAAGCAACATCTCCACATAGTTAATTATTATTTAAAGAAACAAAAACAACAACGCATCCTCTGTGCTACGCCCTGTCTCCATTCATGCGAGGCTAGCGTGATGGGGAAAGGCACAGTAAAAATTTTTATTTGAAATGAGGCTGTAGACGTTCTACCGGGCGGCTGGTGGGTCCTCATTTTATAACAATATTTTTTATTTCAGGTTTAATTCATATAGCTTATTTAAAATTATGTCGAAGTCCCTTATTTTCATGAGAGAATGCTTCACAATCTCAAAAATTTTTCCAAGTCCCCTTATTTGAAAAATTTGTTAAAGTCTGAAAAAATTACAAGTCCCCTTATTTGAAAAAAGGAAAAAAAAAATTCTTATCAATCCTTCGAACATCCGGTCTTAGCATCAGCGCCCCATCCGATCTCAACATCCGGTCCGACCACGCCCCCCTCTCTCTCTCGACCTAGGGAAAGCGTCCGAACGGCTGCGGCGAATTAACATGGCTGCGGCTGGGCAGAACTGTCGTTTCTTTACTACTTACTAGTGTTTTTGTATCCATTTTTTTTATTTATTCCTGCCTTGTCATTGGAAATAAATATATAGAAAAAAATTGAGATATTTTCATATGTTAAATATAAATTTTAATTTCTGGATTTTAATATATAGCACTAAAGTGCTATACTATATTAAAATCCTATCATAATAAATGCGGCGTTCCTATTTTCCCACCTTATTCCATTAAGTTGGAAAAAGTAATCATTATTTATGAGTGTGCCCTATTTCTTCCTTGTTAAATAAAATACTTCTTTAAAATGAAACGAACATTAAAATCGCCTGCTAAAAGTGTTTTACAATCTTCTTTAAGCATATTCTAACTATACTTCACCTTTATAAATATTGTTTGCGATGTGCTTCATAATCCACGAATGTGCCGTGTTTGTCTTGATTGTTCCATAAAATACTTCTTTGGAATTGAAATCTATATTAAAATTGCCTTCTAAAACTGTCTTACAATTTCCTGTCAAATATGCAAGATATCGCCTAGCTAAGTTCAGCTTTGGGAACTTATTTTTTGAGGCCAAACTTGGTGATAAATCACCAAATGGCGACTTTCAACATTTTATCCCTCTCACCCCGAGCCCTCTGGCAACCCTATTGGAAAATGCAAGGAAAATGTGTCGACACAAATCGGTTCACAAAAATATGTAAACAGAAAAATTCGGAGTGAACGAAATAGAACACTAAGGCTAAAAATAAAAAAAAAAACTCATAAAAGTACTTTGTTAAATATCCGCTATTAGAATTCAATTTGTTGTTACATAGAGTTGACCTCCTATTCTGATCTTTAATTTTAGCTTGAATTAATAACCAGAATAGATGAATTGGTTCCCTTGAAGTAAGTCGTTTAATTAAGTCCGTAAACTTGTTGTTTACTTAATAATTAATAGTTAAATTTTTAATTTATTAACAGCGACATTTGGTGCTATAAAGCCAAACTCACGTGATATCATCAAACAAAACTAGGTTTGAGGACTATCTTTAGTGCCAAATTTATCAATATGTCGTTAAAAGTTACCAAACTTAGTGACCATTTGGTAAGATTTTAGGCATAATTTTAAAAAACTGTGTCACGTTTAATGTCATTCTCAAAGACTCTCCAAATAATGAAAAAATGTTAGCTTCATCTTTTTTAAATGAAAAACAAGCTTTAACGAGTTTCTATACACTAATTGTAGTGTACTTGAAAAGGATGACTACCATAGACCTAAAGTATATTAATTCTTTTGAGTGATCCTGTAGAAGAGTTTTAAATGCTACATACGCTATTTTGGACGAAAAACATTATTTTGTAAATCTCAATAACATATATTAATTTTGTCATGTTTGAAGTAAATGAATGTCTGTAAAATATACTTTAAACTATCGCTTCTCTTAGAACATAACGTATTGGAATACTCTTATTTACTCTTGTAAAAGAACTTAAGTGCTACTTACACTATTTTTAATAAGGTAGATAATACAATAAACGGAAACAATATATATAAATGATGTAGCAATCGATGCTTATTCACGGTAGTTAGAGCACGGACGGGAAGCCAAACAAACTGAAATTGTTACCACTTTTCAATTGGGACAATGTTAACCCTTTGAATCGCAACCATTTCCCAATGCTCAAAAAGAACAGCGTTGCCATCGCTCGATTTAACTACGAAGATGGCGGTCGATCACATCGTTCATCGCATGCCACGTAATCCTGATAATTTTACAAATAATAGACAATTTTTAGGGGAAATTATGTGCTGAAAAGTAAAGGATTCTCGTGTAACTATGCCACCCTCAAGTATTGCGCATATTCTAGCAAAAATAGCTGAACCATGAATTTCTTTTGATACTCATTGCTGCTCTGAGACTCATGTTTTCTCTATAAATTATTTTACGTTCACAGGGAACAGTGACTGTAGCGTGTGATTATAAAAATACGCATGAACGTAAAATGATTAAATTTTTTAAAAAATGAACTTTTACAAAATTTTGTTTTACTGAATAGCTAGAGAGAATAAATAGAAGTATAACCGAACTCACGAAAACCTAGCGAGGAAAGATAATTATTCATTATTATGTAAGTAAATAAATTATCAGAACTGGACAATGATGCCAGGATAATAAGCACGATGCTTATATTTATTATGAATGTTGCGTGATCAGACTGCAAATGTAAGTTATTCATACTTTCAATTGTACCGGAAATGAAATTAAAGGGAAATTATTAGTTGGATGTATTCAAACACTGCTAGTTATACTGAATGTCAAAAAGTTGCGATTGTTAAAGAAAACAGGACATGGAAGGACGGGAGTATACTTAAAAATTTATAATTGGTCTGCACATTAAAAAAACTTTATGATCGCAAGATCTGGAATTTATTCACAAAGCAAAGTTATTTTATTTAACGTACCTAATTATAATAGGAATAATTCATAAATAGTTTGCATGGCCACAAGAGAGCGAAGTCTTGCATTTAAAATATGCATGTGTGCTAGAAAATGTACTTTACTAAATTAATAGTAATATACTTTTATTGAAATAGCAGTAAACAGTTTGTTTAATGTAACATCCAGTTATTAGTTAGAGCATATGAATATGAAAAAGGACCTACCTGAAGTGGATGCATATTTACTTTACATAGTGAAAAAATGTTCGATATTGAGCTTTACAGAGGCATTTCCATTGAGTTTAGTAATATAAAGCAAGTACGAAAAATTAGTTCCTTTTACATTTAACACGTAACTATTACTAATAGATATCATGCACTTTTTTCTTAAGCAATTTGACTGTAAGATAAAATAAAAATTTTTTTGTAAGCTTTGACAAAGTAGCATTTTTAGTGCACAATAAAATTGTGGCTATAATTAATGCTTAAAAACATAAATTTATACTCTGAGATTAGAAGGCAATTAATAACCAATAGATTATTCAAAAAATGCTTTAAATATAATGAAATAATGCATATAATGCAGTAGGTATATAAAATGTGAGATTTATTATAAAAATAATAGTATATATTTTTTTAAATGTTAACACTTGTGCAGAGAATTAGAAAAAATAAACATTGTAAATAGAAAATGTCCATTTCAGAAACTGTTAACTTTTGCTTGCTATACCTATATTTTGTGTTAAACAAACTATAAGCATCTATTATATAAATGTGAAAGTTTGTTTGTTTGTTTGTTTGTTCGTCCGGGAACTCCTCCCACACCGTTGAACCGATCGGCTTGAAATTTTGCACATACACGTAAAATGACATAGAATAGTCCGTAGGCTGCTTTAAAATTCTGGAAATCCACCCGTTCCCCAATTTTTAACGATTTTTCGCAATTTTCAGGGTAGAAAGCTACTCAAATGTCCGATTTCAGCACATTCGTGAGCATAGTTAACAAAGTTAGATTTATTTATTTATTACTTTCAATAATTCAAGTGAGACTGACGTCATTTTGATGTCACGCGTGTAAAAATGCATTAAAAACCCTAATGAAGTTCACAAGTTTTGACAAAAAACTACACCACGAGCGAAATAATAAACTTCCATCGAGATTATCAGATGCTGTAGAAAATAAAATAACGTGTTTTTTTTTCTTTTTCTTCTTTCACTAATTCATGTTAGATATCACAACAGAGAATGATGTCATTTTGACGTCATGAGTTTAAAAATGATTTAGAAATCTAATTACATTAAAATGCTTTGACGCAAAAATTTACTATTATAAAAATTCAAAGTATTTTGTTTAATACGCGTGTTACCCTTAGTGATTTTTGAGTTCTGTGATTTTTCAGAAACCATAATTACGAGAGGAAACTTTTTTAAAACGTGGGAAATTCAAATGTCGCCACAAGATGAAAAATACTAATTAACATAATGCATAGTATTCGCTATCGATTTGACGACGGTCGTTGTATGTATTCCCAAAAATTGTGCAAAATGTCGCGAAGTTTGGACGACTTTAAACAGTATATTATCTATATCAGATATACTTCTTTTTGGTTAAATTTAAGCAACTTAACAAGCTCTTGCAGGAAAGTTACATCATTAGCAAAATAGCTCCGGAGAATATTTGAAATACCGATTAGTTAGAATAACCCCAATAATAACTCTCTAATTAACTTTAATAAAGATCTGTTGCAAGCGAGTTTTTCAATGTCGTATGTTTCAGTGTTACTCGGTTAACAATCTACTGCGCGAAATAACTAAATTCGACTACCCTGGTTAGAACGTGACGCCATAGATTAAAAGTTGTCTGAAATTCGTAAACTCTGCAATACAATTTAACTCCCTATTCGCAATTTGAGCTATTCCAAATAGTTCCTCGAGATTGCACAGTTTGATGTTTTCACGAGCCTGAACCATGGTGGATTTAAATACTATTTAAATTGGTACAGCTTGGATGTTTTCCACCACCACGAGATGAAATATTTTGCTGTTCTAAATACGCCAATCAGACAAGAATTATGCTTAAAAATATATGGAGATCTGTTTTAATGGAAATGCATAAATTCCACAGAATCACCAAAAAGCAGAAAAGGCATCATTGGTTTAAAATATCTAATCTCTTTCTTTAAATTGAGCATTAAAGACGGAAAAACGAAGATACATAATATAAATATAAGTAATAGATAGTATTCTCATTTTTTTTCTCTGTTAGTAATAGTATATTTGTTTGGATAATATGGATTAAAGCACAGTATACCGCGTTAATAACTATTTCGTGAAATTAAACGTGTTATATTCATTATTTTTCAACGATCGTCTTACAACTAACTAAACCGTAATCCTACGTTGCGTAATATATCCCGCGGTAGTTTCAACAAAAAGACTACTTGAACTTTTTGACATTTTGTTTTCGCATAGATAGTTACGATTATATTTTAGTAAAATAGTATTCGTTTCCTACCGTGCGAAGAACGGGCACGCAGCTAGTAATAAATAAAAGAATCATTAGGCAATTTTACCCAAATCCAAGCTTTATAAATAACAATGAGCAAAATTATTTTAATATGCGAACTATTGTCTTTATAAGTTTCTCAGAAGGCTACAAACTGCCGAATAAAATAGTACGAAAAATGGACTGACATAATTTTAATAATAATACGTGATTAAACGGAACAAACAAATAAAAAAAACGACACCGAATGAAACAAATCTAAGTGCATAGGTCACATCCATGCCCCCCCCCAAAAAAGTAGCCTTCCAGGTGGTGTAATGGTTAAAGAAATATTTTATTACCCTTGGGTCCTGGTTCGAATCTCGGCTTGGGTATGAATGTTAACTTGTCAGTCCCTTCATAGGGGGTAACGCTGGTCGACCATTGGGTGCTCCCACAATAAAATGGCCCGTAAATAATTCGGGCTTCAGTAGTGGCGAATGCTTGATGAGCAAGTGTCAGCCTTTTGAGGACAAAAAAAAAAGATTCGTAATGTAAATCATATTACATTGTATATTTTCTCAAAACTACAAGGACTGTCACCTATTGCATTTTTTAAATACAAAGTTAGGCCTAAGAATAATTAATTATTTTAAATTGTGTAGTTTAAGAATAATTTGTTTAGATTGGTTTTACACGTTATTGGTATCTTATGACGTCAAAAATACACACACAAAAAAATAAATTCAATCACTGATTTCTGTAATTTTAAGGCGTTAAAACTTGAAAAAAATCACCTTCCTATATTTTAATGTAAAATTACACTTATAAAGAATGCTTTAACATTTTAAGAAATGCCGAAAAATTGTATTGTATTTTATGTGTTATTTTGTAAGATTACAAAGACAACCACAAAGCACATTTTTAAAAACCAGAATTCAGTTAACTTGGGTGTCTTTACACGTTATTAATGTGTAAAAATATGTATAAAAATAATTCAAGCAGTGATTTCAGTATTTTTAAGTTATTAAAACATTACAAACTCTCAGCTTCGTATATTTGAATGTACAATCAAAATTAAGGAATGTTTTAACTTAGAAATGCCAAGGAATATCGGAAAAAAGTAATTACACAACAAATTGCTAATGATCGAGAATTTTGTAAATATCAGATATCCTTTCAGTGTCACTGAAAATACACAAGCAAGCGTTATAATAACAAATGCATCGGCTGTGTTTGTTATGTGGGATCTATTATTGCACTTACTCCACTCTAATAAGCAAATGCACTCTAATATTTTGATTCAACACACTGATTTGCATGTCTTGTTCTCATTCTGTATTCTTGAATTTTAAATAAGGAGAAATGATATTGAGCCAAGGCAAACAAAAACTGCATATACGAATGCGTTTGAAAACAAATATCATCATAACTATTGTGGAAGGAAAAAAAAAAGAAGTGTTTCGCCCCCCGATTGATTCGGTTAAATAAATAATACCGCTATTACAGACACACATGCGTCGTAATCTTTTTCGGAAAAAGAGAGCAAAAGTCCACCTAAAAAGTTAGATTTTTGTAAACCATTAGGACACTATATTTTTATTGTTTTACTACGCTTGCGTGCACGATTTAAAAAAGGAGGAGGAAAAAATAAGCATATATTATTCTAACTTTAATTTGAAACTGAGCAACGGTTATTCAATGCAATACAACGTCTGGTATATCGAAAAGACCGATTTGCACGGCACTAGAATTTTTGGAATATTTTAGTTGTGCTTTTTTTGCATGCCCCCCCCCTCCTATTTCGGACGAATTAACCTTAAATCACGCGATGTGGTGATAAATAGAACGCAGAGCAGAGCATAATTTAAGTACGATGCGTATTGACATTAGTAATGGAAAAGACAGGGCGCTTTTTCTGTTTTCCAAATATGTGGTAAACACGTGAAATAATCATTGGAAAGTAAACGTTGACAGATGCGTCTGGGGTGAAGATCAAATGATTCAGCCATTTATGGCCACACAACGCAAATGTTCGTGTTATATATATATATATATATATATATATATATATATATATGAAACGAGATCAGATAGAATTGATTTTCTGTTGATATTATTAGGTGTACCGGGAATTAATCTTTTAATCTAAAGCTCCAGCTTTTTTAATGTAAAAAAACTGCTCGGTATCTTTATAGATTTCTAAATTTTATGGTACACTCCAGAGCAAGAAGTAAAACCGAATATTACGCTGACGGAGCAGCTTTTGCGAGCTTATAAAATACAAATAAATATATTTACTTTGTGACAGGTATAATACGATTCAATAATTAATAAAAAGTTAGTTTAAAAGGCATTAGTAAACATTGCCTTATGCAAAAAATTATAAACCATTAAAAATTAGAAAAACGTATAGATATTATAAATATGTTCATCGATGAAAAATTATTAAGATCAGTGCACCAATGATTGCCAAGTATCAACGACATCAACTGACTTTTTTTTTTTTTTTAGAAAATTATGTACCCGGGAATATTTCATGCATTAGGAAAATTATAACACCTAATGAACCAGGACAACGCTGGGCTACGCATATTGTAGATTCATATTTAATACAATTTAAAGCTAGAATTTCATTGATAAGTTTTTTTTTCCTTCACGAAAAATATGTAAATGAACCACTCTTCTTGGAGGGAAATTTTCAAAATGTCTTAAAACTTATTTTTAGGCCCTCGTGTGTCACTGAAGTTTGTTCCTTTAATACAAAAGATCAGTTGTTTAGTATAGTTTAAAACTATACATTAATAAAATTGATTTTAAAAAATTACACTCAAAGATGTATTTAAATTTGCGCCGCTTTAAAATTTTTGCACTTAGTACAAAATATGAGATTTTAAATAAAATTTAAAAACACGCATTAATAAAACTGATTAAAAAATATAGTCATATATGATGAGATTAAAAGGTAAAAAAAAAGTGTGACAATTTCTCTTTAATTTTGTGGTATGGAGAAACTTTGTAGTGCATACATTCAATTGACTGCAATTCTACATTAAACACAGTAAAACATCAACCGAGTTCAGGGTATTTTTCTATAATATAAAAAGTATTAATGAAAGAAAATCATAAAGAAACTATTGCAAGCTTTAATAATTCTTAGTTCATATTAATTATCATGTTAGCAATATTTTTTCTATAACACGAATTAATTGAGAGGATTTAATGAATTCATTTCTAGTTCTGACTTCCCCAGACTCTATATATAATTTGACATCCCAAATTAATCTCACAAAAAAGAGAAAAAACTCTTGCAGTTAAAAAGGATAAGTAAAACAGTAACTTTCAAATAATTTTTCGAATAACAGCAAAATCTTTGTTCAGTTGTAAAGGACTAATAATAAAGCGTCAAGTTAAATTATGTCCTCCAAGATTTTTCAGCTACGTTAATTTGTGAAAAAAAATAATTCATAAATTTAACATAGGAATTTCGACTTAGCATTCGAATATGATATTTTTTCTGTAACCGTATATAAATATAAAATGAATATCTGGGGAGCGAAACGTTAATTCGCCTATCTGCCAGTGAAAGCATCTGAACAGAATTTTCCCTTTCACACGAGATAAAATTATTTTATTAAAATTTTGTAAGAAAAATCGTCAGTTGTATTGCCCGTTTTACACTGTAACTGAGAAGGATAAAACTGCAAGGGAATGCCGGTACCATAGATGGCAGATGGCTGCAGCTTCTTCCAGCTCGGCATTACGCGGGCGAATTCGTGTCGCTTTGTTTCATGACGTCACCAGCAGGTGCAAAATTAAATAACCTCTCTGCCCCCTTCTAGCAGCGATTAAATAATTTAAAAGCAATCAGCTAAAACGTAAGCTGATTTGCCGCTCACAATTATTGTTATTTTTTTTCTTCTTCTTTTTGTTCTTCGTTCAAGTTCGCACTGTTGCTCTTGCTCACAAATTATTCATGAGCTTTGGACGGGGAAAAGACTTACAGCACGGGTCAAAAATAAGGATCAAGTGCTGTTGCGTTTTTGCCATTTTCGACAGCGTGACGCGTGTAATGATTTTTACACACACACACACACACACAGAGAGAGAGAGAGAGAGAGAGAGTACTCATCTACCCGTTATTGCTGAACACGATTTACCCTTACAATCAGTTCTCTTCCAATCTGATGCATTATAAGGGAAGGCTAATTATTTTGCCAATATAAAGAAAATAGGTGCGAATTGTGTTCCGTGAACCTTTTCTAGTATTAAGGGAGCTGTCAAGTAATGTGGTTTTATCATTTGTCTACATTTCACCTAGCGGAAACTGCTGAAGCTAATAACAGGAAAATTAGCATGTACACGAGGTTCATAATTCAGGTGTTCGAAAAGAGAGGGTTTTTCAAAACTCATAAACTGTGAGGGTTAGGGAGTCAAAACGTTCTTTTTACATTGTCGAATTTGTCACCTTTTTGTCTTAGAGGGGGGAAAAGTGATATCCACTTAATTCTTGCTGTAAAATGTAACATGCACAAATACCTAAAATTCAATTTCAGGGAATTTTTTGAAAATTTCCCTTCAGGTTGTGTAGGTGGCTTTAATTTTCTTTTTTCACGTTCTTTATTTAAACAAGAATAAAAAAAACCCTTATCTATGAAATTCTTACTTCAAAATGTAATAAATATGAATTTATTAATAGGCACACCTGCCTTGTTATTAAAGTGAAAAAAATATCCGTGCATCTGAAGTATTATTAAAAAAATATTTTTTAATTTTTATTAGGTTTTATACATTTGCCTGTAAAGAGTTTCTAACTCTTTGATACTACAATTTGGCCAAATTATTGTACTCAAGTAATGTTTATCAGGTAAATTTATTTTACACAAACTTTTCAAAAAATATTGTGGCTTTAAAACATTTTTCTGAATCGTTTTTAGCTACCAAGAACTTTTTTCTACATTTTGTAAGTTGGTAACATTAAAACAAATTAATAATTTGGAAATGGCAACATTGTATAGGGAGGCAATTTTTTTCGCGTATGGTGAGTGCGGCACGAAGTCACTAAAGACTGAATTATTGTATTTTTACTGAAGAAAACTGTTTTGATTCGAGGTGATTTTCATCGTTTATTTATTTATAAATTATTGATAGTAGAAATGAAATATTTACTATTGCTATTATTAGTATTTTATGTCTGTTATTGGACTTTTATTGTCCTAACCTCAAGTATCGCAAATTTAGCCAGGGGAAAGCCTACAGACATTTTTTCTAATTAAAAATCAGAGATAGTCACACCTTTTGAAACATACCAATCAGTCTTAAAGAAAACTAGCGGAACTACCAAGCCTTTCGCAGTCTAAAGTCCGACATATAAAGAGAATGCCAGATGAAGACAAATCATTATTACTAAAACGCAGTGGTAAATGTGGGAGAAAACATCTTGAATTGCGAGTGAAATTAGGCCTATAACTATACAGAATCGCCGAAAGCTTCAATAAATAATAACGTCCTTGTTAGACGACTGTGGCATAACATTATCTGACAGAACGTTTCGATTAAGTTTCAAACAACTGAATTTCAATTGCTGCCGACCTCTCAAAAAGCCGAAATTAACCAAGACGATGCTTGCTAAACCACTAGAATTTTTAAAAATACATGAACATTTGTGCGTAGAAGACTAGGAGAAGCTAAAGCTGTTATATGAAATGATTTTTCTCAATTATGATAGAAAATTCTTTACCTAACATAATACTAACGATATTTTAGATTTGTTTTTTCGACGACTCGTCTATTCAGATACTTCAGGGCAATTCTGTGGCTGGCCTTATGGAAAATATGATGAAATCTGCGTAGTTGAAAAAGTGAAACATCCTCTGTCCGTTATGATATTCGGCGTAATTAGCTCAAAGGGGATTGGTCGACTACATTTCTTTGAAAGCACTATGCGTCAAGACCAGTGTCTGAGAGTTATGGAAACTCGACTGCTGCTGCAGAAAATACAATAGTTTACAGATGGCAATTAAGTTTTATGCAGGATTCATCATCATGCCATCAAGCTAAAAAAAATTATTACATTCGTAAAAGATAAAAAATAACCCTTCCGGACTGGCCTGACAACTCGTCAGACCTAAACCTTATAAAAAAAAAAGTGGGTGGCCCCCTAAAAAATGAAATTTGTTTACATAAAATAATTGCTAATAAAAGAGACTTGCCGGAAAATGTTTTTAAAGCATGGCACAATACACCAGCACTTCAAGAAATAGTAAAAGAAATGGATTGCTACCATGTCGTAGCTCATACAAAAGGTAATTGCAAAAAAATCACGTATTGAAATTGTATTTTGAAATGTATTTCTGTTATTGAATTTGTACTGTCCTAAGTTAACCTATAAAGATAACAACTGAAACGATATTAAGAGTTTAGTAGTAAGCTAATCCCTTAAAAACGCTTGAAAGAAGAAATTTTTGAAATGAGTACAATAATTTGGCCACCCACTGTAGGCTACATTGGATAAACCACTGTATTCCTTTTTAGAGTTACCCCGAATTTTATGGTCTCAAATTGTTCAATTGTTCAAACTAGGAAGTTTCAGATAAATTAATAGATGAGTAGCTTTAAGCTCAGCAGCATTATTAAAAAAGATGCAAATAAGAAATTGGATAAACCACTGTATTCCTTTTTAGAGTTACCCCGAATTTTATGGTCTCAAATTGTTCAATTGTTCAAACTAGGAAGTTTCAGATAAATTAATAGATGAGTAGCTTTAAGCTCAGCAGCATTATTAAAAAAGATGCAAATAAGAAATTTCAATCTTCATGAGTTTTTCATTTAATTTAGAAGAAAATAAATAAAACTATTAGATTCAGAATCAAACAGAAAACGGAATACTTTATGATATTTGCAATCGCTCAAAAAGCGTCCAGTTTTAAGAATAAAAAATAATGTTTTCTTTCGTGAGATTGCCCCCCTCCCCCGCGCGCGCACACACACACACGCAGTAGATTTTGTGTGTTTCTATTATTTTCATAGTTTACCAATAAATAAAAGAAACCGCCAACCTTTATGAAAAAACTGAAATACAGAAAGACATCGCTTTTGATTTCAATTCTTATGAATGAGAGTCGTTGAAATGTAAGTTGAAATCTTTTGCACTATTATAACCTTAACTTAAAACAATTACACTATAACAAAGCACAATATAAGGTTATATAATAGCATAATATAATGACAACAGTTAGATATTAATAAAATACTTGGCTTTAAATTTGTAGAGGATTTTCACAATTTAGTAAAGAAAGAAAGTAAATAAATAAAAATAAATAGGTAAATGCTAAATTTAAACACTTTTCTATAGCTTATTATTTAAAAAGTGTTTATTTTAAAATAATTTTACCTAAGATTTAAAGTAAGATGAACTAATATTGATTCAGATAAAATGAAAAATATGTATTACAACATAAATATAAGTCGTAATTCAAATGATTGCTTGAGAGCCTGAGTAATACACGAGCACACACACACACATTCATGCTCAAAACTTAACGAGAAGTTAAGAGACAAACATATTTAACAATTGTTTTTAGTTTTTTTTGTCTTTTAGTTTTTATTTGTAATTCTCTATTTATTTCTAAGATATATGAAAAATGCATGATGTTTGTCATAATTTAACCACAAAAGTAAATTTATAGCTGAAGAAAACTTCTGTAAATGGTAAAATGGTAAATTATGCAAAGGCTAAACTTGATAGCTTAAATCAAACGTTAGAAAAAAATTATCAATTTTCAATAGTTTTTTTTTTTTTTTTTTTTTTTTTTTGCATTCCAAATTTTATTCCATTAAATTATTGAAGTATTATTTCAATTGCATTTGATTTAAATTTAGTAGGAATTGATATAAATTTAATTTTCATGCATTTTCTCAGAAATGCGACTAATACAGATTTTCTATCTCTTAACTTCTCGACAAAGTAACTTAAAATCTCACTGAGTCTGAAACATTTTTAACGTTTATTTTAGTACGTATAACTGATAAGTTTTACGTTCGATTAAACACATATTTTGGAAAAAAATTCGTTTTATCCTTTCCACTACAAAAGCTGTTTTCACGAATTTAAAAAACCTTTGATTAATCAAATAGAAATCTAAAAAATGTTTTTTGACAAAGAGATCGCTGTGGGCTTATTTAATTATAACAATGAGCTCATTTTACTGTGATATGTCTGCACAATGTTTAAACTCTGGAACCTAATTTAACAATAGTATGCGGCTGTAACTTTTCTTTTTTGAATTCTATAAACAATAACTGTAACGCTGAATTGCCTACGGGGCTCAATTTGAAAACCACGGAGTAAAAATTCTTTATCTGAGTTAGCTCTTCTAAATTCAAATGTAAACATATTTCTTTTGTTCTGTTTTAAATGCTTGGATTTATTTCTTTGGATATTTTATGTCAACACTGAAGCAACAATATAATGCGTCTTTTATTAATAAACAGGAGTAAAAAAAATAACATTATCAAAATATGTAAAGAATTTTCTTTTAACACCCGAAAAGAATATTGGAATAAGTGTGCCGTAATGCTTGATAAACATAAATAAAATTTGTAACCAATTCACAAGTGTTTTAAAAATTAATGATTTAGATATTTAACTGATGTTTTTATTGAAAATTGTTAATGTGTGCTTAAAATTTTTATAGCTGATATTCTGAAAATAAGCACACAGACACACACACATAAAAAGAAAAGATTTTAAAAAAAAACTTACCATAAATTCAATATTATACAACATTTTGGACATACTGAGAAGAAACAATAACATTTCACGTTAAAATAATAGGCCGTTTTGTATTGCGTATGAATTCCATTGGGAATTTTCCTAATTTAAATGCTTTTAAATTGTGTTATGGTCTTTTGGAATTTAGAAATGTAATACTACAATTATTTTTTTAAAGACTTAGTCATTCAAAATAATTTAGAAGCATTATTGAAATTTGTGTCATTTTAATTCATAATTAATTAGTCTTTCCAAAAGTTTAATCTCAAATAATACAACTAATCTATAAAACAAATAAGTATAATAGAAAATTTTAAAAAAGTGTAATAATACTAATAAATTTAAAAAATATTTTTTTTTTTCAATTCATACATTTGCTTTCTAGGATATTGTTTCCAGCAAATGACATCTTAATGACTAATAACCTAAAACTTATGCATTTTAAGGGTATTGTCTAAACATGTTTATGTAATTTTTTAAGCATTTTGAACTAAATAAAATGCTTATTCGACTAACTCGAATCACAACTCTTGATTAACATCAGGTCTTTTAAAAAGACCTGATGTTAATCGAGAAATGAGAAATATTTTAAAAGCTCCTGCCTACTTCTGAAAATACATTTTCGTATGTGTGTGTGCAAGTACACTGCAAAAAAAGTCTGTAAAACGTACAGAAATTACTCGTATTATTTACAGAATAAGTCTGTTCGTAAGAAAAAACAGTTTTTTTCTGTTTTATCTTCATCCGCGCATGTGTACTAGACGAAGACGTCATTGCTCAACCTGCGAAGCTCATTTCGCCTCCGGCGCAATTAAAAAGGCAAGACATTGTACTACGTATCGTTAGCTGGAGCTGGAGAAAAGGGACGGTATATTTGGTTACAACTGCATACGAAGGTTCAGGTGAGTGTTTGATGTTATGTACGGATTTTGTTCACTGGGCGCGTTGGCTTAACCCGGCTCGTTTGGACTTAGAACATTTTTAAGTACTTTAGTGTTTGTCGATAATTGACGCCGCGTAATTAATTAGATTAATTAATAGACATAATTAATGTTAAATCAATAAGTACTTAGCGAGATATAAAGCAATACGTTAATTAATTAGATTTGATTACTATTAATTAATTATTAATACAGTAATATTTAACTGGGAGGGAAACCCCACCACAAGAATAAAAGGAGTTACATGAAAAAATGTAAGAATTCTTATTTTATTTCCATAAAATGGACATTTAAAATAACTTAGAAAATTTTTAAGGACTTTAGTGTTTGTGAATAATGTTCACGCCACATGATTAATTAGGATAAATAATGTTAAAGCAATAAGTAATTAGACAGATTAATTGATTATTAATTGATTTATTTAAGTATGTTAAAAATCCAGAAAACACCCTGAATATACATAATGTTATTAAATGGACTTGCAAAAGAGATGAATACTTAATAGTAAAAATTTAATAATTTCTATCAAAAAAAATTGTAGTAAATTAACTAAATATATTATTATGTTTTGTTGATCTCCAGTAGTCATTCAATAAAAACAAAATTAATGATTTAATTACAATGTATAATTAATATTTTTTTAACTAATCACCTTTTTTTAACTTGAATAAACATGAAGATATCACGTTTGAAAACTAAATGGTGACACATATTTAGTAACACTGGACACAGAAGAGGAATCTCAGTCACTGTTGTGTCTCCTCATTGTTGACTGCTAGATGCTGCGCCGCAGCGGGGCATTTACTCTTATTGTGAGTAGCAACACCGGACTCAGAAGAGGAATCTTAGTGACTGAGTCTCCTCAGTGTTGGCTGCAAGATGCTCTGCCAGAGCGGGGCATTTACTCTCATTGTAAACAACAGTATCGGCCTTCTTTGGTAAAAAGTGGCATGTAACATTGAGGGGAGGGGGGAAATGGTTTCTTTTGTAGAAAATATTTCCAAAAAGTTTGAATTCTTTTTTTTTTGGGGGGGGGCAGTTACCCCTCCGTCTTCCCTTTTAATCCGTCTTTGGCGTTCAATGATGGGAAATAGAACAGTTATGGAACTTGATTGTGAATTCGAGACTTTTTACCTACAAAAAGAAACGAAAAAAATCACCTGTGAATTTGATATATTTATTTTAGACTTACGGGTGAGGGGAGGGGGGCGCGGACTTTTATGTGTAAAACTACGCATCGAAACCAATGGACCAACCAGACAAATCGGCATAATGATTTTAAGCAGTGCAGGGCATCACTTGATCTGACGTCATACTACGACGTCACCTTAGCGACTCTTTCTGCAGCTACTTGCGATTTATGTGCAAAAGTTTCTGGCAACACTGATCGGAGGTGACGCTCTGGGTCGGCTAACGAACGATACGTACCGTTCACCTCACCATGGCACAACGTTTATATCACTGGAAATCGTATACGGGCGAAGTGTGAAAGTCCCGGGTTCGGGTCCCATCGCGCGTCCGTCGACCGTTAACCGTTCAGAGTTTTCCGTGGTTTTCTCCAGAAGTTAGCGTAAATACGGATTAAGACCCCCTCGAAAGACCCCCACGGAGGGCTCCCCTCTTTCAAGGAAACCTCCCCAAAGCTCACTCACCAAATGGAACGAATTTCACACAATCTCAAGTACACACTAAAAGGAACGTACTGTGTGAAAATTAGCTGCTATCTCCTCATAGAATTTGAGAAGTTAAAGGTTAAAAATTAGTTAAAATCGCGCCAATTGTAACCCTTTAGCTAGTATTTGGTGGCAGGGATAATTGGTCGAAAAGTTGAAACGCTCACGCGAGTATGTACTCGAAATATTTATAAATCAGTGTTTGCTATACCGTGTTATTTTTCAACGTACTGGGTTTTTAAGTAGCTTAATCTCGTTTTCTACTAGTTAAACTGAAGTCCTATAATCTTTTTATTTTAGTTCTGAAAGTCCCTGAAGAAAGTAATTTCTTTTTATTTGTATTAACACATTGCAAGCTGCAAATTCAGTTTACGCATAAGTGAGGCATTTATTTTAATTCTATTCTTTTTATCCACATGATGATACTATGGAGCAAATATACTTAATGTTGTTTTTATGCTTTAAGCGGAATTTTCTTCGAAAAATATGACATTGTCTCCATGCACAGACGAAGAAAAAGTCTGCAAAATCAAATTGTTGAAAGCTTGCAAAATTATCAGAAAGTAAATGCAACAGATTTGGTAGCAAATGAGCAATGCTTATTACTCGATACCCCTGAAGATCCTATATTTTCTAGTTTAGAAAACGAAAGCATTGACTTCATGTCCAGTGAGGACATCATGCAAAATAAGCAATTTATTTCTTGAAAAGATAAGGAGACTGCAGTAAAATACTGGCGGGATACAATAGTGGCAAAATCCCGCAGTTTACAGAGTGTTCAAAATTATTTTAAATTTGTTACAAATAAAAGGCAGTTATATCTGTGGGAAAAGCAAATTCAGAAGAATGGCGATTATAAATATAAACTAAATCAAATTAAAAAATATACGTTTTAACACTTCTAACACGCAAGAAAATTACAGAAAAATGTACATGATTGTGATTTACAAACTTGGGCTTCAGAAAAGGCATTCGAATTAGGACTGAAATTCCGCGCATCTAAAGGATGGCAGTACAGATTTTTAAAAAAGAATAAGATTGTGAGCAGGAAAGTTACAAAATTTGTTTTGCTGAAAAACTCTCGGTCAAAGGAAATTATTAAGAAATTAACGCAGGCGTTCGTAAATGATGTAAATGTCTTTATAAAGGATTCGTTGTTAAAAGACGATCAAATTTTTATGCTGATCAGTCAGGTTTTAATTTAGAAATCCTTCTAGACGAACCCTGGAACATAGAGAATCGAAGCAAGTAGAAAGTGAGATTCAATCACAAAATGCAGTGACACATTCCTACACTACAATGCCGATTTTAAGTAAAAACAATAGATTGTTATAGCCATTACATATTGAACATCCCGAAAAAACTGGGGAATTCGGAAAAAATTAAGTGCAGCAGTTTTCTGACATTGTGTTAATGAAACAACTTAATAATATATTTCTTTCAGGGTCAAATCAAAGGGGTGGGGGAGGGAATTATAGGGTGAACCCCTCCCCTCCAAAAAAAATTACCTTACAATTTTTTAAAATTATTTTTTTTAATACCATTGTTTATTTCAATTCTTATTTCGCTAAAAAGCTAAGCTTCTTCTAAAAAGCTACGCTTAACCTCCTATGCATGCATAGATTTTATGTTTAAAGAATATTTTTGGCCAATTTCCTCCCCCCCCCCCTTCTCCAAAACGGAACCAGTTACCGGCCTGATTTTTTTCCGACCATATGTTCTGCGGGATATCCAGTGAATCATTGCTGCAGATGAATCCTGACATGTGCTTACTTAAAATGCTTATTAAATAAGCATATTTTTGTAAAAGCATTTATAAAAGAAAATAGAAAGCGCCAAGTAGCGATAGAGGCTCTATTCTGTCGGCTCATACTCATTTTTTATTAATTAATTTTAGCTTTAATTTAGGAGATAGCAACTAATTTTTACACATTAGGTTTCTTTAAGTGTGTACTTATGACTGGATTAAATTCGTTACGTTTGGTGAGTGAGCTTCGGGGAGGTTTCCTTGTTTGTGTTGTCCTTCTGACGAGGATTTATAAGCGGGATTCGAGCCAACCACACAAATCCGATATACTTGTTCACAACAACTACGTACCGCAATTGTTCTTGGTTTTGGGGGAAATGAACAATAGCAACTTCATGTAACAAGTTAAGTACTACTCATAAACTGTTTCTCATAAGTTATTTCCTTATTATAGTGTTTGTTTATATTCATTGCACTTGCTAATTGGTCCTAGAACTGTAGTTAGCATTTCTTATTATATAGTTATCGATATGTTAAATATTTTGGAATGAGTGTTTTTGTTCGCAATCATTTTGTTTGCAGTGCTCCAGTAAGTGAAAGAATATCGCTGAACTTAAACATCGTGGCACTGTGATAAATATATTGTTTATTTTCAGTGTTTGTACTTGAATAGTCGTCTAACACCGAACAATTTATGATGTTTTTAGTGTGCATGTGTGCAGGCGCGTAGCCAGGAAAATTTTTCGGGGGGGGGGGGGATATGAACTGATATGTGTATAAAGAGACGAAATTTCATCACTAATCCAAAAATTTCGAGGGGGGGGGATATATCCCGATATCCCCCCCCCCCTGGGTACGCCCCTGCATGTATGCTCTGGGGGATTTCACATCAAATATAAAGAACATTAAAAAAGAATGGTATCTACAAATTATTTATAATTTCCTTGTAATATTTGTTATGTAGTTTTAAATTTGTACACACTTTGCAATTCTCTTTGCATATTGCATACTATTATTTCTTAATCCTTGTAAAAATGAATCAAAGAAGTATAGTTATACACTTTTTTTTCAAAGTTAATGAAACACTTTTAACTACAATTTTGTAAACATATAAATAAATCAAACCACATAGCAATATTTTAGAAAGTGTGAAATTTATAGGTATATAGCATATAACTGTTTTTTTTTTATTAATACACAACTGGTAATTAAAATAGCAACACCAAGAAGGTGACATGCTACACACAGTGCAGCAATCTTAATGTCGAGTAGTATATCTTATCAAAGAAATATTTCTAGCTTCATAACATTGTGATTTTCTTTTTTCTACAAATTATGTCATTATCAAAAACAATAATCATTTTCTTCAGTTTTAAAAGTAATTTTTTATTTGTATGAGATAAACAGCTAGATTTTGATTTGAAGTAATTTTACATTGGGAATTTTCTAGTTTTTTGTATATTCAGGGGCGACTTGGAATTCAGGGATTTGGGAAATTTTATGTCTGGAAAAGTCAAAGAATTCTGCAAAAAATCTCTTCTGAATCAGGGAGATTTAAAACTCTTTACAATGTTTATCGTCATTTGATGCAGAATACCGTGTTTACTCGCGTAATAGTCGCACCCGCGTTTTGAAGCAGAAAAAATAGCTCTTTAGAGTTACAATATTATATAGTAGATTTTAACCGCATAATAGTCGCACCTGGACTTTCAACATGAAAAATTGGCAAAAAAGTGCGACTATTACGTGAGTAAACATGGCAGTCTTGGCTTCTGGTGATCGGAACAGCTTTAGTATTGGTCATTATTGGCAGTCTTTCTCATAATTTTGTGAAATTTTCAATGGCATTAGTATTTTATTTGAATATTATGTATTCATTTTTTAAATTCTTAAACAGGGATGTATAGATTTTTTTATAATTCTTATTCACTATATTTTAAGTTAACATTTACTCTGTGAGGGGTTTCCACTCCCTCAAACCCCGTTTCTTTCTTTTAAATAAATACAATTTCAGTTTACTAACAACCATAGTCAGATAAAAGAAAAAGCTATCTGCGCACATAATCCAAAAGTATCTGCAAACTCATATGACGTATTTAACGAGGTGAGGGGGAGAGGGGGGGGGGTCCTGGGAGTTCGGACACTCCCCCCTCCCTCCCTGAAATTTTGATTTTTGTCACCATAATGATTGTCTTTTTGTGAAAAATTCTGCCTTTTTTACAGTTTGGACTCCCCCCCCCCTCTCCCAAAATGTTCCCTGAATACGTGCCTGCTCGTGATAACTGAATAGATATTGCGTATATGAACTTGTGTATATGCATTCGAAGCACACATCTGTGCAACCCGCTTGCGCTATAGTGACTAGCTGCTGCTGTTGTGAACATGTATATCGGATTTGTGTGCTTGGCTCGAAGTCCACTTGTAAATCCTCGTCCGAATGACAAAACAAGGGAGTTACCCTCTGTGGGATCTTTGTAAGGGGTTCTAATCCGTATTTACCCTAAGTTTCGGAGAAAACCACGAAAAACACCGAACGGTTAGGTCGACGGATGTGCGATGGAAGCCGAACCCGGGACCTTCACACTTCGGCCGTCTACCATTTTCAGTGATATAACCACTGTGCCATGGTGAGGCTTTGTGCAAGATAAATTGTTTATTTATTTTAATGCATAAATTTTAAAACCATTTCATATCAGTGCCTAGTTATAAAAGTATTTTTTTTAATATTTTGCTTATTATACAGTCTGATCATCAACGTTTTAAATTTCAAAATCTCGAATCATAAGTGTAGTCAGTGGCCAATATTCTGAATCAGGAACACTAAACATAAATAGGAATTTTTTATTCAATACTTTTCGAAGTTGAAATATGTAAGAAAGTAATTAAAAATTAGCGCAGATCTGATCGCTCTGTAAGCATTTCTTTATAAAAGTTTTACATTTAAAAAGAGAGGAATGCTTAACCCATTTGTGCCTGGATATTTTTGCGACTTTCTTCGATTTTTACTGATAACAGAAATAATAGATAATTTTCTGATGTCAACTTCTTGAACAAGGGGTGAATTCTTTTAAAATCATTATGCATAAAAATCGAAATATACATCCTACTTGGTCATGTTAAAATATTTTGTAGCGTTGAGGCTCAATACTCATGAATAAAGGGTAGGAAAAATAAATAACGTTTTCGAATAATAGCGAAAATGCCGTCCCAAAAAAGGGACACTAGGCATAAATGGGTCAAAATTTTGAGCTTTCCTCTTTTAAAAAGTTGAAAATTTGATTCTTTTTTCTTATTCATTATTTTTTCAAAAAGATTTGACGAAAATTAAGCATATTGTTAAATGTAGTAAAAATATTTCATCATGTAAATTTATTTCGAATGTTCAATAGCAATGATGCATACAGTCTTCCATTTTAAAACAAGATGGTAATTTTGACATTTTAATTTGGAAGGGCAGACCCATGGTCAGGATTTTTATTCGGGGAGGCTCAAATATTCAAATACCATAACTTAAACATAGGTATCATGGGGTCCTATGAAAAATGCAAGAAAGAGCCCCCCACCCTCCGACATAGGCGCGGCATAGTGATCATTTTTAAAATACACTGGAACTTTTTGTATTTTAGTACTGAAGTGTCTGAAGCCTTCTCTAGAATAAGGGTCTTCCCTAGAATATAAGCCTTCCCTAGAATACTGGGTGGATTGTGGTAATGGGGCCCCTTGGGTGCCCCTCTCTTGTAGAGGACTTGTACGGACTCTTGCAGAGCCTGTTTCCCTAAATCCGCCCCTGTATAAAACACACATATTTGAACTTTGGGGGGGGGGTATCTCCTCAAGCCTCCCCTTCCCTGGCTACGTGCTTGTCGAGGGGAATTACAACAAGTGCTACTGAAAAGTAAAATTATTATGCTCCTAGCTTGTGCTAACAAATTTCAGTTTATAGATGAGTCAAAAGTAAAATGTGATTTGTTAAATGTGTTTAATTCATTGAAGTAAATTATTTTGTTTCTAGGTGTTTGCTTGGAATAAATCCTAACAGAGGATGCAAGAAGAATCCTGATGTGAAAAAACATGAGGCCGTTAATATGAAAATTCTCAATTTACTTAATAAAATGTCGGCATATGAGCTAATTGACCACTAACTATATATTAAGAAATACCCATGAATACTGGAGAGCAAATCTATAAAATTATAAACAATAAACTTTGTAAATATTCCTTTGTTTGTACTTTGTAAATACTTTATAAATGCTGTATTTTTTTTCTTAAAATAAATCTAATTTTTCACAATTTTTCTTGACGTATTTCTTTGATTATTAATGGATATTACAAAAATCTAAGCATAGATATATCATGCAAGAGTAATTTTAAACTCCTAAAAACTATTTCTGAAAAATAAGATGCATGTATGTATATACATTAAAACTTCTACTAACGGTCACCTCCGAAGACTGGTTATCTCTTAAAACAGACACTGTTAGAAGTTTACAGAATTGAATTGAGACTATTGAATTAACATTATTGTGAACCTCCAAAGAACGGTTGTCTCATAAAATGGTCATTATTTTATGGGACCAAACGTAGCTATTGTTCAGAGGTTTAACTCTAACATTTCGTAGCAGAATTTTTTTACCACATAACAGGGCCAAGGTCGTCGAAAGAAGCTAGTATATGATAAAATTACTGAATATTTTAAGTAATTGTAAGTAAGTAAATTTTTTAAGTAATTTTAAGTAAGGTATTGAATTATTGAAAACAAAAGAAAGTTGTTATAAATACAAAATATATTTCATAAATAAACTGTTTTTTTCTGTAAATTCCTTAAATCAAGCTGTAAAAAAATGGTTAAAGTCTGCTACATTGACAGAAATATACCGTCGACAAAACACGGGGAATCTGGAAAAATTACAGATTTCTGTAAATTAGATGGAGTATCTAAAAAAAAAAAAATTCGAAGACTTCTGTAAAACACACAAAATATTTCTGTAAAATTGATGAAGAATCTGTAAAAAATTACAGAGTACTTCTGTAAAACACACAGAGGATTTCTGTAAGATTGATGGAGAATCTGTAAAAAATTACGGAAGACTTCTGTAAAACATACAGAAGATTTCTGTAAAATAAACGGAGAATCTGTAAAAAACTACAGAAGACTTCTGTAAAACACACAGACGTTTTCTGTAAAATAAACAGAGAATCTGTAAAAATTACGGAAGACTTCTGTAAAACACACAGACGTTTTCTTTAAAATAAACAGAGAATCTGTAAAAATTACGGAAGACTTCTGTAAAACTTACAGAAGATTTCTGTAAAATAAACTGAGAATCTGTAAAAACTACAGAAGACTTCTGTAAAATACACAGATGTTTTCTGTAAAATAAACAGAGAATCTGTAAAAAATTACAGAACATTTCTGTTAAATATACGGAAATAAACTGGCGTCCTGGCTGACAGTTTTTTTCTGTAAATTTGACAGACTTTTTTTGCAGTGTAGAAATTAGTAACTATGAAATAAAGTGTATTTTTTATCACTGTCATCACTAATAAAAAATTCGATGTGGACAGCACACGATTTTCTTTTAGGGGAAGGTGGCCTAAAATGATCGTTGATGCCAAAACGATCCAAATACGCTTGCTTCTATTCAGGTAGCGACATCTACCGCGTAACATATGAACTAGTTGTGGCAAGTGCAGAAGAAGCAATGGTGGTATTCAAGCTATAGCAGTATTACTTGTCTAAACAAAATATTTCGAAAGATTGGATTCTATAAATCCCTTATAAAGCAAGCACTAACTTTTTTATTTATTTAGATATGCAGTCTTTCATGTACAGAATATGATTTGGTTTCCTGAATGGAGTATGTCTTTAGATGGGAATTACACTAGCTAAATTTGTTATGTTTCTCGGCGTCATTCCGTAATCTGACCTAAAATAGGAGCCGTTTTGCCGGGCAAGATGATCCACCGGCTGAAGAAAATCCAGTACCAGGTCCTGGCCATCATGGCAGACCTTCCACTGTTCTCAAAATGCGTGACTCTTCCAAATATTTCTCTTATATCCAATAGTTGCCAAAGAAAACGGAATATCGCATTTCGAGAAAAGACACTTTTTTATTGTGTGACACCTTCTGATTTAAAAATTTTTTAAAATAAACTATGTGTGCTTATTTTATTATGTATAGTCATAATCACTTTTATATATTTTATTTTGCCGGTAAAAACCAAGCTTTGTGACATTTGGTGGGACTTTGGGCAATTCTCAAACAATGATTGACTACAGACTTTCAATGTGTTGAAGATATTCATAGAGTTTTATGCATTGAAATTTTTTTGGGTGACCCTATGATCAACTTCCAAGTCTATTTCAATTAAAAAGGAAATGCACAACTACCTATTACAACAGTCTCAAATACAGAATTTTAAAGTTCTACAGCATATTGACTTTCGGTTGTGGGAGTGGCATACAATCCGTACCGTGCGTATTAATTGAATCAAGCATATATTTGGGAAAAACAGTTTATTAGGAAAGTAATTTTCAATTATAATCAGTATTCAAAAAGCATTCTATTGGTTTTCAGGACAAATTTATGCATGGTAGCATAGATTCCATCAAGGACTTACAATTTTGAAAAATTTATTCAGCCCTATATTACACTTAAATGAGTGAACAAATGAAGATATTTTTTGTACTGCAATACCTTTTCTGAAGTGTTTGCTTCCAGATAGACCATAGATTCTGTTAAGATTTGATCTCTATGGGATGTCAGGAAACTTTCCTGTCCAATCTAAAAGAGCCACTTCGTTTTAAACAAAATATTCCTCCATTTTTCTAAAGTTACTCCAAAGAGACTTACTGAAATAACCCATTTTTGGATGGAAACCTCTTATTTAACACAGGCTTCATTTTTTTCTGCCATTATCTTTTCGTACTGGTATATTTCATGCCTTCAACAGGGATGAGTGACCCTATCCCCCAAGCAGCCCCAAAACATTCTCATTTCGGGGTGTTTGCTTCAAGTTGGAAAATTCAAAAATTTAGTCTTGAATCAATTAATACGCAAGGCACTGTACATGCATATGTACAGATGCAACTACAAAGATAGTCAATGTAGATTTAGGGTCTTTCAAAATACAATATATAACCATACGTAACGTTTATAAATATACACGTACGTTGAGCCATCATACATAAACTTGTCAAAGTAAGTTTGGGAATTTTTATCTTTCCTTTAAACTTCTAATACCAAAATGTTTCCAATTACAATACTTCCTTTACTTACCCCTTACTTAAGTAATTTTAAACTGGCCTTTCCTGCAATTTAGCCTTTTATGTCTTAACAATTAAGTTTAAAAATTTGTTTACTGGAATATACTGAAATAATATATTATAAACATACTCAATTTGAATTCCTTTTGTAGTTTTATAATTCATGTAAAATTTCATTGACCAAAACGTGTTCGTCGTAGATTTGAATAAAACGATTATTTTTTTTTTTGTATTACTTAAAAATATATCTGTAGCATAAAAAAGTTTATTGAAGTATTTGTGAACAGTTTATATTGAAAACTTTTTAAACAATTATTAGTATTTTTATGAGATTGACCTACAAACAAACACTATAAGTGCTGAAATAACTAATAGTGTGACAGCTGAAGAACAAAATACAGAATATTAATTAAATAGCACAAATTTTTGAGAATTTTTTAAAAATTATTTTATGCTCACGATTTTCTGGGGGAAAAACAGCCATTCAAATATTTTTTTTAGCACACTACGACTTATTTATACATTTTTATTTGATATATTGCAGATGTGCTACACGGTGACAAAGGGTTAAGAATATTAAGTTCCGAGGTGGGAATTATATTCAAAGGGCTGCAGAAGCAAAGGGAGAAAAAAAAAAAAAACCTTTCAAAAAAAGTATCGATATGTGAACGAAAAATATGTTGTTTATATTTCACTGCTTCATAACTCTTTAGACAGTAAAAGTAGTTTTACAGGCAAAGTAAAGACGCTGTTTATGAAACATTCTCAAAGGATATGATGCGCAATCAGACATTGAAATATAATTATCGATTACTGGGACAAGTAAGCAATTATAAACATCTAGATCTAATTACAATTCAAATAATGCATGTAATGTCATGAGCAAGCTTTTTTGCTCATGATATAAAAAGCAGGAATATTTGTTGCTCGAAAACAGGTTCAGTTTACATTTCACTGCGCTATAACTCTTCAGACAGTAAAAGTAGTTTTACAGGGAATGGAAGGTCGTTCTTGAAATTTTTGTAACGCTAAAAATTCAAGTTTGATGACTGACTACCAAATTTTGATTATTCATTGAAACTAAAATAAAAATTCCATAAACGAATAAATTTGACCAAAATTCGAAAGGTAGTAAGTGCAAACAGGGAAATTTTCCATGCCTGCAAATCTAAAAAGGCTACTTAACAGACAGAATTTATAATACAGGGCGATCAATTTAAAGGAGTATCCGTACGTTTTTTTTCTTATTACGCTTAAATCTTATGGATGTGGTAACTATTCTAAAAATGAATTACAATTGCTTGAACTTTTATAAGTGCGGGAGACAATGTCCAACACTTTTGGACCATTACAGCTTTATTTGTGAGGTGAAAAAGAAATGGAAACGCACGAAGTTGCTTAATCTTGCGACAATTTTATTTTATAAAAACATAATTTAACTAAAAATTTTTACAATATCATTCCATTATTAATTACATCCTCACCCCGTTAGATTATTTTTTGCATGGTATTATCTTAAAGATAGTGTTTTGCAGAGAAGTTTTGCAAACATAGATGAGTTAAAACAAACCATAACTGTAGAAATTTCGTCAATAACATCAATAATGTTGTGAAGTATATCAAAAGACTTGATTCGACGTGTATATGCTTGCATTCAAAATGGTGGCGAACATTTTAAGTATTTGCTGAAAGGAATATTAATGTAAAAAATTTGAATTAAACTGTGCTTAAAAAAATAAAACTATCACAGGATTAAGTGACATTGTTCGTCTTCATTTCTATTTTACGGCACAAATAATAAATGTAACAGTACCATAGTGGTGAAAATTGAAATGATGAATACCACACTTAAAAAGAGTTTAAACGATTATACTTCAGTGTTAGAATAGTTCCCACATCCTCCAAATTTAAGGGAAACGTAAAAGAAGGTACTCTTTTAAACTGGTCACCCTGTATTTTAGTGCTTTAAAATTCTTTGAGCAGGAAATTCAGAACAAAAGAAAAGCTATAGCTCATTGAACATGTTTAATGGATTTGAATGTAGATAAAAATAAAATTTTGCATGCAATGAACGTATTCTCACTCGTTAGATTTCAGTTTAAAAATATTTAATACCTTTGTAACGAAAATGGCATATAGCCTGTACAATCTAGAAAGGTGATATCATTAAAAATATTATCGTCACACAGGAAAAACAAATAATGCCAATAGACGTGGATAGTAAACGGTTAAAGAAACCTGTTAATAAAAAAGTGACATCAAATATGAACTCATTTATGTGTTGATCATATGAATCATCATAAATTTCCACAGTATTTTGGTTAAAAGAAAACTGAGCAAATAAAGCATTGTGTCAATAAAAACTTCAGCGAACATTTTCTGAACGAATTCATGTAATCAAGTTTCTACAAGCTTCATAGCTTACACTCTTGATCACGCTCGTCTGCATTTGTTTGGCTATTATTTCAAAACAGAATTTTTCATTATCGAAACAATATATTAGTTTATAAACATCTCTTATAATGATGCAAGTAATTTAATGATTTTCTCTTCTCTAACGAAAACTTTATTGTAATAAATGAATACACACTTTCATTAATCTGATCTAAGAGTAATAAGAATTTCAAGGTTGGCCTCAGAAATAAAATAAAGATTCAATACCATTATGCACCACTTTTTAAGTGTAATCAGCAATTTTTTAAAGTCAATTTTACTTACAGTTAAGTAATGGAACCGTCAAATCAATTTTACACAACGGGAATTGCATGGCTTATCCAATTTACGTGATTGTTTTTCCTTCAAAGTAAATATTTTTTCAAATACGAGCATTTGAGACTGATGCGTGCTTTAGCTAATAAACGGCGGCTTTCTTGTCTCATAATCATAAACAGCGTATATTATTCAAGGACAATGCCGGCAAATTTTTTATGATCATAAATAATTCCAAGAATTAAATTAAGTTATTCAACGCAGTTAAAGAGGCAAGAAAAGCAATAGGATTGGATATAGATGAAAATCTTTGTGCCATCAAAATTCTTTTGTAAATTCATATTTCGAGAGCAATAGAAAAAATACTTTACTGATAATTATACTCAGATCAGAGTTTTTGTTCAAATTACCTCGTATTTGTAGGAAGATGAGTTCTGTACTTTCTAATAATATACAACACACACTGCAAAATAATTTGATTATTTCACTTCTAGGTATTATTTTTAGAGTTAGAGTACGTGTCGGCTATGTTTAATGTACTTTTTCCTCCTTCTGCTTTTTAGCTTGTTCTCTAAAATGAATACCTTTAAAACTTTTTAAAAATTTGATAATATTTTTTTAAAGCCAACAACATTGTATTGGTTCTGTGCTGTATCTTTTTACTTTTATACTTGTTTTTTATTGTTGTGCACAATAATTTGCGCCCGAAGCGATAATTTACAGTTAAAACAGAACCAATTCAAGCCCTAATTCAAACTAAAGCTTAAAACTTACATAAAACTACTACAGCTGCATCATACTTGAA
Organism: Cheiracanthium punctorium; assembly: GCA_038373885.1. Taxonomy (NCBI): domain Eukaryota; kingdom Metazoa; phylum Arthropoda; class Arachnida; order Araneae; family Cheiracanthiidae; genus Cheiracanthium; species Cheiracanthium punctorium. Next base: position 548,569 of record JAWZYV010003490.1, on the reverse strand, counting down.
CTCAGTGTGTCTGAATGGATCAAAATATAAGTTTTCATAATAAAAGGTGAGATAATGTTAAAGAAAACGTCAAATTTAAAACTATACCTTTTAGACTATCGGGAGAATTTCATTACCTTCTTTTTTAAAAAATAATATGTAAAAGTACAAAGATAAAGGTTATGCTCTTTTTTGGTCATATATGTATTTTTTTTATATTGAACGTAAAATAGTAACTTAGGTTTCAATAATTCATAAATAGTAACATGCATAAACTTTGATTCATTTAAATCAGTATGCCTCGAAATCTTTCAAAATAAATTATGACTTTATCCTGACAATTAGTTTTGAAAATGTCAGCTATTATACCTAAAATAAAATGCTGGAAAACTACATATTAGATTCTGCCGTTCTTCTCTTTGTAACATAGAACGTTCCAATTACGTATGTAAATACTTATGCAGCCCTTAAACAGCCATGCAATGAGAAATGGAAATTCTATGGATTAGTGAAATAAGAAAAAACAGAATTTGAAACTTGCAAAATTTTGCAAAAAGAATCTTCATTGTTATAATTTTTTTAACAATTATAGAAATTTCGAGGGGGAGATGAGATACAGATGACTTGGGCCATCCTCCATCTGGCTAATCCTATCTGTGTCGTACTCTATCTGTATCTTAGAAAAATTATGAATTACCCATTTATGGTAAACGTGGCCCAAGAAATTTATTGAAAGGGAAAAAGATTGCTTATGTTGAATATTAAAAAAACAAGTAATAAACCAATATGTAGATGAATCGCCAAATAAATAATAAAATAAATAAATAAATAAAAACATTTCAAATATCATATAATATCGAGAAATAGAAAGCACTCAAGTACAAATATAAGTCTAAACAACTTTTCCTAAGAAAGTTTAGAACGTAAGACATTGCTTGTATTTAGATACTTATTTTGCGTACAGATGCACATTATCCATAGAAAAATCTTTCGCGAATTCTTTTCTCCGTTCAGATGATCGAAACGCTATAAAACTGTTCAGGTGTTGAATTAACGTGGGCGGGTGATAAAAAGATTATTGCTCCGTTTCTCTCTTAATTGGGAAGGCTCATGTCACGTGTTCTGGAGATGGCTTGTCCCGAAAAACAGGATAATGTTCCTTCCTGATCGCGACGCTACTCAGTTAATGAAAGGAAGGTAGAGTTCCCTTCAGGGGTACAAAAGGAGAAATTTACGAATCGAATTAACAAATGAAAAGCTCAAGACGAATGGTGTATCTTTCCAATTAATTTGTTTGGGACAAAGCAAACAGCAACTTTGCTAAATAAACAGCTGGAGATAAATCGAGAGTTGCAAAATTCTGTCAAGTTTCTTATATAAATCTAAATCTAAACTCATTAATTCTATGTAATGCGCACTTTAATGTAATAATTAATAACTAAAATATTACTTCCAATTATATATTGTTGGTGTAGTTATGTTTTTCGATTCCGTCAAATTCATGTTCAAGTTTTAAAAAGAAGCACAAATGTAATAAAACTGTATTTTAATGTGTTGGAATTGCAAATAGTTTGCAAAATAATAAGGGAAAATATGCTTCTAATTATAATTTTCTTATTAAAAAAGCATTTATGACTGGCTAGCATTGGTTAATCATAAATCATCAAGATGTAATTACCATCCATAGTAAGATTAGGCAGGACAACTGATATCTAATACAGTAGATAATTCATCTGCAACAACGAGTAAAAGCAAATAGAGTATTATCACGTGACTAATTCCGAACGGCTGAGATCCCTTAAAAATTCCTATTAATTTCTATAGATTCACTTGATTAACGGAATTCAAAAGACAATTTCATAGACATAGCATATCAGTATTGTAGAATGAAAATGTTACAGTAATGTTTAATTAATGACGTTTCATGCAATAAATTTTATCTAACACTCTTTGTAAGTGCTTTGAATAAATTTTAAGGTACGCCAACCAATAACAGTTTTTCCGCAAAAGTTGGCGACAGGCATTCAGAGGATGAAACAGGTATTCAATATACGAATATGAATTTTGAAATTTTTTAGAAAATTAAAAATTGTGTTCTTTTGAGATTAAAAGGTCAACTACAAACGTGTTAATTATTCCGCAATATCTTCTACATAATCATTGCTGGAGAATCAAAATTCTATGTACAGAAGGATGTAAAGTCTCCAATTTTAAATCTCTCCTTCTGACTGCAAGACAATATAACTACCCTGTTAAGTTCCTAAAATCTATTATATACAATTCATGCAAGCAATGTGTATATTGTCTTTACCAGCGTTAATTCACTGGAGGTTGGATGGGTTTCGATTTTAAAGTTGTAATTGGATGGAGGAAGCTTTTCTCACTATATATAAAAAATATAATATACAAAAGGAGTAAAAATATTTTTAAAATCTCTGGCTGTGTATATGCAAGCATATATATATATATATATATATATATATATATATCTTATAAATAAAAATGAAATTCTGTTTGTTTGTTTGTGGATTTGAGTTGTATACAAATCCACAAAAATGGACCTATCAGCCTGAAATTTTGCACAGATATGTAAAATAATATAGAATAAATCATAGTCCACTTTAAAACTTTGAAAGTCCACCCGTTCCCGGAATTTAAGAGATTTTTTATGTTCTCCACGCAAAAAGCTTTCCGTAATTGTAACCCCTGTAGTGAAAAAAGTGTGAAATAAGGATCGTGGTTGCCATGTGTGGCGATTTTGCCGAATAAGATGTTTTAAATTCTCAAAGTAAAAATAAAAGAATAATAATGATTTTTTTTTGTTAGTTTATATTCGTAAGGTTATATTTTTTTTTAATTATAATATCGTGTGCATGGGAAATCGGAGCAGGAATTAAATGTTTTATACGCAAAACAATAAGAATTGAAGATTTCCGAGGCTAATATGTTAAAATGTTTTAGTTTGGCGAAAAAATAAAATGGCTCAAATGCCGAGAAAGTGAGTTCTAGCGGCTTGCACAGTTTCCGGCTTGGCGCAATTTACTGAGAGCTTAAGGAAACGGATTTTTGAAAACAAGTGCAAAGGTTTTATTAGAATACAGCGTTAAATTTTAATGATCCGTGCGAAAATAATGCAGTTATTAAGGGATTTCAAGCGATCTATCTTCAGCATTCTCGCGATTTTGAGGAGGATTCTAACGCTTGGCGCTATTTATCGGAATTTAATCGTCTGCTATTTGGGTTATGAATACACCTGCGTATAAGTTTTTGAAATTTTCATTCAGTTGGAATTGTGCATTTTTTCTGAGCAGCTTTTCTGCATCTAATGTATTACATCCAGAAAAAAAGGATGTTAGAAATATCAATTTTAATTTTGTTTAATCACACTCATGAATAATGATACACTTTCCAACTTAATGAAAGAAGGAACGAAAATAGGGAAGACCCATGGATTATAACTCTTTTTATATATAGCACTTTAGTGCGTATTTAAAAATCTGAAAGTGTGTCAGATTTTCTATGATTCTAGCGCTTGGCGCAATTTAATGAGAGGGTATTTTTAAAAACAAGCGTAGGTTAGCTTATAAATAAAAATGAAATTCTTTTTGTCAATTTGTTGATTTGGGTAGTATACAATTCCACAAAAATGGACCTGTCAGCCTGAAATTTTACACAGATATGTAAAATAATATAGAATAAATGATAGTCCACTTTAAAACTTTGAAACTCCACTTAAAAACTTTTTCCTCCTGAATGGTTCTCTTAATTTCCGTTCCCGGAATTTAAGAGATTTTTTATGTTCTCCACGCAGAAAGCTTTACGTAATATTAACCCCTGTAGTGTAAAAAGTGTGTGAAATAAGCATCTTGGTTGCCATGTGTGGCGATTTTGCCGAATAAAATATTTTAAATTCTTAAAGTAAAAATAAGAGAATAATAATGATTTTTTTAGTTTATTTTTTTAGGTTATTTTTTTAATTATAATATCGTGTGCGCATAAGAAATGAGAGCAGGAATGAAATGTTTTATACGCAAAACAAGGAGGATCGAAGATATCCGAGACTAATATGTAATTTTTTTAGTTTGGCGAAAAATAAAATGGCTGATAGGCCGATTTTTAGAGAGTGAGTTCTAGCGGTTTGCACAGTTTTAGGCTTTTTGGCTCAATTTACTGAGAGCTTAAGGGAATAGCATTTTTGAAAACAAGTGTATAGGTTTTCTTAGAATACAGCATTAAATTTTAACTATCCGTGCAGAAATAATGCAGTTATTAGGGCATTTCAAGCGATGTAGCTTCAGAATTCTCGCCAATTGAGTACATTGATTTAACTTGGGGGAAATCCGCCAAATTTCAGAAAATTGAAATCTTCACATTTAGTACATCGAGGTAACGATGAATAAAACATGCTATAGTTGATAATTTAAAAAAATGCGGCTGTATTAAGGGATTCCACTTTTCAAATAAATGCCTGGCGGTCGAACCATTTCCCATTTTGATTGCTGCTAAGTCAATGCTTCGAATGATTCCCTGAAAAAACTCTTGCAAAATGGCGTATGCTGGCACTTTGGCGAGGCTTAGATTTGAAACTGGATTTTACTTGAGACTGGTATATACGTATAATAAGACTGGTTATAGATAAAAATGAATGTTGGTATGTGTGTAGGAGGTTGAAAAACTCCAGCACTGTTTCACCGATCACCATGAAATTTGGTTCACCTAAGTCTTTTATCATGGAGAAGGTTTTTATGCTATCCGTTTTCCTCTAACTTTTCACTAGGTGGCGCAGCAGAACGTCGAATTCTATTCCGTTTAGCCGTTTGCTATGCGAATATCGTCCAACCAATTTCGATGAAATTTGGTACACGCGAATATTAGAACACGGAGAATATTTTTCACTATCCATTTGCTGTAACTTACCGCTAAATAGCGCTGCAACGCATCAACTTCTATACCGTTCGACCGATCGGCATAAAATTTTTTATACTTACACATTTGAGCACGAAGAATATATTCTAGCTGTGTTACTTTTGATGTTACTCACCACTAGATGGCACTGCAATGCATAATTATTTTAACTCGCCACTAGATGACGCTGCAGCGGGCCAAATTTTTGACCATTCACACGGTGGCTATGAAAATCAGTACACATAGCTATTTGAACAATGAGAATATTTTGGCGTTATCCATTTTGCTATAACTCGCCACTTGACGGCGCTGTAGCAAATCATTACTTTAATTAACCACTAGATGGCCCTGCAGTGTATCACTTCTTGACTGTGCGAATGATCGCTATGAAAATAGGTATACATAGATATTTGAACATGGGGAAGAGTTTGGCACGATCCATTTTCCTATAACTTGACACTAGATGTCGCGTCAACACATGAACTTCAGGACTATTCAGCCGATCGTCATGAAAATTCGTATGCATCGATATCTGAATGCGAAGAATATTTTCGCCGTATCCGTTTTGCTAAAACTCGCCACTAGATTGCGCTACGCCGCATCGCCTTCTGCACCGTAAAAACGATTGCCTTGAAATTCAGTATGCATGATTATTGAACACAATATAACGCGATATCCATTTTGCTATATCTCTTTATTACAATAAATAGTAATCACAACAAATATTAATATCAAAAAGTCCATTCATTCCCGTGCGAAGAACGGGTTCTTCAGCTAGTATATATATATATTTGGACAAAAAAAGACAACAAAAAAGAAGTTCTTATTCAGTGAATATACATTTTTAATTCTAATTTTAGTTTTTAAACATTATCTCTAAATATTAGAATAAATCTCAAAAACAAACCATATCTATGCATTTAGGTAGTACATATATTCATTAGAGTTTTAAATACAATATTTTTTAATATTTAATTGTCTATACTAGTTATTATAATTATACTGAAATAATATTCCTTTATTTTAATTAGGTTAATATACCTGCATTTTAATACTGTCAAATAATTTTATATTACTGTTTCTAGCAAAACTTTTATAATCTTAGTTTTACTATTACACATTGTAATTCTGGCAACACTATGATGCCTCTTGATTTTGGCCACATTCTTACAACAAAATTTGCTGACTCATGAAACGTGATCTGCATTGTTCCTGTTGGATATGTCTGTTTTGCAGCGTTTTTTTTTTTTCAATTATTTTGCAATCAAACTAATTCTGTTTTTACTTTTCTTGATTTAGATTCTTGTTTTATAGTAGGATAGAGCCTAAAAATGTAGAGTGACTATCTCTTTTGATACGCCACACAACCGAAATCCTACTATTTTGACTGTCTTTAATTATAATTTACTGGTTATGGCTCCCGATGATGGTACCAGCGGTTATTATTTCCATTCCATTCCTTCTATTTTCAATTTGTTTAATTGCACTTTGTTTGGCTCAGAATCATTTTTTTTTCTCTTTTACACGCCAGGTAGGTCCTTTTTGAATTTCTAGTCTTCTTTGTGTTTTATATATTTTATATATATATATATATATATATATATATATATATATATATATATATAGTAAAAAGGCTAAACTTACGAATCAAGGAATCATTCTACAGCAGCTTCGTAGTATAAATATATAATGAACACAAAATTTTATGCAAAACAGGAAGAATTAGATGTATCCAGTTAATAGAAATCCATACAATGGTAAAAAAGAAAATTAAAATGGAATTGGATGGAGTAAAACAATTGGTAGCAAGCATCGGCTATACTCGTCAGGCCCCACAAGCCGAATACTTACTACCAAGATAAAAAACAAAATAATATTGTATATGCATGTTTCATTGTTTTTCGATCATCATACCGTTTAGTCAGCTGTTTCTGCTGTTATCTATTTTTTCCTGTGGGGTATGTCATATTTGGAGTATATACTTTGTGTTTTATTTGTTAATTATATATATATATATATATATATATATATATATATATATATATATATATATATATATATATATATATATATATATATATATATATATATATATAGATATATAGATATAGGTAGGTAGATAGATTGATAGATAGTTATATTTTATGAATTAAATAAATCACAAGCTAACTATCTTATATTATTATTACTACAAGCAACTAACCTAAAATTTGAACATTTTTATTATTCAATTAATATTAGCCACTGATTCATTTCTTGTGATAGTGATTGAATATTCAATAGAACTAAGAATACTTACTTTTCATCCCTGTACCATTCTTAAGTGATAGAACACGGAAAATGTTTTGCGTATTTAATTAATACTTCTATCACGAATTTCTGGTGTGCTAATTGTAAGTAAAACTATTGAAAATGCACGTGCTGATAAATATTCATAAAAAGTTTTTTAACTTATAAATCTGGAATAAAATATAAAAACATATTAATGTGATACAAAACAAGCTAGGAATGGGAAGTAACCAATAAAAAATGCATGCGTTCTTTCTAAAATGCTAAGATAAAAAACATGCACTTTTTTTCTGAAAGAAAAAAAGCACATGTTTCAGCACATGTAATAATATGTAAATTTATTACAATAATAATATGGAAACACGAGAAAGATTAACTGGATATGCTAATGATATTGAAAATTTATATTTTCACAAATGAAGATTTTCATAACATTAGCAATATAAATGATGCGATTCTTTGAAATTTCGTTATGTTGTTGCAGTTGATGGAAAATGCTAATATTAATCTGAGCCTTGGAAGAAACATGAGTTCATACAGTAAATAAAATAAACACAGTTATTGGAAGAAACAGGAACACATGTATTTGTTTAGTTTTGAAGATTATGAAAAGCGTTAATACAGGCAAAATAAAGAAAGACGGGTATATATATAGATACATACGTACAGACATACATACATACGTATATACCTATTTCATTTTTTTCGTTACACTGTTTTGTTTGAAACGATCTTAAGTTTCAGATTAAAATGAGGCATTTGTTGATAAGGTAACCAAACCGTACTATAAGATTATTTTTTCCTTCCTATGGATCGATATGAAATGCATATTGGAAAGTTTATGAACTGATAACTCACAGTATGCATCTGTATGCTCCCAATATAAATTTTAAACATTACTTAATGATATTTAATTAAGCACAGATTTTTAATTTTTACACATCCGAGACATTTGAAGCATGTTGATGACGTTTATAAGTTCAATTTTTCAAAAGCTAATACAACATCATCTACAACTATACCAAAGCAAAGTTGGTAAAAAATAAAATTATCAGCCTAAACACTCCAACTTGCCTAATAACACGAAAGGTTGATAGAATCACTTTCTAAAATATGTATAATTTTCGCGGCGTAACGGAGTTGTCACGAATTAATTGTTTCATCTATTCCATTTGTGGTTTGCAGAGGAAGATAATAAATTCCAATGATTCTAATGCGAGAAATTTCATCTGGAAATCGTCCCAGAGTAGCTCAGTGGTAGGGCACCCGCACGTTATGCGGCAGTCCTGGGTTCGATTCGCAGCTCTGGAATTTTTCGCATAGTTGGTAAAAAATAAAATTATTAGCCTAAACACTCCAACTTGCCTAATAAAGTAGTTCTAGTTTAAGCAAACTGACTTAATCCTGAAATTAAGATTTGTTCATTATCAGCCTGTTTCTATTTAAAACATATTTATTTTTGGAAATCAATATAAACTGAATTTTATAAGGTAATCTATATAAATAAAATTAGACTTTTGTCTGTACATTTCTTGGAATTCAAAAATTTTGCGATTTCTATCCGTTTCAAGCACCCGGGAATCCGATGCGACCCCCCAAAAAAAGTTTTTCTGTCTGTCGTTCTGTTGTTCTGTCATTCTGTCCGTGACGCTTTTTTTTTGTTGTTCAAGCATCACGTAAAAACGACTGAAGCGAATGACATGAAATTGGGAGTCATGATAGGTGGTCACTCAACTTAAAACATGGTGTCGAATTAAAAAAAAATCTTGATTAGATTTTCAGATTTTGCGAAAATCCTTTCAAACTGCGTAAATTTGTGTTCGAGCATCACGTAAAAACGACTGAAGTGATTGAAATGAAATTTGGTATCATGATTGGTGGTCACTCAACTTAAAACATTGTCGTCAAATTTTTTAAAAATCTTTATTAGATTTTGAGATTTTGCGAAAATTGTTTCAAACTGGGTAAATTTGTGTTCGCACAGCACGTAATAACTGCAAAGGTGAAAAAATGGTATTTGGTGAAATGATAGGTGGTCACCTTAAACTATAAGCATCTAAAAAAAAATCGATCAGATTTTGGGATTTTGCGAAAATCGTTTCAAACTGAGTGAATTTTTGTTCACGCATTACGTAATAACGACTAAAGCGAATGATATGAAATTTGATCACATGATAGGTTTTTGCTCAACATAAAGTATAGGTGTCCAATTTTTTAAACATTTTTATTAGATTTTAAGATTTTGTGAAAATTATCCCAAAATAAGGTTATATTTCTTCAAGCATCGCGTAATAACGACTAATACGAAATTTGGTGATATGATAGGTAGTTGCTAATCTTAATTTAAAGGTGTTAAATTTTTTAAATATTTTGATTACATTTTGAGATTTGGTGAAAATCGTTTTAAAATACTGAAATTTTTGTTCCAGCGTCACGAAATAAAGACTGCAGGGAATGAAACGAAATTTGGTGACATGATAGGTTGTCACTCAACTTAAATTCTGGGCTTCCAATTTTTCAAAAATGTTGATTCGATTTTGAGATTTCGCGAAAATTATTTCAATATGCGTACATATTCGTTCGCGCATCACATAATTACGACTAAAGCGAATGAAATGATATTACTTAGTTACTCTCTAACCTGTAATATTTTAACAATACATAAAAATTATAATTTCGCTTTCTTTACTTTGGCAACATACTACAACCATTCTGTGTACTCCTAGAATGCTGACGAAAGTTCTTGCTTTTTAGAAATTTGCATTCAGTACTAACCCGTGAACGACGGGTACTTCAGCTAGTAGTACATAAAGTCTGTCTAGTTTATTTTTAATAAATAAATAACTTTATTTATTTGAGATAGGATATCAATTACTGTTTAAAATATGCATTTCAGCAGTAATTGACACTTATGTTAGTTATTGGTGTTTCAGTAACGTTAATCATAATTGCATAAAATTTCTAGGAACTGCAGTTAATAGCTCATCAGAAGGTTATCTTTAGACAATTTTGTATATACAGGGTGTCCCAAAAAGGTGGTAACAAGCTTTAATTCTTTATCTATTAGAGTTAAGTAGTTAATGTAACCGGGAAAAAATCCAGAATAAGTTAGAAAAAAAGGTTAGGGGTTAGGTGCACCAGCAACTAAAACTCTACGCGATAATTTATTATAATAAGCCTTTCTTCAGAACTTTTATCAAACGGTCATCATCAAACGTATCAAACGTATCATGCAGAAAAATTTCATTTCATTCACCTTAGTCGTTATTGCGTGATGCGCGATCAAAAATTTCAGCAGTTTCAAACAATTTTCGCAAAATCTTCAAATCTGATGAAATTTTTTTAAAATTTCGACGTTCTAGTTTAAGTAGAGTGATCAACTATCACATGCCACTTAAACTTCATTCCTTTCGCTTTAGTCGTTATTACGCGATGCAAGAACAAATAGTCACGCATTTCGAAACAATTTTTGCAAAATCTCAAAATCGATGTATATATATCACGTCCCACTATAACTGGTCAAAGTGTATATGCATGCGTACATATATACATAAGTAAGCAGCGACGTCATTCATAAACTTGTCAAAGTAAATTTAGGAATGTTCAAAATTTGAAAACCGGAATTTTTCGTGAACATAATACACTCATGTCCATAAATTAAGGATAATGAAGTTCAGGCAAAGAAAGAGAAAGAAGCAAAACAAATTTGACTTATTTGTAAAGTCTATTTATTAAACAAAAAGTAAAGAGCAAAAAAGATGCTATATGTTTGACATAATTAATAAAAATTGCAAGTTTTACTCCCTTGACCAAATTTCAAAAAAGAACCTATTTACAAAAAACAGTATAACATGGTTAGTAGGATGGTTAATACGGAGTATGTCTCCCGGACGATGCAATACAGGCCTGACAACGCCTAGGCATGCTGAGTATCAAATGATCAATCTGATCTTGGGGAATATTACACCACTCATCAAGCAATGCACTCCGAAGTTCCGGTAGACAGGTGGGAGGGGGTTGACGGGCTGCAATTCGTCGGCCAAGCATACCCCACACATGCTCTATTGGATTCAAGTCCGGTGAGTATGCTGGCCAATGCATACGGGTGATATCCTCCTATTGAAGGCATTCGTCTACAATGTTTGCACGGTGAGGACGGGCGTTGTCATCCATAAACACAAATTCAGCACCCATGGCGCCCCGAAACAAACGTACATGTTGTTTCAGAATGAATCCCGATAGATGTGGCCTGTCATCATTACACTCTGAACATGCAGGTCAGTTCTGTAACCAAGAATAATTCCTCCCCAAACGAGCCATCCTGCACCACCGTAACGGTGTCTTTCAATGGTGTTCTCTTGGTGGTAACGGGTACCTGGCGCTCTCCAGATGAATGTCCGGCGAGAATCAGACTCCAAACTAAACCTGGACTCGTCGGAAAACATCACACAAGACCACTGTTGCGGTGTCCACAATGCATGCTCTCTACTCCAGGTTAATCGCAGGCGACAGTGAGTTGCGGTAAGTGGAACACATCTGACAGGCCTACGAGCATATAGACCAATGTGCCCTAAGCGTCTGTACACGGTCTGCCTTGAAACTGTCGTACCGGTAGCTGAAGAGAGCTGACGAGACAGGTCTGATGCTGTACTCCGTCTGTTTCTTTTGGCAGTAACTGCCAAATAGCGGTCCTCATTCGGCGTTGTAACTCGGGGCGACCTGTGCTGTAAAGTCTACTCACATTACCATCATCTTGGAATCGTTGCCAAAGCCTGGAGATGACACTCTGGGCGATTCCAAGTTCCTCGGATACTTCCAGCTGGGTACGTCCACATTCCAGTCGTCCGATAATTCTGCTACGTAAAACATCATCCAAATGCCTCCTTTGTGCCATAACTATGCGGTTTCTGCACTGAAAGGCTTTCACAGCGCTTGTGAACAATTTTACTTCTTTGCCACCATTCCTTATATACCCCTCTCTTACACTCTCGTCATTGTGACGTACCATCCACGCCATCTGGTGGTTTCCTGTAATTTGCATATTCTTCTTCAAGATGTGTGTGATCATTCCACAGGTGAAATTTTTATTTTAGAGATCAATTTCTGTGTGATTCTGAATTATCCTTAATTTATGGACATGAGTGTACATTCTCTTTCTCGTACAAGGAATGTGTAATTTATACATTTATGCTAAGTAAATTTAAATGAAGATTTATTGTATATGGAATGTCACCATATTTTGTAAAAAGGTAATTGATTTGCGAGAATTTAGATCAACAACACAATAAAAATTTATCTTCATCCCCGCATTACAAAGTTTCGTTGAGAGGAAGCTCATTTTATTTTCTTCGTTGACGATGCGTTTCGCTATTCTGTTGCGTTCGTATTAAGCAATCAATCCGTCCTAAAACAAGTAGGCGTTAGATTAAGAAAAGGGTTGGACAAATATGGGAGACACTCGATACTGGAGTATTTTGATTGTGTCTTGACCGTCACGTGTAATTTCGATAGCTAATTTCGTATTTACTTTCAAAACAGTATTGCGTTTCTGAACGACGCCTGTAATCCTACACAAACACATTTACTTTTACAGTAAAAAATAAATTATTAGAATTCTTCTATTTATTAAGTTATTTCCACATTTTCAAATTCGATTAGTTTATTTTTATTTTTAATTAAAGTAAAAATTACTTTTGATGCCTGATTTGTGGTAGAAATCGTCTTTCAAAAAAAAAATATGCATTAATGTATGAAGGTTGAAACAATATTATGCACTTGGTTGGTTGGTTGTTTAAGGTTTGATGGCACGAAATCCAAAAAGGATAGTCTGCACCAGACAGTGTATAAAAATAAATTACGATATCATTGTACGTTTAAGTTTAGCATTTCAATGTAGTCTGACCCAGTCTTCTTAATTGACTAGTCTTACAATAATATAACAATATAATCTCTGAGAGCAGCCTACCTATTAAGTTTAAGGCATTAAATATTACTCTCAAAGGATGGATTTTACTACCCAGCTACGTCACCATTCCAGCAACGAACTGGGTAGAACCATTAACATTTTTTTAAACAGATATTTTTCTTTTTTTACAATTTTTACAGTTACTATAACAGAAATAACACAAAATTTTGATAAGGAACCAAACAGAAGAAATAAAATGTGGATTTAAATGTATATACACATAAATTTTGGAGCAGAGAAAAATTAAAAAGATAAAAACCTTTTATTTTACGAGTAATTTAGATAAATTAGATAGATTAATAAATTTGAAGTTGAGAAAAATGATGGCTAGTCTTACATGGTATTTCGTTGATATCTAAATTTTAATGTTATTTGTTTACATCTTACATTCATAAAGACTAAATTATATTCATAAATTATGTCGTGATATATATTATCTCAAGTTTATATCTGAAAATGAAAATTTATGTCATGAGTTAAAGAATTTCGCATTTTTTGAGTTTCCGAAAAGATTGAATTAATTTTAATAATAAAGAAAAATATTTTTTTCTTTCCGTGCATAGAACGGGCATGCAGTTAGTAATAATATAATTTTAAGATAGTTTATAAACTTTCCTTTTTTATCGCCGCATGTAGATTTGCATGTTAGTTATTTATTCCTCTCATAATAAATGGTAAAGGTAAAACAACATTTGCAGGCAATACAGAAATTAATACGAGTGCTTAGTGAATACATCTCAATTCAATGTTTCAGTCAATGTAATTCATTTTTAGTAAAAACGCATATTTAATTTATCTGTAATATCTATGTATAATAGAATATAGATATAGACAAGGTAGAACTGTTTGTTTTGAAAACATTTTTTTTTCTGCGATTTTTAAAAGGCATGCACGGAGAAATGTTTTAATACACAGCATTATAGGTTTGCATGTAAATTTTTTTTCTGCAGATGATAAATATTAAAGGTAAAACAACATTTACAGGCAAAGGAAGAAATGAAAATCGATAGACAGTTTTTTCACTTTTTCAGTGAAAGTAATTCATTTTGAGCGTGCATATATACTTAGTATGTTAGAAATTTCTCTAGAAATTTCTCACTGATAATGCAATATAGATGAATTTCGATTAAGGCAATTTTTTTTTTTATTTTCAAAACAAGTACCTTCTCCTATTTTTACCAGGCGTAATCAAAATAAAATTTTGTATACATCATTAAAATAAATATTTCTAACTAAAAACCATGTTCTGAGAAAAATGAAGTTATTCAAACAATATTTACAGGAAAAGTGACAAGTTCGTTTACAATGTATCACTGAGCATGTTTATCTTACGCTTCGCCACCCCCTCCGATTATAAATCTGTTTTCACGCAGCATAATTAATTGGATTATAATTGCTATATGTAATAAATATAATGCCAATCATGTACAGTTAAATAAAACTGTTTTGAAACTGAAATAAATACTTTTCTGTCTTATCAGTGAAATTGGGTTGTGCAACTGCAATCGAACAAATACCTCGCTTATAAGAACTCTTCATCCACTTTTTAAATATTAGCGGCAGAAGTGTATATATGAAATGAATATGCTCTATAACTATGTCTCACTGACAAAAATATTTGTCTTGATGGATTACAATATATATAAATAGAATGATAACCATTCTTTAGTAAAAATGGATTTTGATTTAACTGGAAGTAAAACCCCAAACAATAGACATTTAAAAAAATCTCTATTTCTTTTCTCTAAATTCGTTTAGGGTATGTAATGTAAAAGAAATGCTTCTACGTACAAAACAATTTTTTTCTAAAAAAATACAAATACACGGTAAAACAACATTTCGAACACAGTGAGTCGTGCATGTACCATGGATAAAGCATTCAAAATCTAATCTTTTCATGAATTTATTTTCTTCAACAAATTTTATTTGACATGATTTAAATTTTATACATAATACAATATTGCTCTGCACAAAGAAAATTCCCAAGTTTGTTCTTTTACCGAAAATTGAAATATTTTTCATATTTTTCTTCAGCTTACTAGCGAAATGGTTTACTTGAGACTGCATAAAAGCAAACGTTTATAAAACACTTATTTTTTGTGCATCTGCGAAACATAAGAGGCAAAACAACATTTACAGAAAAAGCATGTTTTGTTAATAACTGAGAGTTATTAACAAAACATGCTTTTAACATGCGTGAGAGAGTTTAAAATTATTATTTTCCAAAAACTTCTGTAACTATTCTAACTCTGATTGCTAAAATTTTAATGGACTTTTTTTCCCTAACGAAAAGTTGAGCATATTTCCTCTAACGTACGCAGAAGTGAAATTGCTAGTGTGACTGTTTTGCGGCATTTCTGAATACTAAATACTATAACGTAACAGTTCATAGATGTAAAAAGTACTTAAAAGTTTTGAACATTTCATTACATTTATTACCTTCTTGAAATAAAGGCTACAAATCCCCCTCCCCCGATTTGGATAAACTTCCTGGTACCCGTGAAGTCATAGAACAAACGAACCGAAAACAAGCCAGAAGCAAACAAATATCTGCTTTCTGCTTTGCACTGAAAAGTTGAATGCCGGAAATCTCATCCATTACATGACAATAGAACTTCTTTGGTAAGGATGTTTAGTGAATATTATACGGTTTTATGAACTGTGTGTGTCACGAACAGGTGTTCCCCCTTCGACAATGATGGAGAGTCACTTAACTCCGCCTTTTCGCCAACGTTGCTGTAATGATCGAGCTCATTAACGCCAAATAGATCCCCCCCTTCAATCTTTATACATTATTGTATGAGATCGGTTAGATCATGTTTCAGTAATCCCTTTATATTGCCTTTAAAATGTAAAAAAGAAATCAAGTAATGAACCCCAAAGTTAGATAATAGAATGCTTATTGATTTTTTTAGTTTTTAAATTTGAAAGATAAACGTAATATTATAAAGTACATCCCATATTACTTTCTCAGAAGAAAAAAATGGAGCAATTACCGTACATCTCGCTGTATAATACGCACTTAAAAAAATTACTTCAATTTTTCGTGTGTATGTTTTACACCTAATATAAAATGGTTAATATAAGAAGAAATATATAAATAAATATTCCAATTATGCATCACGTTAAAAAGATAATTATTATCAACTATTTGATTGAATTTATCGATATATTTAATAATATAAACAAAATAAACTAACAGAAAAACTTAATATATATTTCCTAACAAACTTAATCATCTTGGTCAAATGCGATAGGAAGTTCATTGTATTCACCTTCATTTATATTTTAGGGTATGTATACGTCATCGTCATCTTTATTGTATCTTTCTTAAAAAGTCCTCCTCTGTTCTATATACTGAATTTGATACTCCGCATTTTTTGAATTAATTAACAATTATTTCTGGTTTTATTTCATCTCACGCTCTAATAATCCATTAATTTTGTTAGGGAAAATATTATGCGTGTTATACAGCTTGAAAATAGTAAGACTATCCTAAATTTACTAGTGTGTGTTATACGCCGGGATATAGGGTATATGTATAACCTTAATTTGCTATAAAAAATATGTGATATCAGACTAACTTTTTACTTATTCATTCAATGAGGTAAATTTTTTTATTTCTGCTTTTACGTTTTTTGAAACATAATAACTTTAAAGATAATAATGTGAATGAGCTTATGAAAAACCGATTCTACGAATCATTTTTACATTAATGATTAAATTAATTAATTAATTTATTTTTTCCAAATATTTAAGGATCAGAAAAGAGTATGAGAAAAATATTGGCGAATTTTAATTTCTGTTAACTATAATAACAACATCAATGAAAGAGTAGCTTACTAAATTAGTAACATCTCAAATAAAAATTTTCTTTGATCACCAGATTAGCTGCAAAAAAATTACATTTTTCCTCGTTACGCCCTTGCAGTAAAGTTCCCTACATTTACACTATTTTTATATTTCAATAGCTACAAGACAACTTACTATATACTGCTTCTTTAAAAAAGGAAAAAAATCTGACAGATTTTTGTGGACATCACATAAAAATAATTGCATTTTTATATTATATAAAAACCTAATTTTCAAAGAACTCTTTGATTCTAAAACAATCTCACTTAATTATAATTATTTTTTTCGCCTTCTAAGTATATTAACTTTTGATACGAAGCAATATTTAGAGCAATGCACACACAGGAAAAATTCTTTTATTTAACTTGAAATTTACTCACATTTATAAAAGAGAACCGAAAAAGGAAACCGAAAATGGAAAATCATATCGCCAAATCAATACAGTGAACAACACACCCAGCAACCTCCGTCGACCCTAGCCACTAATTGGTACCGGGACCATATGCCAATTTCCTGCCACAAATTCATGAACCCCCCCATATCAGTAACCCCATTTTTATTATCCCATAGCCTTTAACTTCTGATCGGGGCTGATCAAATCTCTGATGCGTGAGAGCGGGGGTGGAGAGGGCAGCATTTCTCTGTAAGGGGACACCCTTTTGTCCCGCTACAGGGTCGGGACACAACACGTAAATCATGTCCCACAATGGGCCCGATCGACAGATCTGCTTGTGGCTCTTGGGTGTTATCTTAATGAGCGCAACGCCAAGACGCGAAGGCGGAATTTTTAAAGCAGATGGAGTCATCTACCTAGAAGGTGTCTCCCGTTTCAATTAGTTAAAGCTGCTGCGGGCAGAGAAGGGTGGAGAGAAGCCTTTGTTAATAATCCGATAAATCATTTTTAGAGCGACACTTTCGGGGGTATTAGAGTCAGAGCAAAGTGCACAAGTGAGATATTTCCTTGCATAAATATTGGGAAATATTGTAATATCGCGTTGCGAGGTGGTGGTTGTTCTATGAGCATATTTTCTGAGAAGGGTTACTAGGAAGGGCCATTTTCATTAATTACCTTAACTGCTTACTGTCGAGGGATTATTAATTTATTTTAATGGAAGCACGCAGCTCCTATAAATACGCAACGATCTTTATTTACAAAAATTAATCTTATTTATTAAATCTTTACTCGTTATGCGAATTTTTTATAAAGCTTTTCTGTGAAAGGAGAAATCTGTATTGAGATATTTACTGAATATTCAGAAACCTTCAGAGTGAAAATGAAAAATGATAAGGAAAATCTATGATTCGTGAATATATACAAGTCACTGATTATTTTCCATCACTGCGTGAAATTTCTTGGGATCAAAAATAAAAATGAAATAAAATAAAAATAAATAATTGAAAAATCTCTGCAATGGAGGCTGCTGTTGGAACTTGATATAGAGGAACAGGAAGGACGAGAGAGAGAAGAAAGAAGCTATAGTTTTAAATCGAAATATTTAATTTCAGCACAATTTACTTCTGTAAATGATCAATATACCCACAGTCACATTCAGACACAGAGCAGTCACGGTATACATGATGCAACGTTGAAACACATATCCTCGGAAATATTTTGCCTTATTGTGCAAGAGTAAGTAAGAATAAGGACAGCAGATTTCCTCTGCAGACATGTCGTTTGAGTTAGTACTCGCAGGGCTGTCGAGAGGGGAGGGGGGGGGGGAAAGAGGGAGATTCCCCCCCCGGGCCCGTGTTTTCTGGGGGGCCCGGTCTGAACTTTCAAAAAAATTTCTATATAGACAGAAATCGAATTCGCGAAAACCAACACCGACTGGAATAAGTAAAGACGAGACGAGGTCCTAAACGAAACTGTATTGCTGACGTCATGTACGCTGTTTCTTTGGGGGGAGGAGGGGGGCGAACGCACCCTCCTTTGTGCTCTCATACGCGGGGATTCACCATGACAACTCCAGGCCGGCAGGTGCAAACTTGGTAATTTCCAAGCGCGGGAGAATTCATTCATCCCCAAAATGTTCTTGGAATAAAATTGTTCAGAATTGCTCTCGGAATGTGGATTTTTAAGTTGTTTGCGGTGAGTTTACTTACCCTTTTACCCTTCTTATTATCACAGTGATGATTATTATTTAAAAAAAAAAATAATTATTAGTTATAAAGTATGTTTATTACTTCAGTGATTCATGAAGAGGCTTAATTTCTCACAGCAAGTATTTGAGGTTAAAATTATTTTATTGATAAAGAAACATTTCTTTGAAGCTTTTTGTGGTAGGTGGGGAGGTACCGGCAGGGGGTAGGGCCCGGCAGATATCCACCCCCCCCCCCCACGGGCCCGAGTTTGTCTCTCAACGGGCCTGAGTAATACTTCGTGTAACCAGGTAAGTGGAAGAGAAATGTGGGATAAGTTTTCTCTAGAAAGTTTTTAGAGTCCCCCAAAAGTTCGCTTTAAAAATACCTGGAAAGCCCACTCAGTTGCGCCAATGCAACCAAAATGTGAGATCTGGTGATCTCGGAGACCATTCATGTCTTAAATGCATGTTCAATAAGGAGTTTCAGCCAAGTATTGGTGGTTGTAATTACACCGCAATTCGCGTTCAAGAAATGAGTTGAAATGCCAGTGTTCAGATCATTACGTTTCTGTAACCTATGAAAATGTACGTAATACTGCTGCCGAGTTAAGGCCAAAGTCTTTAGGCCTGCAGCTCAACACGTCTCAAAGAACAAAGAACTGATAAGGAATGATGCAGTAGAAACACACAGTGACTCTTCCCGATTAAAACGATATTCAGAGTGCTGAAGAGTGCCAGTACCCCAAATACGCCAGTTTAAAGGAAATGGAAAAGTTTGCTTCATCCGTTTATAAGTTTTAAACAACTAAGCATCATTGTTCTCTGTCTTCAATAATTCCTACTGAACAAAAGCTTCGCGATTTAGTCCACACTCGGACAGCTTTAGTCCACACTCGGACAGCAATTGCTGAACATATTGAATTTCATACAGATGGCACTGAAACGTCACTTGAAGAGGGCTCTTTAAGCTGCAGCCAAACGTTCATCTGAAGGATGAAACTATACGAGCACTGTCCGTTGACGCAAGAAGCGATGGCATTGATTGTGGCCATCACAGCAGAAGTAGACAGTCTCTCAATACGTGGCGTATCGTGAGCAAATACTGTGCCTTCAAATCGTCAAACAACTTGACTGTGATAGACTTTTTGAGACTCGATTATGACGATAGTGAAAATTTAGTATGAGTAATATCACATACGTGGCTACGTGCGTCCAATGAACTCATATGAAGTAAAAAATATCCAAAATAAATGAATAGAACTCATGTGAATTTTGCAACCACGAAAAAACATTTTACACCAATATTAGGTTTGGGTATTAATATTTTCGCTGAAGTATTCAGATTTTGAATTTTAATTTTTCATGCCATGCAAAATACCGCATTTATTTTATTGAATTCCAACTGATATAAAAGCACATTATCTGAATAACATTAGGAGTAATTTTTCCAAAATATCAATATGAAATCCATATTCAAATATCATGTCTGATTCATCTGTAGTTTTTTTCGGAACAGAGGTTCCGACCCGACGTTATACTAGTCTCAATTAATCTTTCTTTTATATAATTCATACACCTAAACTTTTTTCTTTCAAGCATTTTAATAGATAGTATTTTTTTCTTATTTATTCCTTTTACATATAATCTTGTTTTTAAATATATTTTTGGACCACTGACTCTTTCAAAATTAAATAGTTCTTATAAAAATCTTCAATAAAACATACATTTGAAGCACTGTTTAATCAAAAATAATTCATACTGCAGCCAATCAGTAGCATATCAGTAGCATCAGTAGCAATTCATACTGCAGCCAATAAGTCGACCACTAATATATCGTATGCAGCTGCCAATAAATAATCCTAAAGGTGAGAAGAATAATAATAATTTTTATTTACAAGGGAATTGAAATTGAAAATCTTTAGTTGTAAATTAAATGAAAAGTATTTTTAGGACACAAGATTCCTTTGTTTACAAAACCCCGTACTATAAAAACATGCATATACTCGTACTACTTGATCCAAGTTACTGAATTGCTTTTTCAGTACCTAAGGCTGATTAGAACTAAGTTCAAATCCATCACTGGAAGTCTGGGTGGTTTTCTTCAAATATATTTATAAATGCTTGATTTTCTAACTTCTGCTTTATATCTGCAATCATTCCATTATTACGCACTAAGAGGCAGAATTTTATTCTTATGCGAAGTAAAGTAACAAGGTTAAAATATTTTCCCTTACACAAAAGAAGTCACACTAAATTAAGTTTATCTGAAAGTCAAAAGTTTTCTACATACAATACACACACACACACACACACACAAAGAAAAGGAAACAAAATAATGAACTTTTCGGGAGAAGGAAAAGGAAAAAAAAAAAAAAAAAAAGAACAAAACGGGGGGAAAAAAAGACTGGAATGCTACTGCTACAAATACACGGCGTGACCAGCGCCTAAGAAAAGAATGTGAACTTTTGCATTCCCTTCCGTCCCTTAAGCAAACAAGAAACTTGTGTGCCTTCCTTGTTACTCCCAAATGTCCGTCTGTAATTCTCTGCACTGTCCGGCAGTAATCCCGTTAAAAGCATTTCATTTGTTGGTCAGTGACTCGGGCAATCAACAGTTACCGGCCGCAGTCTGTCCCGCGAGACAGGGCCCAGCTGCCCGAATGGGTCCCGCGGGCCTCCATTAACCTTCCCTAACGAGGGTCATTAATTACAGGGGGCCCGCGATTACTGAAGGGCTCAGAGATCCCAAGGGCCGCTCACTAGCTTATGTACTGAAACACTTAGGCTGACTATGCCAGTTTAAACGGGTTAATAGAATTTCTCTCTAACTCTTTAATGGCTAATTTCATTAATGGTCACCCACTTGGACGGACTGTTTTATTTGGTTGAAGTGGGGCTCTTTTTTTAGGGCAAGGGAGTTTTGCGCCTCCCCCTCCCTCTTGTTCTACTGACGCTAGATGCTGATGTAGCTCGGCGTGTTTTTTTTTTTTTTTTTTTATTGATGTTCCCGCTGTTATCTCTTTCCTTTAATCGATTCGTACGTTGTTCTTCATGTTAAACGAGAGTCATAAAACTTTTTTATTTTCTGCAAGTGTGGTCAATTTTTAATCACAATAAGTGAAAATTGCTTGGCAGTCGCTTATATATATCTTTTCAAAGCATCGAGTATATATCTTTGAATGTAATTTCTGAAATTGTGTTCTACATTATTTATTCATAGAGTATAATTCTCCTGGTGCTTTATAGTGTCTGTTTGAAACAATTTAAGGAATACAAGGATAAAATATTGCTAAAAAAGTTTTCCTTTGATCCGTCATAATGTACATAAGGTATTAATTAAATGAATTTACACTGCCATACAGTATAGTAAAATTGTGACTTTCTTTAATCGGATTAAGAATTTAAATTTTATAATTTATTTTTTGAAATTTTATATGCAGATTTATACTTTTTTAAGTACAGAAAATACACAGTGTGAAACTGACTTTCAAAAACAAATTAAACATTTTAAATTTATTTATTTGAATTTCTTTGAAACCTGCCATTAGAAAAATTCTTCAACTAATATCTATAAAATGGTTTTATTATTATTTGTTTAGCTTTATAGCATTCATCTACAGCTAAAATTAAAACTTTATGATATAAACTGATGTACTCGATAAAATTTCTTTTGAACAAATCTTGTCATATTTTCGGTAACATGTATATCACACATCTTTAAAAAAAACAAACATACCATGTATAATAGGAAAGTGTAACCAACCAAATAGAAAGGGATTTGACTTTACATTTTACATAATTTTTCTAAAAAGTTCAAAGCTAAAAAAACTGATGATGCTATTCCAAAACTTCTGAAAAAGCAAATTTTCTAAATACGCGGCTTGTTTTATATTAAAAAAATATGCATATTAAAAAGCGTAATGATATTTTCTGAAACTAAACATTGACAGTAATGGTATTACTTGAAGTTTTAAAATAATGCTAAATACGGACATAACCAAACTGGCGGGGCCTTCCGCAAATTTGGTGTTTTGTTTGCAAAATAAATATGATATAAAATGAAAACTTTTGCTTTTTCAATTCTTTGTCCCACCTATTTCCTTGAAATCATTTCTGCCTTTTTATACTTGTTGCTAATTTTCAGAACAACGATCCATATTAAAGATTTTTAAAGACTCCATTATAAAAAAAATGCCACAAATACGACAGTTAAAATGCGTCCATTTCTTTTCAAAATTTATACGAATATAAACATATGTACATATATACACATGTCTGTAGCTAATTAGTAACAAATTCAGACAAAGTCAGAATTGTTTCACGGTTAAAGAACAGTAATTTTAATGTATTTTTCTGAACACCAACTTTTAATATAATTAGTTATAGTGGAAAAAACTTTTTAAATAAATAAAACAAAAAAGTAAATGGCAGAAGATTATCTAGTGTTGCTCGATTGTTAGACTTATAGCTGAAGATATTTGATGTTGTACATTTATTGTCAAATAACATAATTTCTTCAATAAATAATCCTATATGAAGCTTATGAATATTTCAGTACTCAGCAAAAATGTAAAGCACTAAAGTAAGAAACAAACAGGTCAAGAAAGTATCACGCATTCAGTTCTATATAGATTATTTAATACTTGTTAGATTTTGTTTTGGAATATGTAAATATTTTGATAATGAAAATAAAATTTCGACTGTAAAAAATTTCGTTGAAAACATTTTTTCTTGTGAATAATTAATAAACCTTTATTATGTAATGCACGTAAAAGTTAATATCTGAAATACAAAACGTTGATTTTATTATTAAAACAGCTATCTACTGTAGTAGTTGATTTTTTCGTATAAGAACTACCACTCGAAAGTTTAAACCATTAAGTAAACTCAGCTATTTTACATTCCGTTTACTTAAGAAACTTCATTATAATAGAAAATTCTATCAATAGTTTATTTTAGTTTTGCATACAAAGCTCCATAAATTATTTGATACAGCAAAAGTCCATCTTTAATTTTCATGCTTAGAAAACTACAAAAATATTTGCAATAAGTTTATTTCCAGAACATTGGGCGAAAGATGAATTCTGTTTCATTAATTTAAATAATAACCTTTCAATAAATTACATTAATGACTGACATTGTTTGCTTTGATGAAATATGAAATTAAAATTTATGACAAAGCGCTGTTCAGCATATCATATCTAATTTATAGCATTAATATTCATTCAGAAACAACTAAAAAATTCTTTGAAATGTTTAAGATGGCATATTATTAAATATAAATGCAAATTATTTTTGAAAGACACATAATGGGAAGAGACGCTTTCCGAAGGAGTCGTTTTACTTTTATCCGAGTCAATATTCCTTCAGGCGTTGTTTTTTTACTGGTATTTATCAATGGCGCATTCTTTGATCTGTTAAAGCATCAATAATTTCTAGCATCAATGCCGTTTCTTAAAGCTTAACTGCATTAAAAATTGGATTCAGATTGTAGGTGGTGGCTGTGGGGGGGGAGGAGTATTGTACAAGGTAACTATAAACATTGCTATTCCCCCCATAAGCACAGTTTTGAAACAATATACGCTATTAACATAAACTTAATTTCAACATCCGAAGAACTTTTATTAAGCTGCTAATTCTAACGCTAAGTTTAGCTCAAATAAAAGTGGAAGGGATAAAAATAAATTATCAAACCCTGACATCAAAGAAAGTCTGGAGTTTACTCTCAATCTTATAATTACATCTGTAAACAAATTTGTATCAGAATCCATTTTTATGTGAACACACTTTTGAGCTATGAGCAAACAAGAGGTTTCTGGAAATCACCGAAGCGAGCTTGAATGGGGATTTTTGAATAAACTTGACAAATTTTAACTCTTATTTGTAAGGAATTTAATGAAACTCTAAATCAAATTTGGTGTTAATTGATATTAAGCACATTTTGAAAGAAGTCTGTTAAAGAATATTATCTTTATTCAACACTGAAGATAATTACATGGTTAAAATAGAAGTTATTGATATAATTTACATTTTGGATCTATGTTGCAAATTTTTCAAATGAAGGTTGGTAGTATGTTATATAGACATCATGATACTATAAATATATTATACAGCTGTAATCAAACCTCTTTTAATAGATTATCGTTTTTAATATGCAGTATGGTGTACAAATGTAGACTTCTGTAGGACAATCCCAGTATTTGTCATTCTTAGTTGATAGTAATACTAGCCTTCTAAAACAGAGATTTTTATCTTAAATTTCTTTATAATGGCTAAAACTACAACTGAATTATATAATATTTACTGAAAACCTGAAAAAGTGATTACCTTGGTAAAGGAACCTACTGTATATACTGTATATCTGACCACTTTAATAAAATGCCACTTTAGAACTACCACAATTTGACAGCTTCATAAGGTGATCAGTTTTGTTATTCTTGAGGGTGGTCACATTAGACAGGTTTCACTGTATATATATATATTTAATAGCCTCCAAATTTACCCCAGAAACCATGGTATCGTTGATGAAGTCTGTCAAATGAACAGTTTTTGATAATGTTTTATCAATTAAAAGTGAACAAAGGTCCGAAACATCTGTCAAGATTTCAGTCCTTTGGTCTCTCATGATTATAACTAGGGTTTATAAACGACACCAACGTTTCATGTAAGGATATCAGAAAAGCTGACTGAAGTTTTTCTTTCTTATGCAAATTAAATGCTTGCTCGCTTTTCCGTATACTATGCTATTGTTCTTTTATCGCATAATGCTTAAATAGTTCAAAATTAATTTAATAAAGGAGAAAAAAAATCCACTCACACACACCAAAAAAAAAGTATTTTTTAAAAGGCATGTTATGAATGATTGATCTTAATATTTACTGTTTTTTTTTTTAATTCTTAAACTCAAAAAAGGAATCATACAAATAAATAAAACTTGAGAAGTGATGAAAATGGAGGTGCATATGCAAGTTTTCTTGATGAAAAGAAAACTTGCATGTGCGCGTTTCAACATTTCATTTTGTATTTTGAAACTTCACTTTCAATTCCCACGCCAATCTTGCACCTCGTAAAACATTTAAATGGTCAAGTATGCTTGTAATGCCTGCAACACCAGCTGATGCTTCTTGATGAAAAACGAAAATTTGTTTTTTTCCCACATATCTCCGAGGTCGCGGGTTTCTTTTGTGGGTCCGTGATTACACACCCCATTCGCGTAGTACTTTTCAGAACGCTCGCAACTTCATTCAACTCCTCGTCAGATCACGCGACTCTTTCCTGGTTGTGCAGCTATACCAGCTGTTTTGGAGGATGCGGTGACACGTGACCCAGGGGATGCGTTAATTTCACCGTGAAAATGGCCGGGGATAATAGGAGGAAGTGTTCAGAACCTTCCCAGGATCTAAAAGTGTTGTAGATGATTTTTCACCTCGCACAATATTTCTTGATAACGAGTTCTTTGGTTAGTAATTTTTAACCAAAATAACATGTAGACCACGCAGTTAAAGTAAAGCACAAGTGGGATGTAGATGATAAATTTATATTATTTGGCATTTGTTTTCTTTTTCTTAAATTTAATCTATTGAAAACCAAGCAGTTTAACTTTGGCAATAATCTTCGTTATAACAAGTACCTAATATTGTGCTATAACTATTCGTTAAAAGTAGTCGCTTTTTCGATAATTACTGATTCAGTTTATTTCTTCATGTTCTTCGCATCACGGATAATTTATTTTAAAGAGAAAAAGATTTAAAAAGTCCATCATTCTTTTGATTCTTTAAGTATTGGTTAAGTATTGGATATTTGTGTTCCATCCCCATCCACCCCACTGTGATGCAGATCACATATTTAATTTTAATAATCACTTAATTTGGCTTTCTTTAACGTAATCTATCCAAAATCGTATTCTAAATCACTTCTGTTTTCATTTTTCTGCCATTTCGGCTTTTAAATCTGTATTTTCGCTTTTTCCGCATGCATTATTCTTATTTGCTTGTTTCTCGAAATGAGTCCCGGTGGCGGCGTTATGAGCTAAAAATAGATTATATTACGTCCGTTTGCAAAATCAACGTACTTTCTGCTTCCCCTCTTAGCATCCTGCTGGCGTAAGTTATTATTTGTTGCCCTGCGACATCTTTAAAATTATTTGCTTGCGATTACGTCATTTTAATTTTATTGGATTAACTGTTAAGGTTGCTCTGGAATTGGCGTTATTGATCTCAGCCAGGTGTTTGTTCTCGCCAATGTGTAATTCAGTGATGGCGTAATTTTTAAATCATTCCACCTTAATTTCACTGTCTAAATAGGACATATTTTTTTTATTCTGGGCCACCACCATCCGTTGCAATAAGTTTATATTTCAATAGCATCTTTTTAATAAAATAGTTTTTTTAAGGATTTTACGTCTTTTTATTATATTGCAACTAAGTGTATCGAACCTGGATTTTCATGCGTCACAATGCAAGTTAATAATTTTAAAATAGGCAAACCAAAAACTACAGTATACCCGCAGCCTCTAAAAAAATTCTTTTTATTTTGAATGACAAAACAAGAAATTAATCCACTAAAAATTTTTCCAACACATATCGTCTACCTTCACTGCAAAAATGGAACAACGGAGATTCCCTTTATATGCCCATATAGCATTTTTTAAATTTATGATCTTTAAACCTACCACAGGGAACACTAGCATGGCATTACCATGTTGGTCCTTAGAGGGGCATTCAAAGACCAACGCACGATAGGAATACTGGGCATAAATAAAAAATCTCCACCATTTTAATTTTGTGGCGGAGGCAGGGGGAGGGGGGGATATAGTTAAATCGAAAAAAAAAAAAAAACGTTACTAAGACGTATTTTTTAATCATTATTCTTAGAAATAGACATAAAAGAGTTATTTTATGGGACTTTGCAAACATCTGAATGTTTCATTTGATCGGAAATGAATTTCCTTTAAACAATGATATAAACAAGGGTGAGCTTGGCAAAATGTGGGTACATTGAAAAATACTTTTTTTTAACCATAAAAATTTAGATGTTTCAATATTTTTTATACGGAGATACATTTTAACAACATAACCAGTACATCTTATGAAGTTTTAGAATAGTTCAATAATATTCATGCGTGCAAAATTTCCTGTTTTAGTTCTAAACATACTACCTGTTAACAAGTGATTTTGAAAAACTTTCTCCTATATTCCTTATAATTAGATAAATCATTTATATTTTTATGCATATTAGTAGAGTGATTTCTCAAAAGAAATGGATTATATAAAAAATTAAGATTAAAATTGTAATTTCTATTTTTATTTCAGTATTTCAATTTAAAGTAATTTCAATTTTAGAATTTTTCTTCTAAGGTAGGGGTAAAATAGGGGTGTGGTTAGACTTTGCATCTTTCTATATGGTATTGACATTTCTACTTCAGTTAAAAATCAATGAAATTAAAATTTTAATTAACTGTTTAATGCAGAAATTAATTTTGTGGAACCAGTAGCATAACCAAGAATTTTTTTCGGAGGTGACTGGGAACTCAAAAAACTAGACAGTTCAATTGTACGCGAAATAAACCTACTGCATTTTCGCAGAAATAGAGATATGGATAGTAATCATGCGATTACTTTGGGATGCTGGGTGGGTTTTTGGTGGATACAGAGCTTTAAAAAATGCTCTAAATATGGCTTGTTATACCTGCTCAAAAGTGGCGTGGTGGATACGGAATTTTCCTTTCTTTATTTATTTTTTGTTTGGGATGGGGGAGGCCTAGTTAAAAAATGCAAAGGCTTTAGGGTAACATTTTTCTTTATTGAACGTTTTGTTTAGGTTAAATGAGTTTTTCTGTGTATATTTCAAAATACTCACCCCCCCCCCAAAAAAAAAAACCGCATTGTGTCACTGTTACACACCTTTGTCAACTCAGTTATACATATATATTTTCCACACATATGGGAAATGTAAAATTAATTTATAATGCGGACTTCAGATAATTTTTGTCACATTTCAAGATTTTCCAGGTTTATAGTAGATTAAATGGCAATATATTCCGATTTTTTTTCTGTAAAATAAAATTTCCTGACTATTCTAGATTTTTCAGATTTTCGTTGACGGCTGGCAACTCAGTATATGCTAAAAAACCTCCCATCATTCTGAACTAATAGAATTATTAGTACCCACACCTCCATTTACATGAAAACATGCAACAGGTTTTTGGCGCATAATTTGTGTCAGCATTATCACTGCCAAATTAAAATATCATTTTTTTCTCCCTGCACTGCATATTGAGAAAATGACTGTTTTTCCTTATATATAGTCATATGACCGAGAAAGCTCTGACCTCTGCCAGAATTAAGCTTTAACCATTAATATTTTTATGAAGGTTATGTCATCTTCCAGACAATGAAATGTGTTTTAAATGTGTTATTAATATATATATATATATATATATATATATATATATATATATATATATATATATATAAATTGTTGATCACTGGTGCAATATTCTTATCGTTTTTTATCTTTTCCAGTTATAAACCATACTATGTGCATAGTTAAAAATCTAAGATCTAAGATATACTCGCAATAAAATATTTTGACATTATAATTATACATAATTTTACCTTTTTTTATTAATTTTAAACACAGTAATTTTTATTATATATACTAAAATAATTCTTTTTATTAATTATTATTATTATTATCTTTTTAAATTCCTTTCGTACTCTTTAGCTATATTAGCTCCTACATTGTTGCACACTTGGTTAGCTAAACTTGAATTTTAGTATTTCTCTACTTATTTCATTTCCCCTCCCCCTGTTTTTTGTTTCCATTTTCCATTTTGTCACTCCGTTTCAATGGTGGCATCACCTTTTTATGAAATCTCGTTTTGTCATCGTCATTGGACTTTTTCAACACGCTTGGGTCTTTTCCACGTTTTTCTCAATAGCTATGGTCGTGCACCTAGGCTGTTTATCATGACACTTTTTGTCATGCAACCTACAGAAACCTAGCTATTTTTGATATTTTTAAAAATTGCATTATTTAAGTGGTGGCACCTGAAGACAGAGCTTGATAATGCAATTTTCCTTTCCATCTCCACATCTTTGATTTTTGCATCTCTGCTTTATATTATAATTAGTCTTGCGATTTCTCACCTTGTAGCGGCGGATGTACTACTACATGCGATTCTCTTATTGTTTAGAAAGCTCTAAGTATTTTCTTGCTGTATTGGTTTTCGTGCAATTTTTAAGGCCCATGGGTCTACTTTTTTTTCTTTTGCTTTATGGTTTATATATGGATATCCATAATACATAAGTTTAGCCGCTTTATATTATAAATATAAATTATAAATGCATATTTTTTTTCTTCAAGGATTTTTTAAAAATAAGTAATACTTAACTATGATATTTAAAATATTAAAGTGTATTAAGATAATAAAATTTTATTTAAATTGTTATTTGTTTATTTATTTAAATTTTTAGATAAAATTATATAAAAAGACCTTTTCTAAAGTAGTTTATATTATTTTTATTCGTTTATAAGTCATTCAGTGGTACTTCTTATATTTAGTTAAGAAATTTATGAAGATTTTGGTTGTTATGTTTATTTTTTACGCCCCCCCCCCTAAAAACACTTTTAATGTTGTTTATTACTATCGAAGTTTCTATTATTTTTTAAATATTGATTAGATAGTCTGAAAATAATAGTTGTAGTTACTTGAGACAGATTATTGTAGTTAAAATTGTAAAAGCAAAAGGCAATTTTTTGTAAGCCGACATTACATTTTTTCATGTTTCTAATAAAGTAAAGAAAGAAAAATATTGTTGGCTATTGGATATATTGATTTTTAGCAGTTTGCAACTCTCCTCATGTTAACTTGCTGGTCAGTTTATTAAACTATGGAGCCAAAATAATGCTTCCACTTTCTAATATTTTACAGTACAGTGAAAATTCATTTTTTTTCACGTTTAACTTGACCGACATCGATTTTCGGAACCGGTAATTCTAGATGTACACTTTCAATTACAAAAATAGTCAAAAGTACTTGAAGAAAGATATTAAAAGTTTGAAACGGGTAAAAATAATAGTGAAAAATTACACAGTTTAAATTTGCATACTGATCTCAGGTCCCTACCTTCAAATTTAGGAAAATTTTGCCCATATAAAAACATAGCAAACACGAAAAGTTTGATATTATTACGAATAATATTTACGAATAAAATTGGAGTTCAAAGTTTTAAACCATAGAGTAGGGACCATATACAAAGGAAGATTGGAACATATCACCCTATCAAAAGAAGAATAAGCTTTTAGAATGGGTTAGTTAAAAAAAAATGTGGTTGTTCTAGTAAAATACAATGTAATATTTTCCTAATCACTGCTATGAAAAAAAAGAAATGCATAGTTTGTAAAACACATAAATAGCTCATACAACTTTAATAAAGTAACTTGAAATAATAACGTTTTAAATAGTGCATTATCAATTATAAAAACACACAAAATTTAAATGAAATAAACAAATTTTAACAGATAAATATCCTATTTCTTACTTTCTCGTCACATATGGGCTCGTTGTGTCTTCAATGGACTACAATACATAGACAAACACTTGACTGAAATTCCTCTTTAACTTTTCTCAGCATTACAGGCGTGATAAAATGCGATTATGCAAATCTATTTAAATCACTAATTCTATTTAGCTGGCCTTAAAAAACTCAAAAAAGGAAATCCATAGGCTTTTTTTCTCAATTCTTTTGTGTACGGCTTCTAAAATATGTAAATGACCACATATGTAAAGTAGCTTAAGTCCTTAAACGCCCTATTTCATATTCCGGCAAATATTGGTCGTACAAATACCGAAATTTTTCTGTTTACATGGACAACATCTCTACATATGGATGTAGGAACTTAGGGCGTATGTGCAAATTTAGATTGAGCATTTTTTTACCTT
The DNA here is from genome assembly GCA_038373885.1 of Cheiracanthium punctorium. Lineage (NCBI taxonomy): Eukaryota > Metazoa > Arthropoda > Arachnida > Araneae > Cheiracanthiidae > Cheiracanthium > Cheiracanthium punctorium. Next base: position 516,553 of record JAWZYV010003490.1, on the reverse strand, counting down.
TTTTTCCCCTTTGAATTCTTAGTATATTTATTGTGCATCTAATTTTGACTATTTTGTAATTGAAAACATCAATCTATCACTAACAGTTGCCAAAATAAAGGTCGGTCAAGTTAAATATCGGCACGCTGTGTATTTCAATCACATTTACTTTTACCTATGCTTTATCTATTAGAGATAAGTGTACAATGTAAATTGAAAAAATGTTCAAGAAGGTAGGAAAAAAGATTACGTTAAGAAAAAATTAATTTTGCTAATTTTTAAAAAGTTACACTTTTTTAAAATTTGTATTCGACTCCTGTACAAAAAAAAAGTTAAATGTGCCCCATATTCTAACGTGTTGATGTACAATATTTCAGCTTTCCATCATAAAATGTAACAGAGACTCTTTAAACAAAGATGATCAGAGGCTATTCATGAATTTTAGTGTGAGCGTTCAATGCTAGAGTGTAAAAAATTATTTTCTTTCGTAATTTCTGCACGATCCCTGAAATGTTATCATCCGACGTGATTTTTTTCCCTTTGAGAGTCATTAAAGAGTGGTTTGAGTCCATATATTTATCTTCCTATCTCTGACACTTTTTACGATATAATTCTAAAATTTTGTTCATCACCTCAATAGTGTTTGGAGCATATTTTATTATTTTGAGACTTTTTTTTTTTGTACGAGAGTTGTATACAAATTTAAAACTTTTTGAAAATTTGCGAGGGGAATCGCTTTTGTTTCATGGAGATATGACGGTATTTTTTAGCCATTAGTTAATTTTAGTTTTGATATATATATATAATATAAAATAGCTAAACTTACGTAATATGGATATCCTATTTAACCACTGAGGAATTGAAATCTCAAAACAAAAATAGCTAGATTTCTGTAGGTTACATAACCAAAAGAGCCATAATTGCAACCTAGAAGCATGGCCATAGCTATAGAGAAAAACGTGTAAAAGATCCAAACATGGTGGAAAAGCCTTAAGATGGTGCCAAAACTAGAATTCGAAAAAAGATGTTGCCAGCATAGAAATTCAAGTGACAGAATATATAGCAGTAAGAACAATGTATTTAAAAATGGAGAAAATTTAAACAACCAAATCATATTGTAGCTTGAACCATGTAGTAAAAAATTTCATAGTCTTTTAGTGGTAAACAAAGTTGTGGTTTAAAAAATTACCAATAAATGGATGGCGCTGACACACATTAAAGAAACTTCCCAGTCAGAAAAAAATAAATAAATAAATAAATAAATAAAAAATAAATAAATTAATTAAAAAAAAATAAGCTAATTTCGGAAGAGTCGCCGTTTCGCCTGTATTTCTTGTAATTTCCGATAGACAGCAGTCACAGTATAGGTGTGCAGTGAGATTTCCTTAACTAGTTTGTAGCAGGAATCCCTTTCAATGCCTTTGATGTAATTATACAATTCTTATTTTGGGATAAGCGCATGATTTCACTATCCGAATTTTTAAACATGCTACGCTTAAATGCTTTTTCTGCTAATAACTGAATCCATGCATGATTTTGAAGTAAAAACTAAGTGTAGCACCTGTATAGAGCACAGTGTACATGGTTACGCCACTTTCGGTTGCGAAGACAAGCAACTGTGATGTGTTACGTCTGAACCGTACAAAATGGTATCCATGCCGCACTGCCATTCTCGTATACATGCCGCAGTTTCTTTTGTGCGGGACGCTGCTTTTAGTAAAATTTTAATTTATCTCTCCGTGCCCTATTTTTTATATTACGGAATTTATGTTACTGGAGTATGACTGCTGGATTTAATTAAGTGTTATTAATTTTGTTTTACTTTAATTTTGCACAGACTCACCAAGTCTTGCATGTCATTAGTCTTAAATTGTAATTGTAATAATTTTGCATTTTAACGCTCTGGTTTAAATGAAATATTTTTCTTAAAAACGAGATAAATTTTAAATATGTTTACAGATTTTATTAGAAACACCCACATTTTATAGAAAAATAAAACAATGTAAAAAAAGGAATAAATAGTGTCAAAACAAATAAAACAAAATAAAAACTATTTTACTATTTACCCCTTTTAGATACACTGGTGTTACGTTGTTGATGAAATAACAATTAAAATTCAAATTAAAAAAAATAAGTACTTAATTTTAGTTGTGAACTAAGTCGGTAGACTCCCATTGATTTAAACATACTAATACGCCTCTTTGTACTCATTTAGTTTCTTTTTTGTTATTAAATAAGTAATTGTAGTTCAGATATGAATATTTATTTTAATACTTTTTATTTATTATTAAGTTCTTATGACAGGGGCGGTATAACTCCTGTACAAGAGCGGCGTCTCACCCGCAAGGAAATGTTTTAGAAAAAAAAATTGTTAAAAATATTAATTATTTTTTAAATTTTGTTTTTATTGCTGTATACATTCTACAGTTAATAGTTCAGCATTATTTATTTTATTGTGTGTGCACCCTGGGATTTTTTACACAAATTTAAAAAATGTGAGGCATAAGTCAAGAAATTGCCCCAGCTCTAATCCTATTCATACAAACCGTTAATTTTTAAACTTTTAATGAAATTTCAAACTATGGCAAGAAGAACAATGAAATAACCCTTTCAGTTTCTAGAATAATAGAGTGTGTAAAGTATGTGGTAACATTATCAAACTTAATTAAATTTTAAATTTTAATAATTTTTTGTTCTTATTAATAAATAAATATTTTGTTGATTTATTTTCTACACTAAAGTTAATGCAATATTTATTTATTATTATTTTTGTTGTTGTGATTGTGGTAAACTACATTTCTAGAAAGTATCAAAAAATAAAACAAAAGTCTAATAAATAGTAATAATGGATAAATGAGTCTGCCCCCTTTCACTTTTTCATTAAATCTGAATGCTATATTAAAAATTCTAATAAGAAATTCAATTGCGTTTATTCCATTTCCTCTCATAATTGCGAAGAAAATAAAAAATAAAAACTTAAAAAAAAAAGGGCCACACCTTGATTGGAAAAATGACTGTAAAAGTTGTTTTTCCTTGCATTCAGTCACATAGACAAGAAAGCACCTCTCGATGCTAATCTTAACTGTTATCATATATATCTCTATGAATGCGATATTATCGTACGCACAATTAAATTTTGTTCTGAAATAAGTATTATTGATGTTAAAAAAATACCTACAAAAATATTGAGTTTTAATCGAATTTGGATGTACATATATATATAATTTCAAAAATAAAGTATAAATTGATTATTAAAAATAATTTAATTATATAATTTTAGATAAAGTTATTAAGTTAAGAGCTTGAAATGGTGATTTATCAATCTGTTAATATGATGTGTTTTTTTTTCTACTCTTTTCCTATAGTTATATAGTAAACTTCTTAGGCTTAGACAGTTCAGAGAAATTTCCCAATTTTTTTTTCACTGTCAATTTACGCCTTCGGTACTGTATTGGTATAATACCCTATCGCTTTATTTCTAAACGAGTTTTTCTTATAGATGATTGATCAGTACTTTCAGATACTTACAGGCAAAGTTTATACTAACGGTAGACCACTCTTCTGACGTATAAATACGTAGCACAGCTTTTATCGTATCTCATATTATCTAATGCTCAAAGCTCTTTTTTTTCCCTGCGCGATCCCTCTCTATCATCCTTGAGTGATAGTCAGATCACCGGCATCATTAAAAGTATTTCCAACACCCATAAAAGAAAAAGAAAAAAAAAAATCTTTATCCCGCAAACTAAATCTATTAAACCTCCAAACTCACTCCTTTCGGAGGGACCCGCCCACAACTCCTCCCTCATCCAATCCCGTAGCTTTCGAAGTCAGAAGCGCAAGCGCATTCGGCATCTCACTTTTCAATAATCTACAGCAGTCCTGATTACGTCCGCGTATGATTTGATTGGGCTCGCAAGCACTGATACCCGTTTCTTGGTGAATACACCCCCTTATGCTTTAACCACAGCAAAAAGACAAAGTTTGAAGGGCCGATCGCTTGCAGCAGCAGCATTTGCGAGCGCCATGCTCTGAATGCTCATTGCTCTTAGTTATGAGACGGCCGGATGGTGTGGGAAGCCGCTGGAAAATTCTCAGAGACTGTCCGGTCCAGCACGTGACAGCGGTAAGCTGCGAGTAGACGTTTTGAAAGAAGCAACTTGCCGAGTTGTTCACAGTTGAGCAACATTTGAATGATAATCGGTCAATTTTACGGTATATGCACGTGATTCATTATAAGAAATTCTCTAGACTTTTCAAAAGATAAAAACTCAAAGCTATGTTATTTTGAAAATAGAAATACCAATCGCAATACTTCGCAATAAGAATGACTTACACAAATCTTTTTTAACGAAAAATTTAAAGTACTCACTAAAATAAATGAGTGAAAGAAAAAAAAAATAGCATTTTAATGTAATCTCTTGAAGTAACTGTAAAATGAACTGTGAAAAAGGTTTTGTAAACCCAATCTAAATTTACTCCACTTAACTACCATAGTCGTGGAAAAAAACTACATCCGTTAGAATTCTGTTCTTGAATCCACTCTTCTGTCTTGAGAAAAATAAAAATTTACAATGATTGGACTTAGTCGATCTCCTGGAATGGGGCACGTATCTTCCGAGACTGATAGAGAAGATTCTCCGCCACCAGCTCCTGACGTCACAGCGGTAAGCACAGTATGTTTTATTAAAAGATTAATCTATTATTAATAATTGCAAATTAAATTTTACTATTTTATTTGATTAATCAATCAATAATGCTTGCTATTTAAACCCTGTTAATCACTTGCATTTTCCAAAATTGAAATGATTAATCATCTGCAATCTTTAACGATTACTTAAGTTACTATTCTACACCTTTTTGAAAATTAATTTTATATTTTATTCCTTTTCTTAAATACATTTTTAAAATGGTTGTTTTTCAGCTGTACATTTAAAATTAAATATGGTGATTAAGCAATAAAAATTAGCTGTGTATCGTAACTTTGATAGTAAATAATCTCAAATTACCATATATTTATCAGATTATTACTATTTAGTTTATTAAAGGATATAGTTAATTTTTTATAAATGAAGAAACCATTATACAAAATTTTTGTTAAACACAGATGAAAGGAATTTAAAAAAAATGATGAATCACTGATAACAATAAATTTCTGATTAAAAAATATTGCCGGCATTTAATTAATATTTTATGATTAAAAAAGTTCATGACATGAAGAATGCTACTTGTACTCTTTATATTTTAACAATGATACTTTATTATGTATGTTTGTACAATGTGTTTCTAATAAACTTTCATAAAAGAAATTTTATTAATGTTTATCTTACATAATCCTAGCTATTATTTTGGAAAGCAAGGCTTGGCAATAGCTAGAATTGTTTAATTTTAATTAATGAACCTACACTCAAACAAATTTTACGTCGCAAAATAACCTCTCCGAGAAGTCAGCATTAAGAAGAAGCTTTATGCATTTTATCAGCGTACATTATAGAATTATTTTTGTAAGCTATTATATAAAAAGTAACTTTTTAAAATTTAAATATGAATAATATACATGTTGGAGAATTTACATTTATCGATTAAACCTTTATTTTACTAATAAATCCACTTTTAAAATCTGAAAAGTTCATATATTTTTATACGGCTTAAAGACATACAAAATGCTTAGAATTTATTTTTTTTCTTCTAAACACACAAAAAATTCTTTATATAAAAAAAATTTTTTTTGGTATTTAGATACACTGGAGCACGTGTTTAGCAGATTTTTTAAGTAATAAAAATGATCATATATTCTGAAAGAAAATGCCTAATTATACGTATCTTTACAATTGTACTCTAAAAAAAAGCGCAAAAATGTTCCTAAATTTTCCTCAACTCATGATATAATGAGAAAATATACTTAAGTTCGTATATACATGTAGCTGTGTTTCATTCTTTACTATAATCCATCAAAATTTTAATTTATAAACATAAGCATTACTTATAGAGCTATTTTTTAAAATAAACTATAATATTAAATATTGACAATCACTATCAGCTGATAAATTTTTTCTTCTTGAAGTTTTTAAACATTTTATTACTTTTACGTTTTAAATTTGTAGTAACGAAGCTAATTTCGTAGACTACTGCACTTTTGTTGGCAAGACAGAAATACAGCAAGAATTCTGCCATTATTTATCCTTTGAAAACCTGCTATGTTGGAATGAATTTTTACTTAGAAAAATTATGCTTTTTTTGGGGGGGTGGAAATATAGAAAAGGGGCAAATATACCATTTTTAAAGTACGGAAAGTTATTATTTTAGCCGTAATTACTAAAATATGAATACAATATGAATAATAAAGCGAAAAATGAAACCTAACGTCGTGATAAAAATAGTAAAATGTTTCGTCGAACTTCAAATGTCGGATTAAAAACAAAGGATCGTGCCTTTATTTGGTGTCTGTAAGAAAATGTTACCATGATTTGCTTTAATTGATATGTTCGTCTTCACTAAATCAAGAAAAAAAATTATTAATTCATTTTATTTTCTAGTACTCAAATTTTCATGCATGAATTTGCTTAATTTCTTCTCTCTAAAAATCACTTTTAAAATACTGATTATAAACTGGTTTAATATTTAGTATTTGATTTTTATTGATTGTTTTGGAAAATTTTACATACTTATAAATCTTTATATAAATAAAAGAAATATACAACTCGTGAAGAAGGGAATTCCATTAGACTTTTTTCGAATTCTTCAAAATATTTGCAAACAGTTATAACAAATAAGTAATAACAATCCCATTCCTCTGATTTACATTAAAAAATAATTTATAAAACATTCTAGGAGGAATATATTGAAAAACTAAGGCCCTTTACACTAATGTAGGCATTTTTAGTTAAATACAAACAACTCAGCTTTCTTAAATGATAGTTCAGCTTTAAAAAAACATTAGGGCAAAAAATGGAAAGTTGTTAATATGGCTCTAAAATATATTAAATAATCATCAACTTTACTAAAAATATGGGGCAAATAAGTTATTCAACAAAAGATTACATAATTTTGGTTTAATTTACTTGATAAGTTTTCTCCTTATATATTGTTAATTAATAGTCTTTACATTGATATCCTTATGAACTCAAACATTAGTATAATTATGCAATCGTTCGGGAAAGTACATGTGACGACCAAGAATTTATAAAATCGCTTAATATTTGACGTCGCAGTTCGTAGTTTTAACACCAATGAGATTGAAAATATGTTTTAAAATGCTTGTTATAATTATTTTAAAATGTGAGAGTATATTTAAGTTTCAAAGGCGAAATGAAAATGCGCTGTAAAGGAATGAGTAATAAGGAACTACGTGGCATTTAATTTTTAAAGTCATTTGAGAAAAATTATTTCATCGCTATGAGTTTGGGGTGAAAGGTAATTTATGCATCAAAACTGTGTACATTTTATTAAATAAAGGAAAGATAAATGTAAAAATATGGAATTAAATTCTTAAGAAGTATTTAAAAAATCGTGTGAAATCATTTTAAACTCATGGATTACTCTGAAAATTAAAATTCCGCCTTCATTTCTTTTAATACACTTTGCCATTATTCGTCATACTATAAAATAAAGCAAAGAAAACAATATGCAATTTAAATAATATCAAGAAAAAAAGGTGCAAAGATAAATGAAAACGAATACACACACACACACACACACACACACACACACACACACACAAAAAAAAAAAAAAAAAAAAAAAAAAAAAAAAAAAAAATCCCTAAAAACTATTAAAGAATTCGTTTAAAATCATCCATTACTTCGGAAATGTAAATTCACACTTCATTTCTCTTAATACAGTTCGCTATTATTCGTCACGTTGTGAAATAAAGGAAAGCAAAACTCTAGATACAATTCTAAATGAGATCAGCTTACTGTATAGGCATGAGGAGTTTATCAAACACTCGCTCAATATGGCTTTTCTGATCCCAGCATTCAGCGGCAGATCGCTGGGGAATTCTTTCCCGCCACCAAACAATGTCCCAGGTGAAACAACTTTTAAAGGCAAAAGTGACGGAGAGGGAAGTAGAAGTACCCTGCGCTCCAGCATTGCACAGTGAGAGATGTTCAGGGAGGTCTGTGACAAATGCGTTCGCGATTATTTTTTGTTCGTTCCCCCGAAAGTCGCTGTAAAACTGTATATTTTACGCTCTTTTTATCGTTTAAGAGTTATTTACGAAATTTATACATAAATTTGTGGCTTAATTTATCGACTATTTTGGTCAAAGAAGAAAAATCGCGCTTTAGGTATCGTTAATTATTTGTTTAAAAAGGCAGTTTCCGAGAGTTAACCCTTAAATTCATGAATGAATTTTAAAGACTTTCGCACGTTAATTACGAATGTATGTTGAATTTTCTATATCAGTTTTCAGAATAACTAATTAATTTTTCCAAATACACGCATTTAAAAAAAGCAACTTTTATTATCCACGATATGAATCATTTATTATTAAAAAACTATACCTTATATGTGAAATTGACAGAAGAAATTTGGCTTCTACTCTAACTGGGCTACGAAAAATACGATGCATATATGCATCGCTATACATTTAAGGATTGAAACTATTGAGTGTTAACAGATTTTGAACAATTTAATTTTGTTAAATAGCAGTTTTACTAAGTACATATTTTATTGAACTAACACTGTATTAAGACTATACATGGGTTATTTTTACTCTAAAAGATAACAGCTAAGCTATTCCTAAATTACTCATTGTTCGATTTTTTGATGACTGAGAAAATTTTATATATACAGAAAAACAATTTGAATAGAATTAGTTTAAAGTATGAAAAAACATGTTGTTCGTGAAACTTTAAGCATTTTCAAATCATTTATATGCACACATAGTTCACGATAAATAGTTTATTAAACTTTCTTCACTAATTAAAGTTTTGTTTTTAGTAGGGGGAGGTGGCCTAAAATGGTCCACTTGAGGGAAAAATTGTTTAACATAACATAAATGTTTAAATAAAACTTTAAATATTTGCTAGCATACTTTACACTGTATTTTGCCTCATAAACATATTTTAATACTGTTTTAAAAGCATATTAAGTAATGAAAAAATAGTATTTTCAAAAAATGTTCAAAGGATCATTCTGCCCTCCCCCAAGGGCAAAATGATCTTTCATTTGAAAATAACTGTAAATTGTTTTTATCGGCAAAATAAAAGATATAAAATTAATAATAAAATAAAATAAATTTTACTATAAAATAAATTTTACTATAAAATAAATTTTACTATAAAATAACACACATAATTTATTTTAAGAAAATTTTAAAATAAAAAGTGTCACAAACAGGTAAAAAAGTGTCTTTTTCTCAAAGTGCCTGATTTCGTTTTCTTTGGCAACTGTTGAATATCACGTGGACTAAAATAGAAAGATTTGGGAGAGTCACGCATTTTGAGAGCGATTGAAGAGCTGCCATGATGGCTAGGACCCGCTACTGGATTTTCTTCAGCCGATGTATAATTTTTACCCAGCAAAATAACTGCCTATTTTAGGTCAGATTACTGGATGGCACCGAAAAACATAACAAACTTAGTAAAACTTAGTAAGTGTAATTCACATCTAAAAACACATTCTATTCAGTAAACCAAGTCATATTTCTGTACATGAAAGACTGTATATATAAATAAATAGGAAAGTTGTTGCTTGTCTTATAAAAGATGTTATAAAACCCAATTTTTCGAAAAATTTCCATTTAGATGCGTAATACCGTGATTGCTTCTTCTTCGTTTGTCACAACCAGTTTATGTATTACCGGTTAGATAGCACTAACTGTATTTAAGAAAACATGTGTTGATCGTTTTACCTGCTAGGATCATTTTAACCGCCTTCCCCTACCGAACTGATCTTTGTAAATTAGCAAAATAGATATCTCACAAATATGACAAAATTATCAATCACTGCACTAAATGCTCAAACTTTAAGCTTCTGATCTAAATAAAGAAGTGGTTGAATATGAATTTTATGAAAGAGTTCTGACTAAATAAACAATAACAGCACGTAATTGAAAGTGAAAAAATCAACCGAATAAAGAACTGTTCTGCTTGTTCACGTTGAAATTATTTCTGTTTAAATGTTCTTTCTGTTAAAAAGGACACCATCAAATGCAACGTTAAAAATACATCTTAAACAGGAGAAAATGTGAGAGATTTTTAACCTCCGTTTGTTTTAATAAAAAAGAAATGTTTATACTTAAGTTCACAGTAAAGAATATTTATGAATTTTTATCTACATTGACATAAAAAGTATGTGGTATGAAAATGGAAATAAGCTAAAATATTTAGCACTTTAAAGCTATATGAATAAACTTGTACTTTGTGTCCTTCTGTTATCTAATTTTGAGCAAACATAGTTTTTCAAATTTTAAGTAGCGGATAATTGTTAAACAAAACGAAAACATTCCATTGAAATATTTAGGGTTTTTAATAATGTTTTAAAATTTAAAATGGTTATTCAAAAAGCTATAGAAACGTTTTTCTTTAAATGTTTCTTTTTGTAGCAGAAACAGTACTAATAACTCTCAATTCACTTTAAAATTCAAGCTGGTTTTGAATAATTTCAGGAAAAGCGGAACTAGGTTTGTGTTTTGGAATACCGTATTTTAATGGAAAGACATGCTTAATCCAGAGCTATTTCTAAAAATTTCAGAAATGCATCTATTAACGCTTAAAATAAAAAAAAAAGATTTTTCGCTGAATTTTCAGCAATAAAAAGTGAAATTTAACAATAAAGATTTTTCTTCTGTTTTTATAAAGTTATGCTAAAACACTGAGTCACTTTGTTTCCTTACAGTTTTGTGTGTCCCGTCTTTTTTAAATCTCTTAGATTACACATTTTTTGAAACTAATTAGTACGAAAGGGCTACTTATGAAGAGGCAACGTATTTTATAAATTATTTTAATTATGGTTGAGTACTTTGTACTATATTCAGGGGTTTATTAAAAAATTCTTTACGAGATAATAATTAAACTGCAAGAATATTGTAAAATTCTCACTTTGCAGTAAAAAAAATAATGTAATAATAATAATAATAATAATAATAATAATAATAATAATAATAATAATAATAGATGCTCCTGAAAGAATTCTCCAGGATTCAAATAATTTGATCTGGTTATAATGGCTTATTTATGATAGATAAAAATAATAATTCTCAAGGGATTAAAGTGGTTTAGAAATAAATTCAGTTAATTGATTTTGCGCAATTAAAAATTGATATTTTTTAAACATTAATTAATAAAGACTGATAAAATAACAATTCTGAAAGCTATTTAAAAGTGTTTTACACATTAGCATAATTAAAACACTTTATAATTAGGGATGGACGCGAGACGAAAAATAAGCATCTCGCGTCTCGCAAAATAGCCTAAAAGCTTGTCTCGTCTCGCAAAAATCCCTATATCGTAATGTTAAAAATGTGTGTCTCGTCTCGCAAAAAAGCTGTAAATCTCTGTCTCGTCCCGCAAAAAAGTCGTCTCGCGTCCATCCCTATTTATAATTATTACTCTGAAGTTTTTTAAAAAACTAGCTTTTTTCTTATTTGTTTCAACCAAATTAAATAGTGAATATAGATATCTTCAATTTCCTATATTGGATGACGTTTTTGGCTACAACTTTAAATAAAACATTGCTTTTGTGAGATAAGAAAATCTAGGATTCAAATCATTCAATTATGAAAGAAGTAAACGATTTTAAGTATTAATTTGGAGAAAGAAATATCTTTAAATATATTACATATACTAAATATTTTTGATCAATTTTTAAGGAACTTAAAGAGATATTGAATTGCTTTTATAGTTAGTCGACAAATTTTTATTTGCCAATATTTCAAGTCTATTTCTAAGTTTTTATTTAATGTACTGCATAAGTTATAAGAACAAAATCTTTCACATAACAAACTTTATTTAGAAAATATGTTAACGTGTAAGAATCATGTGCATTATAACTTGCTCAAACTTCCTGGATAAATGTAAAATGTATTATCGTAAATGTATTCTTCAAATACCTAAAAAATACATCGACAATATCTTATGACAATATATCAATTTTTTTTCTTGAATATTATGTATGAAATACTTGTACAGAAGAATTATATCACATTTTGTGTGTCTTCTTTATTTAACTTTCAGATGCTAACTTCAGGAACGCAATGTGATTATGATGTTTTCAAAACTGGTTTTTTTCGTTTTTACTAGAAGATGGTGTAAATTGTATCCCTTGTATTTTCTCTTCGCAGTTTAATGAGATTTTGCAGTCTTATACAGAAACGAAATAAATTTGTTGCGCTATTTCTCATACTCAAAACTTTTACAGGAATTTCGTGGTTAGAGCTAATGCATGTCATAATTCAAAAATTGCAATAATAAAATATGTGCGCTGTCGTGAAATAGCGGCGCACTAATCAGGACTTACAGTACATGGTTCAAGGTAAGACATGAAAAATGTGTTTGCATTAACCAAAACTAAATAAAGGGTTTCCTTCATATATTTGTGAATGTAAAGCACGTTTAAATTAAGTTAAAATAAATTTTATCAGATGTAAAAACCCCTTTTTATTTTCAAGTCTTAAAGAATCCTATTATTTCAAGTTGACACACATAAAAATAATGAAATTAAACAACATTAAATCACTGATTTCAGATGTTAATCGAGTTTTTTAAAACTGCATCTTACTATTGTGACATTGTTAAAGGCCTTTTAGAAACTTTAATTTAAAAAATGATTCATTTAATGTATGCAACCTTTTGTAAGAAAGACACTCATGGTCGGTGGTATTTGAAGTTGCTAACCCAGTTGCTGTGTTAATTATACTCTTTCGAAATGGACAATATTTTGAGTGAGAGTTTAAAAGCCGATATATGAATCTAAATTTTATCTATAACGTATGGAAGAATTCTGCAGAACTTACATACATGAATTAATTATTTCTTAGTTGATGTTCAAAATACAAATCTTCTGTGCAAAAATATAATTAATTCTAGCATTTTAAAAAAAGTAATGGCTATTTCTACGCGAAAATGATTTATTGTATTAGTGAAATTATCACTTACAGGTAGTATTTTATAAGAATTGTATGTAATACTTTTATTAGGGACTAGCTGAAGTACCCGTCCTTGACGGGTTAGGGAATGCAAATTTCCAAAAAGCAAGAACTTTTGTCAGCATTGTAGGAGTACACAGAGTGGGTGTAGTATGTTGCCAAAGTAAAGAAAGCGAATTTATAATTTTTATGTATTGTTAAAATATTACAGGTTAGAGAGTAATTAAGTAATATCATTTCATTCGCTTTAGTCGTAACTATGTGACGCGCGAACGAATATTTACGCATATTGAAATAATTTTGCAAAATCTCAAAATCTAATCAAAATTTTTGAAAAATTGGAAGCCTAGAATTTAAGTTGAGTGACAACCTATCCTGTCACCCAATTTCGTTTCATTCCCTGCAGTCTTTATTCCGTGATGCAGGAACAAAATTTCAGCATTTTAAAACGATTTTCACAAAATCTCAAAATGTAATCAAAATATTTTTAAAATTCAACGCCTATAAATTAAGATTAGCAACTACCTATCCTATCACTAAATTTCGTATCATTGGTATTAGTCGTTATTACGTGATGTTTGAAGAAATATAAACGTATTTTGAGAGAATTTTCACAAAATCTCATAAAAATGTTTAAAAAATTGGACACCTATAGTTTTTGTTGAGCAGCCATCTATCATGTGACCAAATTTCATATCATTCGCTTTAGTCGTTATTAAGTAATGCGTGAACAAAGATTCACTCTTTTAAACGATTTTCGCAAAATCTCGAAATCGGATCGATTTTTTTTATATTAGATGCTTATAGTTTAAGGTGAGTAACCACCTATCATTTCACCAAATATTATTTTTTCACCTTTGCAGTTATTACGTGATGCTTGAAGACAAATTTACGCAGTTTGAAAGGATTTTCGCAAAATCCCAAAATCCAATGAAGATTTTTTAAAAATTCGACGCCTATACTTTAAGTTGAGTGACCACCTATCATGACACTCAATTTCATATCATTCGCTTCAGTCGTTTTTACGTGATGCTTGAAGACAAATTTCCGCAGTTTGAAAGGATTTTCGCAAAATCTCCAAATCCAATGAAGATTTTTTTTTTAAATTCGACGCCTATGTTTTAAGTTGAGTGACCACCTATTATGACACCCAATTTCATATCATTCGCTTCTGTCGTTTTTGCGTGATGCTTGAACACAAATTTACGCAGTTTGAAAGGATTTTCGCCAAATCCCAAAATCCAATGAAGATTTTTTAAAAATTCGATGCCTATGTTTTAAGTTCTGTGACCACCTATCACGACACTCAATTTCATATCATTCGCTTCAGTCGTTTTTACGTGATGCTTGAACACAAATTTACGCAGTTTGAAAGGATTTTCGCAAAATCTCAAAATCCAATGGAGATTTTTTTTAAATTCGACGCCTATGTTTTAAGTTGAGTGACCACCTATCATGACACCCAATTTCATATCATTCGCTTCAGTCGTTTTTACGTGATGCTTGAACACAAATTTACGCAGTTTGAAACGATTTTCGCAAAATCTGAAAATCTAATCAAGATTTTTGAAAAATTCGACCCCTATGTTTTAAGTTGAGTGACCACCTATCATGACACCCAATTTCATACCATTCTCTTCAGTCGTTTTGACGTGATGCTTAAACAAAAAAAGCGTCACGGACAGAATGACAGAATGACAGAATGACAGAATGACAGACAGACAAACTTTTTTTTGAGGGCGGCATCGGATTCCCGGGTGCTTGAAACGGATAGAAATAGCAAAATTTTTGAATTCCAAGAAATGTACAGACAAAAGTCTAATTTTATTTATATAGATGTCCGTAGCAATATCCTTATTTTATGAGTAATCATTGTTATTGGTTTATTTTTAAACGTTTTTATTCTGAATGTAGATATAAGTATAGATTAAGACTAGAAAAAATGAATGAAAACAGAGCAAATTGATAATGAACTAATTATTTTTGTACGTAATTTATTTTAACATTTTTTAACAGCTAACAATTAAAAATTTTTACTATATGAAACAATTCTAGCGATCGTACAGTTAATATGTAGCAACTCTTGAATTAATAACATAAGGTTGATAAAATAAAATCTCGGGAGGCCCATTAACATTTTAGAGTTCCAATTTAAGATTTATTTTTTGAATACTTAAGGTAATCTGCGCATTAAAATTTAAATGTATTCGCAATTGAAATGACTATCTGAAAGAGTTTAATTCTTACCTGTTATAAAAACGCAAAATTAACGTATACGGTAAAAGGGGACAGCACTTAAAACCTCTTTTCATGCAAAGATGAATATTCATTTTTAGGTTTCCTCTTAAATTAATGAATATTCATAAATACTTTTCTGAAAGTTATTTAAAACGTGTTGCGGAAATTATTTATGCATTTAACATTCAATAGAAGTTTACTACCTTTAAACCTCTTTTTAATGCTTTATCGTAAGTAACTTCATTTTGTAACATACTTTTAGATCCCCATCTCCCCTCGGAAGATTGAAAATGTGATGAAGTTATAATCTCACTAAAGCACATTTCAGGTATTTATATGAGAACAACTATTGACGTCAACTTACTTAGTGAATGAAGCAGTGTCAGCAGTCGAATTAAAACAGATATTTACTAGAAGTTCTTTCTGTACCATAGATGATTATCTGTTTAACTGTGCTCTAATTAACGACAGATTTGAGAAAAAAAGCAATTATTATTTAATGATTGAAAACCAATTATTAATATTTAATTGTGATTAACGATTGGCGTTTGAAAGTTCTTAGACAGTAATCATTAACGATATGGCTAATCGTGATTTACTGACTAAAACTTTCACCAGTCAATTGTTAATTGTGATTAAATATTAATTGCTAGTTTTTAATTGTTAATGACGATAAATACTTTCTAAACACTACTTAATAGCAATCTCTATTTGAAAACGATATTTCACGCTGCTCGTATGTCAAAGAAAAATTTCTATTTAAGAAATGTAGTATTTCGGTTTGACATAGTTTTTTTTAATGTGTAATTTGTTTTAAAATATAGTCTATTTTCAGCTGAAGGAAACAAGTTTAATTGTTCATTGTCCAAATATTCCTGGACATAAAAGTTTAATTGAGGTATATAAATATGATCTTAGTTACCAGTTGACTATATTAGCTAGTTGCGGGCATTACATCTAGGAATCATATTTAATTTGAAAACTGACTGAACAAAGTTTTAATTAAGGTAGTATTTCTAAAATTGCCTAATAAGAAGACGGATAAGTAAGTTATTTTAAAAATGGATTGCAGGAAGGCAAAGGGGATTTTAAAAGGTTAAAGAAAGTAAATGAAAAAACTATTTTTAAAAATTGACTAGCAAGAAGGTAAATTAGAATGTTATTTTAAAAATGCCTAAAGTGAAAAATCTTTATATTTAGAGCCAGCTGTATACTTTGTTTTCAAGATCATTGAGGGTACAAAATGCGAAGATAAGATCATCGTACGATGATTTATTGTATTAGATAAAATTATCTGAGTAGGTACATTGTCGTACTGATAGCAAAGTCATGAATTTTGCAAAAGATTTCACCACTCGTGATATACAATTACATATAATCATCTTTATGCGGTGTCCCACTTTAAATTCAATGGAATAAATAGTCACTCAAGAAAAATAAAGTAATTTCCAAAAAAAAAAGTTATCCCTTAACTCAGAGAAGGTGTGTGTGTGTGTGTGTGTGTGTGTGTGTGGGAGGGGGGGGGGGTGGTACGTGTTTAATTTTTGAAAAGGAGATGCTTAAATGCATGTCCTAAAATGAGCTATATGTTGCATGATTAGATAATTATTTAAAAACTTAGTGATTTTTTCAAATTCATATGAAGAATTCTTCATTAAATTTGTTCACATAAATAGATTTGGAAAAAAATTGAGATAATCATTTTTATTGTATTGAAACTACTACGATACATATTAATGTAGGATTGCTTATCGTTTAATTAGTTGTAAGGCTCCCGTTGAAAAATTATTAATTTAACAAACACTTTTAGTTTATTATACACGAAATATCTATTAACACGGTTTGTTGTGCTTTAATACATGCCATCGGACGTAACAATTTTACTAATGCTACCTGTTACTAATACTACTACTATATATCTTCGCATTTGCCCCGGAAATAGTAATTGCTTCATTTAAATTATACATGGTTCGGAAGAAGAAAATAATTTATTTTAATATCGGAGAAAATATTAAATTGTGTAATCTTGAAGAGCTATTTAGAATCTAAAAATTGCGCTTAAAAAATAAATTGTGAGGCAGATTTTATCAATCTCATTCAACATCTCATTTATGACTGCCGTAAAAGAAATTCCAGTTCACTTATTCACTTGGGTTAATTCAACGTCTTGGTTTTCAAACGAAGTAATATTGAAACCTGAAGATTTTTTCTATGCTTAGGACCGTATTGAGAGGTGTAGTTTTACGTTAAAATTATAATACTCAGGACAAAACCTTCCCTTTTATGCTCATGAAAATATCCGAAACAAAACAAAACTAACATTTTGTGAAAGTATTCAAACGCTCAAATGAATGTACAAATTATCTTGGCCATTGTGAAAGGAAAAACCCAGAGTTGTTAATTTTTCATCCTAATGTTTGCTTTAAATGGTTGTATTTTTTCTTAAAATACTTAGTAAGAAATATACAACTCTATATTAGTAAAAAATCAAGATTCTTAAAAACATGCACAAAAAGAAGACTCACGTACAAAAGAAATTTTATTAAATATGTTCTTACTTTGAATTCCTAGAATAGATATCTTAATTGTTACTATACATGGAATCTTTAGAACGAAATTTTATCATCATTACTTTTATTACTATAAACTATATATGAAACTTCTACAAGGATGATTCGACCCATAACTTTTCATTTTAAACAGACATTGATAGATTATATGTTTTGAATTTGAAACAAATATTTCTACATAGATTAAATATGTTAACATTCTAAAATACAGCGAGGATACTCAAAGTAAGCTTGAATATAAATGAGAATGCAACGCAACCATTTGAAAAACCTCTGTTTTTTCCATCTAAGCGGGGTTTAGCTTATATTTCCCTAAACGACAACTGATTTCGACCAAGAATCTGTTTTGTGTTATAAAGGTAAAGTGATCGAGTAAATATTATTTTAACATAAAATCTTGTTTTATCTTTTCCTTATTTTAAATGTTTCATTTCATTTAATTTTTAATTTTTTTTTTTTTTTTTGTGATAGAAAATAACACCATTCAGAATTTCATTTTTTAAACATCTGTTGGATGCTTAATGATGTAACATCCTCCTTTTTAGCCTTATTCATTAGTTGGATGTTTAATAATAAATCAATCTTATAACTAAAACAAGAAACAGAATCCGTTTGAAATAATTAAATACTTTAAGTACTTTAACTTTTGTGAACAGTAAATTGAACAGTTAACGTGAATTTTATTATCATACATTTAATTAGATCTTAACAAATTTTCCTTTCAAATCACCCTGGAAATTAACTCTATAAATATACATTATATTTAATCGAACAACACAGTTATAAATCACACATTGCAATTAGATATTTTTATAAAAACCTTCCCTATTTATCCCTTTTTTAAGCAATCGAGTTTACTTAAAGACAAACACAGCAAGATTAATGACGATAGCGAAATTGCCAATTTCGAGAGCAATTTGTTTTGTTGTTTCTGTCACGAATATTTATTTAAACGGTCCTTACTCAGGCAAGCATTGTGTATTGTATGCTTTATCCTAAATCATAGTTACAGTTATTCAAATAATACGTGCTAGAAGTAAAATGATGCAGATGTATCAGAATTTTGACGCATTACAGAGTAGTTAGAAAAAAAGTGTATGGAACTATAATGAATTTCCTACAAATGCTATATTTTACTGTACCTGACCGTTTTTTATAATTTTTTTCTTTCATAATGAAGAATTTGATACATAAAAATATTCCGATACTATCCTTATCTTATATTTTATTTGAAAGTGGTTGAAATTTAAAATTCCCTACTAAAATTTAAGCCTTTAAAAAGAAAAGGAATCTCATACCGTTTTACGGAATTCAATAATATACTTTCTAAAATTAACATTTTGTATGGATTTTAGTTAAAGTTTTGGAACTCTGAAAGTGAATAAAAGTTGATGCTATGCTCATTGTATTGTAAAATCTCAATGTAGGATATCCGTAATGCAGTAAGAATAAATTATATAGAGAATGTAGATTCCATGCAATTAAATTACAATAGAGTTAAATAATGTCAAAATATATAAAAATTATATATATATATAAAAAATCATTACTCGTGCAATTTTACTATACAATTTATAAGTCACACTGACTTGGCTTGCATTTTTATAACAGTGAATAAATAGTATGAACTTCGTTTAAAGTTAATGCGTTTGTCTTGAATACTAATAATTATCATTTACATGGATTTGTTACTCCTGTTAAGTTAAACATAGGCGCAACAGCCCAATTTTGGACCCATTCCTGTGTTGTCCAACCACGCCTTCGGGACAATGGGCTCTGGGGTTAGAAAGCATATGCCTCGGCCAAGGGGTTAACCTGGCGTGAAGCCCCCGTGATTAACTCCCAATCAAGTTTGACACTCATTTTATCCACCCACTCAAGGAATGAAAGGCTGGCCTTGCCCAGCCCGGAAATCGAACCCCGGACCTGTGGCACGGTCGCGCAATGCGCTAAACGTTGCACCGCCGGGCTTTGTTACTTCTGTATTAAAGATAAAAAAAAAGGGTCTAGATGAATGTTAACGAATCACATCCCATAACATAAGTAGGTTTTGTAAAAAATGAAAAAAATAAAAATAAGGAGGGTCGGGTCACTTAAGGACAAGTTGCACAGTAACTCTTAATTCTGAGGTCAATTCCTTCACATGAAAAGATGCGAAGGTATAGTGTGATGGAGCAACGTATACAGTGATGAAACTCAGTTGTACAACGTGACCAGAGAAATCTCTTCTTTCTGATTTATTTAAATCTATAAGATTATCATTAATACTATCACAGTATTTTTCAACTGTAGTAAAAACAAAAAGGATTTATGCTTTGGGGGGGGGGGGTCAAAAGTGGGTTCAGGTAGTCTCTTTTGTTGAAACTGCCGAGAGATATATTAGGATTACTTACCGTCTAGTTAGTTCATTGCACTCATTGAAAAGGGTGAATATAAGAAACACTTTTAGTTCACTATACACGAAATATTTTCGACTAACACGATATAGTGTGCTTCAATCCATACTATCGTGAAAAATCTTCTAAAAAAGTCAGTATTTTTAAAATTCATAGTCTAATATTGTCATTACACAACTAAAACAATTAAAACGTTATGCTTGCGTCTAAAACACAAAAAATTCGGAAATCTAAAATGTTCAATTTAAATATATTTAAATCCTTAATGGCTCAGCAGAAGAAAATAGTTTTTTCCCCCATCTCATGGAAAATGTTAAACTCTGTAATCTGGAAGATCTATTTAGAATAGCACACATTACGAATTTAATTTAGTATGACTTTAATTTTGTGGCAGAGCTAATCCAAGAAATTTTTAATTTATGACATCCCAAACCTGGCTGGTTTAGCAAGTTAGTTTTTTTAACGGAGTAATGTTATTATAGCTTAGGACGACGTTAATCTTTTTCCTTTACATAGGATCGTTATGGAAGAACTTAACCTGATGTTGAAAGTACTGTACAATATTTTTAGTAATTTATCTTTAAATTTATCTTCAAACATGCCTAAAACACCATCTTTGTATGGTTTACTTGCATATCACAAAATGGAATATAGATATGGATACAATAGGATTATTCCCTCGATTGATCCACGAATTCATACACCGAGAGTTTTAAATTATTTTATTAGAGAAGCGCCTTTAAAATTATTGACTTTAGCATATACATCCAACTTGAAAAAGTTTTCTAATGATGCATTTACTGTTAATCCCTAATTTTAAAAGAGTTACAGGCTTAAAAAAATAGAAATAAAGCTTTTTATGGTGACCTTATATGCAAAAAATTCAAATTAGTGATTATCTTCGGGAAAAAAGTTGTTTCCAAGCTTTTTTGCTTTTGCGGATATTTGCAAATATTTGCAACTGGGGAAGGGTGGACATTTTGTACCACCCGAAATGATAATTTTACTCATAAGTACCAGCTTAGTATTTATGTGTTATTGAAAAAGTTTTATTAATTGTATATTTGACAAAGTTTAGCCCAAACAGTGGCCGAGGGCATAGAACTCTCAACTGAGAGATGTTAAAGTGGTTCAAACCCAGATCGCCTCCGTCGACCTAGCCGTTCGGAGTTTTCCGTGGTTATCTACAAAACTTCGCATGAATATGAGTTTGGACCCTTAGAGAGACCCCTACGTAGGGCAACCCCCCCCCCCTACCTCTTGACCTGGATCTCTCATGTAGATAATCGGCCGTATTCCAAAATCAAATAAAATCATTTGACAAAGTTTCGGTTTTCTAAGCACGTCAGTTAAAAAAACAAGGAAGATTCAAAAATGAATCTTTTTGACTAAATTATTGCTGTTTCCGTGTTTTATATTTCTATTAAAAATTACTAAATGATGGGTTGTATACAAATTGAATATAATTTTTTTACTTTTTTGTATGCGTATTTTTCTCTCTGTTTGATCATTTTTTGAACCATCGTGTCAGTTTTGGGAATATTTATAGCTTAAATGAATACAATTTCGCAATGACCCCTTACGGGCAGCATTTCTAAGGTGAACATGAACTTTTAAATTCCTATTGACTATTTTTCTAATTTAGTCATGACAGCTGACTTTTTCTATGATTTTTAAGCTAAAAACAACCACTTGTCAAAATTGCAAACTTGTTAAATTATTTATTTCGTTTTATCCTCATATTTCCACTATTTAACCAACTTTGTAGGACGGAAGGATGGTTAATTTTCTAATAAGCAACAAACAAACAATAAATGGTTCAAAACTGAGAGATGTTAAAAATAACTTTCTTTAAATGATTGGTTCCAAAGTGACACTGCCTCTCGTCCCAAGAAAACATATGACAGCCAAAATACATTGGAAATATTCCTTTCTCTTTGCACTTAACTTACGTTTTCCCAATTAAAGAACTGCCCCTTATTAGTTGTCGAATAGCTTAGTGAGAATTAGATTTACTCATGCGCAGTTTTTTTTGAATGACTTTCCAAATGTCGGACTTCATTTTTAGAAATCATAATTTAAGTTACTTTTGCAAATTTTCAATACACACTTTTCAACTCTTACATTTTCAATCCTTTCATTTATGGCATGTATCAGGTTGTAACGAAAGTTTTCCGCCAAATCTACTTGACGCAGCTCATACGGCACCCAGCGATTGTACGTCATAGTCCTTGTTTTTGAACTTTAGGTACCAAACACCTCACAGTGTCTTATGATACAACAGTAGTACCTAAAGCTGTACACATAATTCGTTGACGTTCTGTAGCTTACTTTTTGCAACTGAATTGGATGTAAATGATGTTTTTGACCCGGTTAGTTTCATTTGAGACACCTTGTACTTAATGATAACGATATATTTTTTACAGATTTCACTGCACAGTGTTCTAAAGTAAATCTCTTTTTTTTTTTCCAAATCCCAAAAAGAGTGTGGAAAGATATGAGCAAACAGGCCAACGCGAACTGTTTGAGCAGATCATATTTGCGGTGGCAGGAAACTTTCGTTACAACCTAATATAATAGTTGAATGTTATTAGAAAACTGTTTTCTATTGGAATTATAGTGCTGAAGTCAATAGCAAGAACACTCAACGAAAGAACTGGTGTTAGAAGGAAAAATTATTTCAAATATTTGTAAATTAACACGCGCTAAAAGAAACCCAGAAAGACGATTGTTTCGGGTAATTTTAAATGTCTACCTTTCTTCAATTTAAAAAAAATCTTTCAGGCAGGTTTTCCTGTTGAAATCACGGTGGGATTTATTAACGTAGGATTACTCTTCGCAGCTAACCTTTCTCTCTCTCTCTCTCTCTTTTTAATAACCTCTACCATAGACATATCCACTAAGGGGGCTATGGAAGCTCAAGCTCCCCCCACCCCCTTAAAGGTGGAAAGTTAGAAGTGAAAAGCTTAAAAAATGATTCTTTATGATTATTTTATTTATATATTTTTTAATGTCTTCAAATTATTTCTAAAGTATTTTTTTACCGAAAAAGACGTTAGTTTTTAAATAAATCCTTACAGTTAGTTTATGAAACACTGTTAAACTCTGTTAAAACGTCACTGAAAAGATGAGATAGCTATTTATGATTCTAAAACGAATTACACTGCTTGTGTTTTATGCGTGCTGTGTGCTTGGTAACACTGCTGTGTGCTTGGGCTTGTGTTTTATGCGTCAGTCAAGTGGTGCAGAATACTTTGACGCTGTAAGAGAGTTGTAATTATAATCTAGGTCACTATAACAGAGTGCAGCCGCATTTGTAGCTCACCTTCCCCTAAACTAAAATCCTGGATGCGCCACTGAGACCTCTACAGTGTACCTGCTCAACCTGCGCTATCTGCCAAACTCGGAAAACCAGCAACTTAAAACCATGTTTAAAAATATTTTTTAATGTATGGAGAAGCATAATCCTACGTTAAAAGTTCCACCATCTACAAAGACATAAAAGTGGACGGTAACTATTTTTTTGCAGCTGACCTTTTCTACCAATTGACAAGATAGTATTGCTAAGTACAGCCGAATCCGCTTAATAGACTAACCAATTTGCCATGATAATTTATTCTAATAAGCGGGATATTCCGTCATCCGGGATCACATTGACTGGGTACAGTAGACCTCCCCCATAACACGGATCCATAGAACACGGATTCGTAGAACACGGGGGGGAAATTGCGATTTTTTTCGTATAACACGTTAAAAGAAGCTCGTACAGCACGGTAAATTAGATAGATGTTCTGATTTTATTGAGCTTTAGATCCTGTAATTAATATAACTTCTGAATAGCAACACTCAGTATCATACTCCAATATTATACTCCAGATGGAGTATAGCTCAGGCCCCGTACAACACGGATTCATACCGTATTATAGGGAGGTCTACTGTATTATGGTTTGGTCCATTGAAAATTTATTACAAGAAGCGGGATATAATTTTAACCGATATTCCATTACGCGGGTTCGATCTATCTGTTTTATGTGTACTAGAGTCAGTCATTTGAAAATTGTCCCTCTGATCAAACAGTTTGAAACACCCGATATATTTTCAACCACGCAGCACAGCACCGTGACGGGTGGGAACAAAGAACCCATCCCATTTTTCTAAACTATTGTATTTACAGCACACTAAAATCTTCCATCGTGTCACTACCACCACCAGTGCATTTTCGAACCGCGGTCGGTGCACGTCCGAAGCGCAACCAACAGCTCATCAAACTTTCCCAAATCGGTTCCTCACGCCCGAAAGAGCAAGTTAAACATCGGGGCGCGCTCTTTTTTTTCTTTCTCCCGCCTCGACCATTATTTCACCTCCGAATGGCAAACTCGGACTCATTTTCGCAGTATATTTCTGTATCTCTGCGTCCATTAATCCAGCGGAAGGGATAAATACCTGTAATTATCTGTAACAGCTTACAAGGAGGAGAACATAACTCGCTCTTCCGCGCGCCCCCTGAATGTTTGATGTCTCCGATTGGGACCTGACACATGTCTCTTAATGAAATGTTCTGTGTTCGTTATCTGTTCAGTGTGCTTGCTTCTCGTAATTTCGATTGGATTAATGGTGCCGCGAAAGAAAAAAAAAAGAGAGAAAGCACATATGATCGCTGGATTATTAATACCGGTCGTTATTCATCGCAAAAAGGCACCCACAGTGTGTGTACATCAAGCTTGTCATCTTTCTTCTTTAAACCGCGCTGGTTTGTTTAATCCGCAGAGCGTTTTCCATATTTTGGAGAGGCCGTTTTTTTTTTCAACTCTCGGATTAAATGTCAATAGAGCTTCGTGAATTCGAAAGACTTTTTTTTTCCCATTAGAAACGGTTTGGCAACAGTTAACACTTCCTTTTATTTTAACATCTGCCTATTAATTACAATACACTGTCATTATTTTAATTATTAAAAGAAATACTGTTTAAAGAGGAATCATAGATGAATATTTTTCTTAATCAAAATTAGTACAAATTAATTAATATTTTTCTAGAAGATTGGATGTGTTTTAAGTGGCAAAAAAATAAAATAAATACATGAATTTTTTTATTGCCAAATATATTTGAGTGACTGAATCTAATTAAATATCGCTTATTTTATGGTCATTCTTAAAATTTTTAATTTCACTTAATTTCTATACAGATAATTCTACTGTTTAAACTTACTATAGATTCTCAAAAATTGTGGTTTTCATACCTATCAAGTGCGTTAAGATACAGAAGTTCCTTAAATATAACTCATATAGGCATGCAAAATTTTTTTTAATGCACACACATTATAGCACCAACGACCTTAAAAACAAGAGAAAGACGTAAGCATAAATGTCAAAGAAAAGTGATAGTAATAGACTTTTAAAGACAATGGTTCTTTTCGAAGGTAAGGAACCCACGGCCTCCATGAGTTGGTTGTGCGGCTTTCATAAAAGCTAGTACTTGTATAAATTAACATTTAACTATACAGATTAGAACATTTGCAAATTGATAGAATTAAATAAAGAACGGTATGAATGTATGCATGTTTCAATGCGTACTAGTGGAAACATCCGATTGTATATTTCGTATATAAGTACTTACTGCAAAAGGGTAATACTACTAGATATATTATTTGTTCTCTACACAAAAACTATTTTCCTACTATCATTGTTGTGACTGACTCCTTGTACGTTAAAACGTATTATTTTTTTTGCACGAATGGCAACAGGAAGCTTTAAGTTCTTTTTTTTTTTTTTTTTTTTTGAAACTGTTTTGTTTTTAATTTAAAAAAGAAATGCTGTTCCTTTAAAACGGGAGAATCTATTATATAAATGTGAAATTTTGTTTACTAGTTTGTTTGTTTGTTTCTTTATTTGTTTGTTTGTTCGTCCGGAAACTCCTTCGCCGTTCGACCAAACGGCTTGAAATTTTCACGTATTTTTCACGTATATGTAAAATGACATAGAATAGTCCGTAGTTAAGTTAATGACGTCCGTTAAAAATCAGAAAACTCAATCATTCCACGATTTTTTTTTCGATTTTTTGATAATTTTCACCTTCAGAAAGGGTTCCCAGTTTCCAATTGTCTAAAACATTGGCCCTATGATATACCATCTATATGCTGATGATAGACATAACTGTAAAAAAAGTAGCACATTATAAATTAAAAGACGTCATTTTGATGTCACGAGTTTAAAAACGCATTAGAAATTTTAATATTGTGTAAAATAGTGATCACCTCATCATCTATATGCTGAAGATAGACATAACTTTAAAGAAAGTGGCATATCATAAATGAAAAAGATCATTTTGATGTTACGAGTTTAATATATATATATCTTTTTTTTACTGAATTCTATCAACTTAACAAGTTTTTGCACAAAATTTACGTCATTAGCAAAGTAGCACCGAAAAATGCTTGAAATACTCATTAGGTAGGCATAATCCCAACATCTCGAAATTAACTTTAATAAGCTCTCTTGCAAGTGAGTTTTTCAACGTCGTTTCAATATTACTGCATTTGAAAACCACTGTGAGAAATAACCAGACTCAACTATCCTGGTCAGAACGTGACGTCATAAATTTTAAAAATACGTGAAGTTCGTAAATTCTGCTACACAATTTAACATCCTATTCGCAACTTGAGTGATTCTAAATAGTTCCAAAAGATTGCACAGTTTGATGTTTTTCACGAGACTGAACCATGGAGGATTTAAATATTTAGATTAGTACAGCTTGGATATTTTCCACTACGGCGATATGAAATATTTTTCTGTTTTAAATACGCCAGTCTGACAAGAATTATGCTTCAAAATATATGGAGAGGTGTTTTAATGGCACACATTATAAAACATGTTTATTGTTTATGCTAATGCATAAATTTCAATGAATCATAAAAGAGTAGAAAAGGCACCATTGATTTTAAATATCTAAGCTGTTTCTTTAAATGGAGCATTATAGAGGCAGAAACGCAGATAGCTAATATTAATATAAGTAACAGATAGTGTAAGTAATAGACAGTATTAGTAGATTTGTTAGGTTAATATAAGTTAAAGCACAGTATACCACGTTAATAAATATTTCGTGAAATTAAAAGTGGTCTATTTGTCCTTTTTGTGTATGTCTGTGTGTACTGTCGTATTACCACTAACTAAACTATAATCCTATGTTGCGTTAAGGTATACCGTGATAGTGTCAACAAAAGGGAATACCTCAATTTTTTATTTTATTTTTTGAGATTTTGTTTTGTCACTGGTAATTATTTTAGGAAAGTATTCCGTTCCTACCGTGCGAAGAACGGGCATGCAGCCAATTGTTAATAAAAGTAAAAGCGGTATTTCTTTCTGTTTATCATAATTTTATATCACTTGACGCTTACGAATTGTGTTTGTATATTTTAAAAGTTTTGATAAAATGCTTTATTATTGAGTTTCTGCTGATTGAGTTGTACTAAAAAAGACCTTTGTGACTTATTATATGTAAATCTGCGAATGTGCTGGTAACAGACTCGTCTCGTATTGCTAACGGCCATGGTTAAAATCTAGTTATTGTTTTACTTACTCTGGAGTTTTACCAATAGACTGTTTTATTGTATTTCTAGCAAGTATAAATTGTTAAATCTATGCAAAAACTATAATAATTTCATGAAAGTTGCATTCATAGGTACGTAAAATTATGCGGCCTCCTTCATGACTGCCTAATTAACATGTAGCCTCTAATGGTAAAAAGGTTCCCCAACTCTGGTCTATTTGAATTCCTATGTTTCAAAAACGCTCCGTTTAAGCTCGTATTGTTATCCTTTAAAAAATTTTCATTGAAAATGTAGAATAGGCAGTACTATTAAAATTTCCCCCCTTCTAAATATTTTTTTAAAAATAATTAATGAGAATGAATATTGTCATATTTATTTTTATCAAAATATTCATTAAATTTTTAGTAACACGAATGTAAAGGAATTTTAGAATAATTAGTAACTGAAAGCTACACAATTAAAAAAAGTGATCAATTGTGATTATAAATATGTCGTTGACCCTTTGAAGTGCAGGCATTGCCCAAATCTGAAGCTATGTGAAAAAAGTTCTATAGCTCTTTGTGTATGCGACAGGCGATTCAGTCGACCGCCGTGTTGCTGGTAGTTAAATAGAGCGATGGCAACGTCTGCAATTTCTAAGCCTTGGAATCATTTGTGCAAACTATTCAACTGTTCTTCTAAATCAATAAATTTTCATCACATTTTCCAGATTCCAGTAGATGCCAGTACTGATAAAAATAAGTCTGATGCCAATTAAAAGAAATAATTGATAGTTCTCACTGGAAATGATGTACTAAAAAGTAAAGAATTCTCCTGTAACTGTTACCCTTAAGTACAGTCGACTCCAATGTAACACGGGTTCATATAAGACGGATTTGTATAACACGAGGGATAAATTGCGATATTTTTCCTATAACCCTCTAAAAAGAGCCTGCATAACACGGTAAATGTATCGGCTGTTACTGCTCAAACTGTTCATGTATTTGTGTAAATCCATGTGACAAGTATAACCCAGATCCATACAACACGGAATGCATCTACCATGTTGTAAGGAAGTCTACTGTATTTTATTCTATCTTCTGGAGGAAAGATACTTGTTACTGTGAAAAGGTCATAACTTGCGTATTTGTGCGAGTAACTGTAATACTGCAGTATAAGCATCAGTATAAGCATAAAAATCATAAACGTCATTTAAGGTTATTGTAATTTTAATAAGCTGATGATATTTAATAAGGTGATATATGTTATAGCAGCATTATTTTTTAACTGCTATGCAAAATTGCTCGTTGCAAAGAAAAGAAACGTTTTTATATTCATTCTAGATAAAACAAACTTGTTATTTAATAATAAATTATATTTTTGGATTTTTTTTATGTAAATGGTAACATACTATAGCTTTCATCATCTTATGGTAGGCGCAGCAAATATTTTTTTAAAAATTATTTTTTAGTTTTCTTAAGGTAAAATCTATTTTCTTTTTATCGTAAATAAAAAAAAAGGAGTTTCACTTAGATAGGAACAGAAAAACACAACAACATTTTAACAGACAAATAAACGAAAGAACAGAAGAGACAGGCTATTTTTTTGGTTTCTCTATAATGTAAAGCATTATTAAGAAAAAAAAATGGCGGCCGAACGACCGAAGAAATGACGGCCGATGCCTAGACGGCCGAAGTGTGATTTTTCCCGGGTTCGGATCCCATCGCGCGGTTGTCGATCTAACGGTCTGGAGTTTTGGTAGGTTTTCTCGATGTAACGTGAATACCCGTTACAACCCCTTAGAAAGTTCTCCTACCAAGGCGCATTCCATCCTTGGCAAATTGCTGTAGTGTAGCGTTGCCAAAATCACAAACAATTAAGAAAATGAGCTTTAGTTATATCTGATGTTACAATTTGGAAGTGTCATTTACAATGCATACATTTTGACCACAAAGATGCGTATTCTATGACAAAAGAGCACTCCGAATATGCTTTGCTTTTGAGATCTCATTGAAGCAAAGTACTTTTATTTTTCTAATTTTTTTCTCACATTTAATAAATATGATACTGTGCTAAATCTGACATTTAAAAATCTCGGTTCTTGAGAAATAAAATATTCAAAGCATGTTTGAACAATTCCTTAGTAAAATTGGCATACATTTTAATTGTAATTACGCTTATCGTATTTTAAATATTATATGAGAAAAATGATGTTATTTCCCTATCGTATGAGCCGTGTCGTTGGCATCCCTGGAAATGAGGAGGCAGATCAACTTGCCAAGGAAGGGTGATTGTGATTGTGTGTGATTAAGGCAAACCTGCGCGAGGGGCATCTGCCTAAGATGAGGGATGCTTTGGTAGGAGGACTTTCTAAGGGGTTCTAACGCGTATTCACGTTACACCTGGAGAAAACCTACCAAAACTCCAGACCGTTAGATCGACGACCGCGCGATGGGACCCGAACTCGGGACCTTCACACTTCGGTCGTCTACCATTTTCAGTGATATCACCACTGTGCCATGGTGAAGCGCCAAGGAAGGGAGAAATCTCAATGATGGAAATATCAACAAAGTCACTCTTGACGTTGTGAATGAGATTGCAAGGTACGGTCTAAGAGAAAACACCATTAGAAAACACTCACAGATTTGTGAAATAAATGCTAATAGAGACCTCACTAAAACTAGTACTCGCCTCAGAACAGGCCACTATCGAGACATGAAGATCCAAAGAGATGCCAATAGAATCTACCGTCTCTGCCATAATTGCGATACTATTCAACTGACTGCAAAACACATTTTTGACTGCCCTGCCATTTAAAGATCTTTGGTTCAGCTCGGGGGATTCTCCCCCCCTTTGACATCGACAAGAGTCTATACTCCGAAAACATCAAGGAGATAGCCAGCTGTGTTCTGCACACTCATGGTCATCTATAGATCTCCCCATGGACACGACACCAACCAACCATGAGCCGAGTGTTTAGCTTTTGTCGAGAAATTTTAAACGTGCTACGTATCTTTAAAAAATTTAAACGTTTCTGTTCAAACCTGCAGTTGCTAACTAACAGTAGCGCGTTATGAGAATAGTCATTGGATATTATCGAAGGCCGTAACTACAAAAGCACTGAAAATTCAAGTACAATTTCTGTCCGTTTAATGAAACAAACAGGAGATTATAACAACCAATGTACTGTCACATTTTGCCTTATATCTTTGTAAATGAAAGAGTGCATAAATTATTATGTGTAGAAAATAATTTCTTGTTGTTGTTGTGTTGGAGCATGTATTCGGATTTATGTGCTTGTTCACGAGGAACCTCTTATAAATCCACGTCAAAGAAAGGACAAACACAAGGGAGGGCAAATGCCTTGAGGGAGGACTTTTCTGGGTATCTAGCGCGTATTCACGTTACATCTGGAGAAATCCGACCAAAAAAAAGCTGTACGTTAAATTTCTGTTCTACCAAAATGAATACCGTTATTTTCCCATTTCTAGAGCTGAACCCTTGATTTAGAAGAGTGAGAAGACCGGTGCTCTTATCCACTAGATGTTCTTCGACTTGCTTGGATTATGGTGATTGTGAACTATGGTGACTCGAAACGCTATCGTGTAATTAATGTGAATATTTTATTGCAGCATTAATTAAATGCAGTTCAATACAGTTATCTAATTACACATCAGTGTGCGTTTGGTTTCCATATATGTTGTCAGAAGAAAGTACAGTTCATGAAAACAACTTACAAAATGGAAACGAAGTAAAATATTTCAAAGTTAAACCATTTTATTTTTTACGGAAAGTTATCAAGATTTAGGGAAAACGGACATTTTAGTGAAAAGCACGGCTGCTTGAATTTTCCGATTATTTTAACTGTGTAACACAAATACCTCATTCCACATCAAATTGAAATAGTCTTCTACTTGCTACCTCTCAAATTACATTTGAAATCGTAAACAGATTAAATATCTCGTTTCCAAAATCGGTAGAAAAGAAATCCAGAAGAGAAAAGGAAAGGAATATATAAAGCTTCGAAGGAAAAGAACGAACGACACGAGTTGTTTAAAACTAATTTAGATAAGCCTTTGAACTTATGCTCGCGATATTCTCACGTAAACTTTTTTTTTCAACGCCCTCGGGTTCTTTCATTACTGAATTGCAGAAGTGTCCCGAATGAAGAACAAAATGCAGCATTAATTTTCGGAAAGGGATCGACAACATTTCAACTTTCAAAATGGCCTCTCGTACAATCACATTAATGAGCACAACCAAAAAGTTTAAGCTTGGTCCATTAAAATAAGGTAACAGAAAGAGAGGTGGGGGAGGAGGAAGGAACAAAAAAAAAAACTTAAAGAAAGATTTAGAGTGTCCAATGGTCCTGTTAATGGAACAGAGGAGAGGAAAAAAGACTCAAGAAGACCCCGTAAGACAAACAAAAAAAAAAAAAAAAAAAAAAAAAAGAAGAAAAAAAAGAAAGAAGAATCCCTCCCTCCCTTCCTTGCAACACAATAAAAGAAATTGAAACCACTTTATTGGAATGGAAACTTGCACGATAATGAGTAAAGCCCAACAAATGGTTCAACATGATCACTACAGAACCCCCCTTCCCCCCACATTTTGAATCCTTACAAATAAAAAGAAAAGAAAGGAAAAGAAACGCAAAAAGGAAGAGGAGGAAAAAAAAGGAGGAGAAAGATTAGGCAACATGATGGGAGGGAAATAGCATGGATTTGAGAGAAGTCTATCAAGAAGAGGGGATTTGACGTACCCATTCGCGATGCACTATTTTCCGAAGCGGAGTAATCCTTTTTGCGCAGCTGAATGACCACGCCGCGGAGGAAGACATTCTGATTATCATCACAGATAGCTTATACCAGTTGTTGCATTATTATTTTTTTTATTGTCTGCCCCTACAGAATTTGATCGTGGGTAAGATGTATATATATACAAGAAGAAGGCTCCTCCCTCACATATATTTTTTTCGTCGTCAATTTAATCAGTTAGACATAAAAACTTTATAGAATTCTTTTTTTTAGAGAGGAAAAAAATCCCCCCCCCCTCAAGTTCTTAAAGAAGTGATGCCCGAAGTAGAAAAAAAAAATGAAGAAAATAAAATCTTTTCGTTTATCGGAGAGCTACAAAAAAAAGTTTTTTTTTTTTTTTTGGACTGCCTCACTTTTTAAAACACTATTGTGTGTGAGAGATTCAAATGAATTCGCATTCTTTTTTACTCTTTTTTTTTTCTTTCTTTTCCAGTTTCCTTTTCTTAACTTCTTCGAATTCAATCGCGTAGAAAACAAATCTCTAAATATCATCAAAGGCGAAATACTTTTTTCTAATCTTTTTTCCCCAGAAAAGAAGATGCTCAAAATGTAAATATTTCGAGAAATATTGAATTATTTTACTCTGTGCGGAATAAAGGAAGAGTTTATGCAATCTTGAAGCTGCGCATTTGCATACTACATATCTTTCAGCGATTCAAAAATAAATAAGTTATTGAAAACTGAAATGATTAATAAGTGAAGCTTTCTAGAGCATTGTTGAAATCCTAAACGACAGTCTTTAGTATTTTACAACGATGCATTGTATGCGGTTTTCTTATTTCAATGCACAATGCAAGTGAAAAATTAAAGAATGAATGAAGCTGTCTAAAACGCGAGCAGCCATAAAATATTACTCAATACTTTATTTCCGCTGTTTATTCTCCTGTCTAAAACCTATTGAGCAAACAAGAAATTTGCTCATGTTAAAAATTTTCACATTCAGATGAATTATGCATGTATATTCTTTGTCTTTTGGTTAAATTAGGAAAAATATTATTTCTAATTTTGCTAATTCAATAAAATTATTGTATTTGATATTGTAATTTCTAAACAATTTGCTCTCCGTTCCTATTTTGACACATAATTCAAATTAATATAGTTTAGAAAAGAATTCACATCAAATACCAATCTGGAAAAAATTACAACAAAAAAAACTTTTTAAAGTCATTCCCAGTTAAGTCAATTTCAATAGTATAAAAAGGATTATTTGACTTAAACATTCGACTTTCCCTTTAAATGTACCATCTTTGCTTGTAAAATGCTTTCAAATTTCCTATCCTAACCTAGTGGATTAAGTAAAGCCTCATTTTTAGCACTTTCCAGCAAGGTTGAAAAGTGTTAATGTTTTTGGTTTGTCTGTCTATCCGTCTGTCTGTGCTCTGACTGTCGTAAATATGAATCACCTTCTACGAAATTTATATATGTTATTCCTATTTACCATACCTTGCATACCCCGTATATGAAGGCTCTTTCATATCCCTAAAAATTAAGCAGTGCTAGACCAGGTCCGTACGTCCGCACACTCTGAGGAAGTCGAAAATCATGGATTGGGAAATATGCAGTTTTCGTTTTCATCACTACAGGTGTTAGGCTGATTGAAAATAGTGCATGTAGAGTATACAGTTTAATTGTAGGAGTACCCAAAAGAATTCTAATACATTACATTCTGTAGGCTGTAATTGTTTAAAATGTATAATCGAGATATTCGGGTATTTGAAAAAAAAAAGAAAGAAGAAAAGAAAACATACGTTACTAAAGATTAAAAAATAATGCTCTCTGTCAAAAATAGTGTCTATATCATTCATAATTCTTCTACAGGAGCACTCAAAAGAGTTGCAATACACTACGTCTACAGGAGTTTAGCGAATTTCAACCATTTCAAGCACAATATAATAAGTATATACGCATTTATAACAGCTTAATTTGCATTTAAAGGATGGAAATAACATTTTAAGTTCTTTTATAGAGTCTCGCAAAATTACATTGATAGGCATATGCAACTTTTTTCAGGTAAAGTTTGACGACAATATATCGCCAAATTTAGAGCTGAAAAATCTGTTGGAAAGTATTTTATAATCGATGCTTTTGTATGATATATCTTTCTTGTTTAAAATTTTAAAGGGTATTTTAATTCATCGATACAAATACAGAAAAAAAACCATGTTTTTTCATAAAAGCAGTAATGAGACATTGTGGTGGAAAAATTTTGGAAATATAAATTGATTGCCTTTTAAAAGCTAAGCGGCATATTTGTTACTAGCTGAAGTACCCGTCCTTCGCACGGGAATAAATAGAAGTGAAGAAAATCGAAATTTCATTATTTTGTATTATCCCAGAAACTTTAAATAATTAGTTCATCTAACAAAATAACATCGCATTGCAACAAAGTTTTAAAACAATTTAAAAAGTTATTTGAATCATTATATCGTTTGCATGCAAGAAAAGAGACAAAACAGAAAAATAATAAAATTTTAAGGAGAGAAAATTCAGGGAGGAAAAAAAAGGCCATTAGGTCGTTCCCCGTTAAATTAAAAAAAAAATCTCCACCACACCATTCAGATTTTCCTCAAATTTTTTACAGATAATTCGTAAGCTAAGATAACCACAAAACACAATTTTGAAAGATCTACGATAATTAAATTCTGAGAAAATAATTATTATAATTTAAAAATTTCCGTATAAAATTCGCCATTTTTTTCTTATTTTCTTGAATAACGCCTTACCTATAAAATTTAATGAGGTGAAAATTTGTTTACTGGGGTGAATTTTCAAGCTGATTCTAAAAATGTAATCACAATTTGAATATCTTCTATAGATTTAAATTCTTACAGTATAAATAGTACTTATATGGAGACACTCAAAAGAACTCTAATATCCTCTGTTGGCATCTCTGTAAATACTGAACCGATTTTAAAACTTCTTTTCATTGATAGAAAACTATACTATTCCTGTATAATATAGGCTACCTTTCATGCATATATCATATAGAATATTATTCTTAAGATTTTTTTAATGATAGAAAGCTCACTATTTCTGACAAATATAAACTAAAATTCATGCATATAGCATAAATAGATACTTTGCAACAAGACTCGCATAGATTCTTATAAATTTGCGCACAAAGAAAATAATATAAGCAAGTCTGTCTAACTGGAAAAAGGATTGTACAGTAAAATACCAATAAAAAATGTAACATCGATAATTTTGCACCAATAGCGTAAATCGGCATTTCATGATTGAGTTTAAAAAGGCTATTAAAAAGTAGTTATACATTATCGTACTCGTTGTTTTAATTATAATTATAAGAAATGTATCAAAAACACTTAAAACAAAAAAGATAAGCATATTATCAGAACCTATTAAATTTAATAAGACATGCCATAATAATATATTTCGAATATCTAATAAAACTCTTTATTCGCTCAAACCACTTTCTCTGTACGATAACTAACTTAATTGCAGAGGATTTTATTCACCCATCCTAATATGCAGAAGATGTGCCTTACTGAAAATTCAGAGAGATTCCGAAAATTGCGTAATAAAAAACTACTTTAATATGTAACAGCTCACTATTTCTAATCCAAATATTAATTAGCAGACGATTTTAAATTCTCATGTTTTGGCTGAGCTAATGGATATGTGTTCATAAAACTCCTTTATCTGTATTTACCGTGTTTATTCACATAAATTGTTATAGCCATGGTTCACGAACGCAAAATAAATAAAAAAAAAATAAAAGGATTCTTTCTAGTTAATCTGAATCTGACGTCACAGTCTTTTAATGACTAAGTTTTGGGAGCAATTTCAAACATGTGACATCAAAATGACGTCCATCAAATTTGGGATTTGAATTCGTAAAAACATCTTTTATTTGAATCAGACTGCGAATGTTCTTAGGTTTTTATTTTTATTTTAGAAAAAAATGTCAATTTGCGTAATCCAACTAAAAAAAAAAATAAAATAAAATAAAAATTATTTCGTTTGTGAGGTGTTTTTTTTTTTTTTTTTTTTTTTTTTTTTTTTTTTTTACATCAAAGTGACGTAGATTTTACGTCAAAGTGACGCTTGTAAATCTCCTCGTGTTTACTGCACAGTCAGGTATCGGAAAGCTTTCTGCATGGAAAACATAAAAAATCTCTTAAACTTTGGGAGCGGATGGACTTTCAAAGTGGACTATCATTTATTCTATATCATTTTACACATCTGTGAAAAATTTCAGGCTGATAGGTTCATTTTTGTGGATTTGTATACGGTCTAAACAAACCCACAAACAGAATTTTATTTTTATTTATAGGGACTGCTCCGAAAACGTACGCTGCAATACTTACCCATCTTATCGTTTTTTCAAATATCTTCCAAAAAATAGCGGAAAGGCAATTGTTTCTTTCTAAAAATCTTTCTAACATTCCAGTTTTCTTTTTTAAAATATTCTTATAATGGCACTAGCTTAATTTTTCTTATTTTGAAAAATCTCAAACTGGACTCGCCTGCTTTGTAAACTATAACAGGTTAAAAATAAAAAATAAATATTATAAATGAATAGTCATACTAATTGTGTGCCGTTATATAGATAGTGATAAAAAATTGTAGCATATTCGTTTAAGAACCCTTTTTTAAAAGAAAGTCATCGTTTATCTTGCAGGAGAAAAACATCAAATTATGGATAAATTCTTATATTTTATTTAAAAACAAAAAGACTTACAAATAAAATGCACATATATTGGTGTGTGGTTCTAAAAAAATTCAACTCTTGAAGAGAGTAATTCAGAAAAGGTACTTGGGAACCACGTTCTCGTAAAAAATTTGAAGCTTATGGGATAATTCCTTGATTTCCTAAAACTGCGAAGAAAATTTCACAAAATACTGTTTTCTTCATATACTTTTACCAAACCCTGTTTCAAATGATGTGTAGAACAACAAAAAAAAAAAAAATGCCATTAAGGACACTAAGTTTACGTTTATAAAAATTATTTTTGAACTGTTCATGTTACCTTGGAAACTATTTAGTATTACTTTTTATTTTGTGCATTTTTCTAGAACAATCATATGTGGTTCATTTATTCGGAAGGTTTTTTAGATACTTTGAGGGTAATAGATTAGTTTTTAATGATTATTATTAAAATCTTATTTGGAGAAATGTTTGTATGATGTCGGTTTGTTTCTTATAATACAAAATTAACATCAAACGACTCAGAATTCACCACGAGAAGGTACCTTCACAATAATTTCTACTTTTTCCTGTGATGAAGATCACATATTTAATATTAATTGTCATTTGTTTCCACTTTTTTAAATTTAATATATTTTAAATCAAACATTTTAAACTTTAAATTCTCTTCTCATTTTTAAGTACTTCGACTTTCTAAATTTTGTAACACATTTTCCCACCAATTCTGTTTCAATTAACTGCTTATCTATACGAATTTCATGCTTAAATTACACTTTTATCCTCTTCTCTATTTCAATAATAAGTCATGGTTGGTTGTATTGCTTCGCTTTACTAGCCTATTAAGAAACATCTTTTTCTCATGCAAAGCATTTACACTGAATTAGTATGCATCTATGTATAACGGTCTTCCTATACGCGTGAAATACATTATTTCCTTCATTACCAAATATGGTCGCACATGCTTAACTATTTTTAATCACACGGGTTTACTGTAATTTGGCTAGTTTTATCTTAAATAGCTAGGTTCCCCGATCTTCGTTATGTCTTGCAACCTCTTTCTTGACTAAGAATATCCTGCAGTTTTTCTGCGTCTTTAATAATGAACGTATTATATGCTCTCGTTTGGGCATTCCTAATATATGCCAAATTTAATTTTTCGCCAACTTCCCTATCATTGTTCGATTGAATTTCACTTCTGATTTATCAGACCCTTTTTGATGATCCTAGCGAAGCGTCTCCGAGCTACAACCATCCGGTATTTATGCATCGTTTCTAAGAAGTTAAAAGTTTTGTTCTCCCACAATTGTCTCTCTTAGAATAGTTCCGCAAAGTGACTAACATGGCTTACTGCGCTTCACTTCAACGCTACCACTATATAAAAGGGCTTCAAAAATTAAACCTACAAAGTATTATATATATATATATATATATATATATATATAAATCACCCCAAACTAACTTCATCTTCATACTTCCCTCCCACGGAATGTATAATTTATAAACATCTAATCTACCTTTTCTGTGCAATAAAACCCTTCTACAAATTCAATTACAGCATTTTTTTTTTCTTAATTGCAGTATTTCTCTAAGAAACACTTCTCTTTCTTCATGCCCGCTGTTCTTTATTACACAATTTCTGTAACTATTTTAGTCGTTCAACTTTCAGCATGTGTGTGACTTGCTATAAAAGAATAGATAAAAGAATAGATTAAAAGAATCTATAAAAGAATAGTATAAGAATAATAGAATAAGAATAGAATTTATTTCTTTATCTAATAGATAAAAGAATAGTATAAAAGAATAGATTATTATAAAACCGTCACGGACATTAATTTGCCTTCAATTTCGTTTGACGAAAAAAAACTTTTCGGGAATAGGGGACAGTGTTGAGAAAAAGATAATCACGACTAACTATTGAAAACTAAATATTAATATTTAGACATGAACAACGATTGAAAATTCTTAGTCAGAAATTATGACTAACTATATCGTTAATCGTGATTACCGATTAAAATTTTTAATCGTAATCAAGCGTTAGTAATAAGCTTTCAACTGTTAATTAGATATTAGTTTTTCTCAACACACTGCTAAAGGATCGCTGATATCAGTTAAGAACCTCTAAATGTTGCAGCTTTCTCCGTATAATAATAATAATTTCATGATAAACAGTGAAACTTAGGTTTTTAGAGCTACGGAAAGTACTACGACTGCATTTGCAAGTTCTCAACGAGTCCGAGATCAGCGAGCCACCCAATCGAGAAGAGAAGAGAACTGTTCTTTACAGCAAACTGGCTTTTCGGCCGCGTCCACCATCTTACGGATGTGATGCGGAACTCCAAAAAACAAGCGGGGTGGAGTCGCAGTTTTGGGTCGGCAGAATAATCAATCCGTCCCATGAAAACTTAATTGTCGCGTAGCGGGCATGTCGCGCTAACGAGATGAGTTATTGGGTCCCGCGCCCAGCCTACCGCATTAATTACGCCCCGGCATTTTAATCAAGATCGCAGCCTGTGATTACGGCCAGATAGGGCGGCCAGTAGCCGGGCATTCCTGATGAAGCGTTCAGGCGGGCCGCAAGAGATTCTGAGCAAGAAAAAAAAAAAAAAAGATTATATTGAGGCTCCTGTCTCGGTAATTCCGTTAATAGAAAACCGAAGTTTATCTGCATTTGTAAAAATTTAAAAAAAGGTACAGTCGAGGGACAGATAAGGAGTGTATATCCACTTGAGTGATTTGTGAGAATGTGAAATATAAATGAATAAAAGTTCATCCGCCTGTAAACATTAATGGAATGTATCCGCTTAATATACTCGTTCTTAGTGTTCTGATATTTATGTATACCTTTTAATGCTTACTTTAGGAAAAAAATTGTTAGTTTAACGAATTGTCAATAGAAATAAATCAATTTTATTTTGACTATTTGTTTTAAGTGTACTAGTGAGACATCAATGATCACTTCAGTCATTTCCAGTCGTTCTAAAAAATGGTATTTCCCCTTCTTTTTTGCTCACGGACTGTAAACTCGAAACAAAAGAAAAATTGTTATTATTTAGCAAGAAGTATACAAATTTTTACATTAGTCTCAATTTACAAAAGCGCCATTCACAAACTCTGTCTTTTTTTTCTTTTCCTAAAATAAAAATTAGAATTATTGAACAACGATGAAAAATCGGTTAGCAATTTTTTACTATTGCTGAACCAACTATGAAATAACAGAAGAATTAAAAGTACGAATAATTTTTTGAATCCTTATTGAAGTAATATATTGAAAAATACCACAGTCATCTTAGCTGTATGGACATTACTAAGATTTTAAGCTTTTAGTCGTATCAATTTTATTCGCATTCTTAACTGTACAAAATCGTTGAAAACCGATGTGTATGGAAGTTATTTTTAAACTAGGAAAATGATTTATATTTCAACAGCAACACAATATTTAAAAAATATTCATTCTAATGAAGTATGCATTTATTTCTTTCGCACTCTTAAGCTAATATTAACTTCTTTGTAGACATCCAGACTATTTGCTGTTTTAGAAAGTCAAATATTGGAAACAGTGTGTTAGAACACCTAAGCATTTATTTTTCATTAGCATTATCACTCTATGGTGTTTAAGGTAAATACTAAGTTCTTTATTCTTTAAAACAGCTGTAAAAAGACTCTTTTTATTCGGATTTTCTAGGATATATTTAAACTCTTTGTGCTATTGAAAATTTTTCTGTCAGAGTTCAATATCCAAAGCGTACAAGATAGCTTTTCATGCGAAGGGTCTCTGGAATTAAAATCGCACATGAGTGACGTAACGTTATGCATAAGATATGCAAAAATTCTGAAATATATATATGGTAAATTCATTCTACAAAATTTGTTCACTTCACCTCAAATCCTCAAAATAGTGAAAAAGCACATACTTTTATGTTTAAATAGTTAAGCAGGCTGAAAAAAGAATCATCGTTGAACATCTCAATTTCAATTTTCTAACTCCTTTTTTTTGGTTTGTTTTTTCTGATCTGAGAAAATAAATTGACACTCCAGTATGAATATCCTTATTTACTTAAATACAAGTAGTTTTTTAGTGAATATTTCAGTACACACCTAATATTGCAATGGTTTGTTTTACTTCTATTAGAAAGAAAATAATACTGGTTTATGTCACCATTATAGATCAGTTTTACCTTATGTGATGCAAAATTAGATAACAGATTTTTAAAAGTTTTTGACAGAACAGAGCAGAGTTTGTTATTTGACGATGTTCTACTGACAGCGAAAAAATAGAAGTTGCAGAATTAATCTCTGTACAAACACCAAGTGCAACTCTTGAACAATTTTTTACTAATTTGTTCTCTTATTTTGCTAGAATAAAATTTTTAGCACTTACTGTAAGATTTTTATTGTATTTCCTTAGTATTTTAGATGTATATTTATTTATCTATTTATTTATTTATTTGTATTTTATAATTTTTCGATTGTTTTTGTATTCTTCTAAACTTAATCTTTGAATCGAAACTCCGCAGCAGTATTTAGCATCATATCGAGATGTTTTTAGAAGTAATATTTTCTCTTTAGACTAATTTTACTCATCTCTTAAAGTGAGTTTGTTTTTTTAAGTCTATAAATTTATTAATTTTGTATAGTTTTTTTGCGTTTGGTGCTTCTGATTTTTTACTTAGATTATTGGTTTCAGCATAGCTTGATTTTTATATGTCTGTCGAAATAAAAAAAAAAGCGAACTACGTCAACAGCAACTTAGTAAAACCCAGAAAAAATTATTATTGACGTGGTTTGCTTTTATGTATTTCGATTTTTTGTTAGAAGATCCTTTAAAATTTTATTTCAAAATTG
Source organism: Cheiracanthium punctorium (assembly GCA_038373885.1). Classification (NCBI taxonomy): domain Eukaryota; kingdom Metazoa; phylum Arthropoda; class Arachnida; order Araneae; family Cheiracanthiidae; genus Cheiracanthium; species Cheiracanthium punctorium. Next base: position 474,435 of record JAWZYV010003490.1, on the reverse strand, counting down.
TTTTGCTTTATTAGTTATCCATATTTCTCCTCTACCTTTAATCTACCCGGTTTTTTATCTTACATTACATAATTTTCTAGCTGAACTTCGATTATATAGGTCACACCTACTTCAATTTATCACAGGATACTTTTGAACTTCAATTGTTTCCTCTCTTTATCCTCATTATAACTTTTCTCCAGTTATTAATTTAAATTTTGATCAAAATTTCATCAGTGTATTATTTATTAGATTTCAGTTCATGGTAACAGTACAGTTCCTTACAAAATTAACCGAAAGCTATACCACATTGTAAAAATTAACGTTGTGGGGACATTCTTCCCCCGAAATAAAATGTGAAAACATTCGATAATAATGTGTAAAGAATTATAATAATGAATGAAAATGTGTGAAAACATGTTTTTCTTAAACTAGGGCTTGGATTCGTCTTGAAATTTAACCATCGACAATACGGGTGGAGGAACTTAAAAAAAAATTGCCTAAAATTTACTCACGAGCCAGTGATGCTTTAACGTAACTGATAAATATGATTAATCGGTCAGCCGATCAATCAACAAATTAAAAATTTTAATCAAATCTTCCATTTATTTGTGCAATCAATCTTATAAAGAGGGAGGGATAATGGAGAACGGTATTTGAAAAATTAGTAGAAGTTGCAAATGACAACCTGTAAAACTACTTTTCTTGCAAGGATACATCTGCTACTAGGAAACAGGCAAAACGTGTTTTTAAAATATGCTCCACTGTTTGTTTTTTCCCTCTGGTATTTTTTCTCCTTCCAATGGTTTATTCGATTCTTATTTTAAAAAACCAATTGATAATCATAATTTGAAAAAATTTTCAAAATTAAAAATTTATTTTTTTAAATTTGTATTCAAAACCATACAAACATATTTAAGAAAATCTCTTGAAAAAGCAATGTTTGCCGTAACTATTATTTGAGTAGCAATTATTCAAAATAGCATGTATGTATTCGAAAAATATGTATTCGAAAAAGCATGCGTGTGCATGTATGCCTTATTAAGAACACTTATTAATTTGAGGGTTATATGAAGAACAATTTTTTCCCATGTTCATAAACTTCAGCCGTCTGGTCGCTTATGCTTATCCCGTGCTTTTCGAGATCAACACAAATGTAGCAAAATCTGCTAGTTTGCAAAATATACTATCAATTAATTAACTAATTATACATATAGAAAGTAAATGTAGATAAATATAGTTTTCTTCATCTTCACTTTCATCAATTTTACACCCAGAAAGAAATATAACTTAGATTTATTTTTCTATTTGAAACAATGTCGGGTAAATAGCTCACACATGGGTATTCAACTTCCTAATACCAGTTTTCTGCAATTCCGAAGTATCAAGCTCTTGTACAGCTGCTGAAAAAAAAGTCCCACTTGCTATTTTTTTTCGCCGTCGTTCATCGTACAGAAAAGTTATATACATCATTCGTTTTCAAATAACGCATACTTTAATTTACTATTAATTTAATTTGCATAAGGGGCCGTCTTCATATTTAATTCTGCATCAACTTCGTTTTTCTCAATGACAACACTATATTTTGATTTTATTAAACGAAAGAAAACCTCCAAATTACCCTAAATATTAATTTTCACTAATTTTCTACGATAATTTCCGGAGATATGGCGAATGTGCGTTTTTAAGGGACTTTCTACAAATTGAAAAGCTCTATTTGTAGGTTCCGAACTTTTCGCCTTTCATTCATTTCGCTCGCGAGAGTTAAAAGAAATAAATATTATTTTCAAGGAAAATATTGTTACCATCTCTCTTAAAGTTTTTTGTACTGAGTATATCAAGGGTAGAAAGTAGAATGCTTAGTCAGAGGTCCAAAGACCCGTGAGTTCATAAATTCCATGGCTCATACTCATTAATTAAAGAAAAAATGCAAAAAGACTGCTCACGATTTTGAAAATCTTTCTAATTTTGAAATTGTTATTGAGTATTCCCCTTGATGGTTCTTTTAGACTGGTGAAATGTTGGCAGGAATGAGAGGCTGTTCTCTGCTCTTCTGACTCCAAGCATGAATGTTACGCAGCTACGGTCGAACTAGAAGAATGGTTTCATGATTGAAAATTTATTTGTTTGAATTTCATGTAAAAAACGCAATTAATTTTTTTGCAGAGCCAATATTATCACTGTGTTTGTTATTCCACTTTCTTCATTTAATATTATCGTCTGCAATGTGCAATATTCTTGTAAGATTTTTGGTGGTATTTTAATTTATTGTCAGATGAAAATTTAGACAGAAAAAACGGGATTTTGAATGTTTGATAAAATATGGGGAAGTCCAAAGACCTAATGTTTCCAATATTAAAAAAGGTCAAATTCATGCCTGGAATGTTGTGGATGTTAGTCTTTCAGAAATTAATAGAAGAAAAACGGGATTTTGAATGTTTGATAAAATATGGGGAAGTCCCAAGACCTAATGTTTCCGATATTAAAAAAGGTCAAATTCATATCTGGAATGTTGTGGATGTTAGTCTTTCAGAAATTAATAGAAGTTGTAATAGAAGACATACATGTACTGCATGTACATGTTTATTTGGGGGATATGATAGCGGACGCAATAATGGACGCTTTATAGAATCACCATCAAACTGTAAAAACCTCTAATTTTTTTGCTTCAAAATTTGATTTTTTTTAAATACCGCTATCTTTTACTATGTTTTTGCGCAAAAGAAATCTAATCTACGCTTCTTTTAAACAGTTTTCAAAAAATTTTCATTTAATAAATTTATATATAGTCCCTTAACTCATGAAAATAACACATTTTATTTAATATAAATTAAACTACTAAACGTAAAAATGTGAAATTTTGCATAGCCATGTAATATTACTTTCTGCATTTATTTCCATCGAAATTTGGCTAGGTCGCTATTCATAATTTTTTTAAATATTAATTTAATAATTCATAATTCATATTAATATTTCATTAAAAAATCATAATAATAGTGAATTATGTTTGGGTCGTTTAGTTCTAATAGTACGAATAAAAATCAGCTTCTTATTATCAATATTATATGAGATATGAATTAAAGTATGAAAAAATATTTTAACATATGGGGAGGGGGATTTTTGAAGCTCATAACTCACCCATTTTCAGTTCAAATTATTGAAAATGGGTATCCGGGGTTAAAATGAGCTAAATTTTTGAGATATGAAGTGAAATCTAGGGGTTGCTATAGAGAAAAAAAAAGTTGGTGCGAATTTTAATATGTAGATGGCCCCTTATGCAATTTTTATGAATGTCAAATTAAAGTGTACTTCAATCGTAAACGATTGGTATCTGTAACTTGGCTGTACGACGAACGACGGCCGAAAAAAGTACAAGTGGGACTTTTTTTTCCGCAGCTGTACATGCATTAGGTATATAGTGTAGTATAAGATAATTGAATATAAGATGGGGGCTTATTGTACCTAAAGCTATGATGTAAGCTTTACAAAACTAGGTATATTGTTATCTTTACATATCTATGTGAAAAACAGATCTAGTTGTTGCAAAAGAATAAACTCAATTTGTTAATTTAAATACTAACCTTTGTATTCAGAAACCTTCTAGATGTTAATAATTGGTACGTGGTAATGCGCGACCTTCTTTTTAATCTTGATTGGTGTTATTAAAAAAATTAACTTATAAAAATCTTTTACATTCCAGAGACATTAATTTTGTTGATAGCAACAAGCACAGATTTGCTTTCAGTTAATATTTTTCATAGGAAGAAATACATTTGTGTAGAAGCATTTAAGATTATAGTAATCATTTTCCTGCACACATTAAGTAACGTGCTAATACTTCTATACTGTGTATTTATTTTTGTAAGATTCATGGAATAAAAGTTTTTTTTAAAAAAAATTTGAAATTTTCAGTTCAAAAGTGTTTTGCAAAAACCTAACATTGTTACATCGCAAACTCATTTTGGAGCAATTTTGAAAAAAAAACTCTTCTCTATATTTAACGATTATGGAATAAAATTATGATTTTCCTTCCGATCGAGTTTAACCATAGTTAATTAATTAAGAGACTTTCTCCCGTTTCCAACATATTTTCTAATTATCTCCTACCAATAACTTTTTTTCTCCCCTCTGAATAACCGAATCTCAAATTACTCTGTTTGTAACACTCTCCGATCATGTAGAAAAGAACCAAAATGAAGAAATTGTTTATTAAGATGTGTATTCGCTTTCTGTTTTTCAACATACTAATAAAAATTGGCCCGATATTAACATGCAGCATCCAGGAACTGTATTTCACGAATTACTATGGAGGAAATGTTGTTTATGTGTAACAGATATATATATATATATATTATTTGAAGAAATTTAATTAGCCGCATATATATTTTTAAAAATGTGTACATGAAATGTAATTGCGTTAATGAAATATGACATTAGTCTGCCCACTGAAATTTTGGAATTTTAATTTAATTCCATATGCTTTTCCGTTTACACATTTTTAACAAACGATTAATCCAATAAACACAAAAATTTCTTATTAGTATATCCATACTATTATACATTGTAATTTGTATATAAATACTTTTTATGTATTAACATTTCCGGCTTCGTTTTGGAGAACGACGATGTTTTACAGGTAGCCTTTTAATGTCGCCAAGAAAAAATTGTTGGTAGGATTTAAGCCAAAGATCGAAAAGTACCATAGATCGAAAAGTACCATAGTTTGCAACCACTTTAATAGTGTTGAAAGTTAATTGCATAGTTTTACTTATTAGAATCTTAAATAATACCGTGGGACGAGGGTCAATCGCATCCGCGCCAACAGCTATCAACCAAATCGAGGGGCGAGTTGCACCGGAATCCCTATCTTGCTACCCCTCGGATATATGCTACCACTGTTCTTTGCGAAAAAACATCACTGGGTCTGGCTATCGCTGTAGCGGGCCCGTCGAAAATATGCTACTGCCGGCCCTTTGCGAGACCCAAAACAACATCACTGAGTACGGTGGTCGCTGTAGGGCCTCTTCGAAAATATGGTAAACCTGGCCCAAAGGGCCAGAGGTTGCATAGGACTGCAGTATAGCATAGTAGACCACAGGGTTCCTCTATGATTGTCCCCTCCCTTCCATTTCGAGACAGTGGATTAAATTCATCACAGGTGCAACTCGCCCTTTTCTCCTTTCGGCCGGTGCAACTAACCTATTCCCGTACAAAGGAAGCATTAATAAATGGAACAAGAATACGCATAAAGTTTATGAACCGTAATCACTATTGATTGTGAAGATTTAACTGTAATCGCAAGCAGTAGAAACATTTGGATTCCAAATAAACGAATAATATGGAATAAGTCCCACGTACAACATATTCCGGAGCTATTTTATCTTTCCTTTAAGAAAACAATTTCCAGTTATACCTGCATTTGTGATGACAATAAGTAAGTCTCTGGGACAAACATTCGAAAAAAATTGAATATTATTGAGGCAGACAGTTTTTATACATGGTCAATTGTACGTCGTAGAAAAGTAGTGTTCGATCATTACACGGTTTGAGATTTTATATTAATTTTTAATTTAAGTTTTATGTACTTTGAAAAAGACAGACGAAATAACTGTGTAGCCTTAATGAAACCTGGCCAGCATAGCAATAAAATAAATTAATAAATAATAAAATAAATAAAATAAACAGGGAAATGCCAAAAAAAAGCATTGCCGCTTTTTAAATATGGCTTAGCCAAGTCATACCTTATTTCTCCTATTGTTCACAGTTTTCAAATAACTGGAAAATTAATGCATTATGACGTATTTGTACACCCTCGCAGTTGACGTAATAGAACAAAATAAAAAAATGTTATAAGCAATAGTTATAGAGGTACAAGCAATGATTATACAGAGGTTTAATATATTACGGTTGAATTCCAACCACTGGGTGACCACTAGTATAGAATTATATGCAGTAGATGCATGCCTTCCAATACAACGTCGTTTTTCTGAAAAACTAACATCCTCAACATTTCAGGCATGAATTTGACCTTTTTTCATATCCGAAACATCAGATCTTTGGACTTCTCAATGGTTTATCAAACATTCAAAATGACATTTTTTACATCAGACGATAAATTAAAACCCCACCAAAGGTTTTATAAAAATATTGCACATGCAGACGATAATGTTAAATTAAGAAAGTGAAATAAAAAACACAGAGATAATGGTGGGTTGGCAAATAAGTAATTGCGTTTGTTACATGAAAAATTCAAACAAATAAATTTTCAGTCATGAAACCAAGTTCGACCATAGCTGAGTAACATTCATGCTTGCAGTCTGAAGAGCAGAGAACAGACTCTCACCCCTGGCAACATTTCATCTGTCTAAGAGAAACTTCAAATGCTCAATAAAATTTTCAAAATTAGAAAGATTTTCAAAATCTTAAGAATTTTTATAAAATCATGTATATGGACCAGTGATAAATGCTACGGACCAAGAAAGTTATGAAATCACTAGTCTTTTAAGCCAGTGACTAAATATTTCAATTTCTAACCCTGATATTCTCAATACAAAAACTTTAAAACTAGGAACAGTATTTTACTTGTAAATAATGTTCATTTTTTTTATTTCGAGAGCGGGATTAATGATAGGCAAAAAATTTAGATCTTACATATAGAGTTCTCATTTTATAGATAACTCCTTAAAATCACGCAAAAAAGAATGCCCATTATTTCCATAAATTATATTAGAAAAATTGCAAAAATTTATATTTAGGGTAATTTGAAGGTTTTCTCTCGTTAAATAAAGTCAAAATAGAATATCGCCATTAAAAAAAAGTTTATGCAGAATTAACTTTACAGTGCACTTGGTGCCATATTTGGAACAATCACTTTAATTATTCCTATACGTCTATAAAATACTAGTAGGGACATCTGTCGGTTTTTAAGAGTATTTATACATAGATAGCAACGACATAATTCAAGTTGTTGCTTGTAAATGTACTTATTGTTCATAGTATTGCCAAAACTGATTAAAATTAAACAGTAATCTTTCGAATATGGTTTTGTTTATTTTAGAAAATCGACAAAATAATAATTAACAAAGAGTTTTGATCCGGAAAAAATCACTGTGTGTTGGAATTCGTCCTATCAAGAAATGAACTGAATACTAAAATTTCAAAATAAACACTAAAAATTTATAGCTAAGGTCCAGTGTACCACATACAAAACTGAAATAAAAAAGGGCTTTTCTAGTAAAATATTGGGTTGTTATTTTTTGAATTTTTTTTCCTCAAATAATACTCACTAACATTATCACATACATTTATTTCCGGCACAGAAAACAAAGTGAGCCTTATAGAGTTAAATATGAAGACGGCTCCTTATGTAAATTAAATTAATAAGAAATTAATTGTACGTTATTTGCAAAAGAACGGCATATAATTCTTTCTGTACGACGAACGACGGCCATATAATAAAGAGCAAGTGGGCATTTTTTTCTCGGAGCTGTACATTTATGAGTGACTGTCAAGATTGGTTCTTTAAAAATCACATTTTGGTGACAGCTCAAGAAGTGACTGTTTAGAATCAACTGACTCAAAATGTTAGACTAACTTACAATGAAGCAACACTTTAATAGGAATTGACCATTCAGACTCTGCACAATTCGCGAACAAATAAATCTCAAGTACTTGAGATTTTTCATGTGCTTGACAAATCTTCTAGTTTATGTACGCTGTTACTTAAAAATGACTCGCAATGTACTCGCACATTTTATTACATTTGAGTCCTAAACGAGTACATGATGTGTTTAAATATAAATTACAATTTAAAAAAATGAGTACATGTGTTCCTGAAATTTAAGAGCAAAATACTCTGAGTTATTACAAGATGACGAAGTGCACAGAAATGAGTACATTTTTCTTATTTCTGAGTTATTCATTTTTACAGTGAATTTTAGTTATTTTGAAATGTTGTACCTATTAGCAGCGTCCACACCATATCGAAACTAAGTATTAGCGTATTACGATATATCTCTCCCACTATTCTGAATTGTTCCGTGCTGTATATTTTAGTGTCATTTAAAAAATTTATATGGGGGACTTTTGGTAAAAATCTCAAATTGAGTGAATGAATAAAATTTTATTTCTTCGTCTATAATATTTGTCAATGTATCTCTATACACATATACCATATTTCCTATTTTTGCTTTTAAGGTAATTTTAATTTTGTCTATTTTTTTCCCTAAGTGATAGTTATGCATTCTAAAATTTAATCAAACCGAAGGTTCATTTCCGTCAACTGTACTAAACAAGGTACAAAAGTATGGAGACTTATCTGATGCATGTAAACAATCGATTTTATGCTTTACATACAATCGGCTTCAAAAGAATATCTCTATAACAATGCATCCTTTTGCAGCACAGGGACAGTTACTGTTCTCTCTTCACAGCTTGTTGTTCTTAGTTATAGTTCTTCATTTGTGACAAACCTGAACGATTGGCGTTCATTAAGATGTTGTACCAATAAATACTGAACTTTTGGACGACAAGTTTTGCAATGATCTTTTGAGTCCTTCCCGCCTTTTTTGAGAAGATAGAACATTCAAAAATCATATGGAAAGAGATCAAGGGAGTAGAGAGGATGAAGAAACTTTGGTGTCTAAGCACAAATTAACATCTGTTGTTTGATCTCTGTTCTTAGAGTGATATTTCTAAGTTTCTGACAAACCTGAAAGATGGGAGGTCATTGAGATGCTTCGTCAATATATAATGATGTAAATTTGTTTTATGTAAAATTCATAATCATGAGAGTATTTTTTAACACATCTTCCTTGAATGGATACTGTAGAGGGTTGAGACTTTTGTAGCAGACTTAGATCCCAGTAGAAAAATTATATTTTCTCTTGTAAGCATAAGAAATGGAGACCTTCAAATGGATGTAGTCCCTTTAAAACGTCAAAAATCGTTGTTTAGTTATGTTAGTGCAGGTATTGCGACATGTGGGAAGCTAAACCCCCGCAAAGTTGTTCCTATTTACTCTCATTTGGGTTCAACAGATCAGAATATTCTTGAAATTGTTGGCTTCTGCTTCATAATCGACTCTATAAACGCTGGTTGTCATTTTGTTTCTAACCATGTTAGTAGAAAGGAAAACTAATCTGTTTACATTTCTATTAATATTGAAAGCAATTGCAATCAAACTTGCTATTTCTTTTTTTAATACATTTCAGCTATTTATTCTTAATTTTATGAAACAGATTATATATACATACATACATAGTTAATTGAAGCTGTAAAATAAATTCATGCAATTACAAAAGTTGAGTTAATGGTCACTATAATGAAACAAACGAAAACAAGAATAATTAGATATTCAATGTTCTTATTTTAAATATTACAGAATCTTTTCTGCTGTCATCAAACCAGTGAGAGAAGCACTATCTCCTGCATCTTTTAATTTATGTATCTAATAATTTTGAACAAAAGTTTTTCTTCTTTTCCAAAAAGAGCTGTGTGAGTGGAGTCCAACCACCTTTCCCCAAATAAGCCTTTCGTTATTAAGAACAACAGCAGCTTCGCCTGGGAAGTATTAATTAAATGCGCCTCTTTTCGGTTTTTCAAGCATTAAAAGTGATTAAGGATCGTCCTGTGGCAATAGAAGCTGCCGATTAACATAGACTGCATCTAATTACGATCCTGATTGTTGTTTATGGTCGAAAAGAACCGGGCGCTAATCACAGCCAAGGCACCTGATAATTCAGCGAACGAGGCTAGAATAAAACTCTTTCTGTGTCGGTTGCATTTTTTTCCAGCTTCTGCTTCGAACAAAATTTTAGTTAATGATGTACATGAATTGTAAGTGTAGATTTTTCTAGAAAATTTTCCCTCCGGCTCATTGAATTTTGAATCTGAGTTAATATCATTTTTTCCATTAATGCAAGTGACTTCGTTTCTTAATTAAAGTAAGCTGCAGACAAAAGTAACTCTGAATTCGGTTTGATTTATATTTTTATGTTTTACAGAACTATGTTATATGTTAAATAAAACCAAATCCTTAGAACAATATTCCAGCATAACAAAGTATGTTGTATTATGGTTCGCTTTAAGGAAATATTAGGAAAAGTTTTGAAAAATTACTTTTTATCGTAAACATTTGTAATTTACGGATTTGAAAAAAATAATCTCTGAAATTGAAAATAACATTGATAATCTAGATTATCTACAACCTTAACTTTATATGCAGGTAAATTTATCTGCCTACTTTTATGCCTTAAGTTTGTAACAGTAAGTAGCAACAATTTTAGTTACTATTAGTTACTATTATTTATTACTATAGTCGACTGTACATTCCATGTCCAGGAAAATTCTTTAGCCAGAAAATGCCATTTTACAAACTCCAGCTCATAAAACATGTTCAAAGGATATGAATGTAAACAGAAATCAATTCAAAAATTGTTGTCACAGACAAGGACTAAAAGTAAATGTGTGTAACTTAAAAATCTTACTAAAACCTAAAAAAAGACAGTTTAAACTTCGAAATTCTTTTTGAGATTGGAAATAAAGTATATCATTTGAAACAGTATTGAGAAAAAATTAATCATGATTATTGATTATAAGTTGAAAATTTTTAATAAGTAGTTACGACAAACGATATCGATATTCGCAATTACTGTCAAAATGTTTTCAATCAACATTTCTCATTGTGATTAAATACTAATCGTTAGTTTTCAACTACTAATCGTGATCATTTTTTTCCATTAACATTGATCTGAAAGGCAATAGAAATGGTTTATGTTTTACTATATCGTAACATTTTATTCAGAAAAATGAGTTTTACTGACAATGTAAGCACAAGGCATCTTCAAAAGAATATGAATGTATCACTTCAGGTTCAATGATTGATTCAAATGTTGCCTTGATTTCACATTCAGTTGTTCATTTGATTCACTTAGGGTTCAATGACTGAATAAGAATTTTGTCCTGTGTACCGTCTAAGTTAGTCGGATTTAGAGTCTACAGGCGTTAAATTTTAGTCTCGAGTAATAAAAATACTGTTTTGTATTGTTATTAATTGAGACTAAAATATAATGTCTACAGACTCTAGATCTGACCAAATTCAAAAGACCGTAGAAAATAGCAAATTCTTATTTGTGACTTAAGTGAGTTAAAAATATTAGTTCATATAATAGGGAGGGGGAAAGCCAATGCTTTCATTTTACTGCATTATAACTCTTTATGCAGAAAAAGTAGTTTGACAGGCAAGAAAAATTAATGAAGCTTCTTAAAACAGTACTAGTGCCAAAATTGAGAATAAAAAGATACATATAGCATTTGAAAGACAGTAGTGATTATTTATACAGTAGACACCGGTTATAACGTACTCTCACGGGACCTAAAAAAGTAGTACGTTATAGCCGAAGTACGTTATAAGCAGTACCGCCGGTAAGATTCAAAATTACCCCCCCCCCAAGAAAAGAAAGTGGGCTCATCATTTCACTGTAATATGCGTTTTAAACAGGTCTGATTTTTAAAAATTTAAATTAAACAGGGAAAATTATTTATAACTTACAATTTTTATTGAGATAAATGATCTGTAATTTTCTTTTGTTTTAAATGGGCGGATGCTACCTTAAAAATACCGTTTTGGCTATCCATAATAGATTTTTGTAGTCTCTGCATCATCAATGCGGCATTCAAAAAATCATGATAATATTTTGCAGCATTGAATGCGTCGGGTATGCTTGGTATAGGCTCCTCTGTTTCTTCTTCACTATCATCAGAATCATTATAGATGGGGCTTTTCAGGAGGCATTTACATCGATGAATGATAAATAAAAAGCATGGTCTTGTTCTTATCCCTACCTAGCAGGCGAAAGAGATAAAATATCGCTCCCTTCATTCATACACAATTCATCTCGCTAGAGAATCCGAAAACGGACAACGAGTGTTTTTGAAGGTACCAAAATTTCCGAGAACAAGGAATTAAAATGCTTTAGAAAAGCAAAATTTTATTTTTGGTTTGGGTATAAAAAGTACGTTATAGCCGAAGTACGTACTTTTGTTAAGTACGTTTTAACCGAAGTTAAATAACATTATAAATGTAGGACTTCGATCGGGACCTAGTTTCTAGGTACGTCATAACCGATAGTACGTCATATCCCAGGTCCGTTATAACCGATGCGCACTGTATTTCACTGCATTATATTTCTTTATGCAGAAAAGGAGGTGCAGCAGCAGGTCAGGGGAAAGTTCAAGTCATCTTCAAATTATAAATATGTAATTACTTCAATTTCAATCATTGATGGAAACAATATTGTTGTTAATTGAGATTAAAATGTACAGACTTTTTAATTTCGTCTAGTTGCTGACGAAATAAAAAAGTCAGCACAAATAGCAAAATTCTTGTTCGTGACAAGAGACTTAAAATATCAATTGATATAATTTGCTAAAGCAAGCCACTTTTCCCCCATTTCACTGTCTTATAACTCTCTATGCAGAAAAAAGAGTTTTACAGGGAAGGAAAGCTCATGCAGCATCTTCAAACAACACTCGTGCCACATTTAGCTACTGCTTCCATAAATTTATTGTGAACCTAACATAGATAACGGAAAATTTGCATGTAAGGTATGTAGTGGATGCCGAAATATTTGCTATTTATTATTTTCGATTTTTAAATATAAAACATTAATTATTCCTTTGCTAAACTGAGATAATCTCTATATTTTTCTTGCAAAATATATAACATAACATTATAAAATAAAATAAGTAAATAAAAAGTTTTGGTAAGTAGTATATTTGGATATTTCTGATATTTTAAAGTACAAATTTAAAACAAAATTTAAAATTTTTAAATATACACTCACTAGCTTGCATTAAATAAGTAATCAATATATTTCTATCCCCAAAAGTAAATAAATAAAAATAATATGAAATAAATAAATTGAGGAACCATTGAAAGTTTTTTAGAAACTACTAAAAAATCACAATTCATAGTGAGATTTGTTTAGGTCGCTTTTCTAATGAAAAATAAAATCTGAAATCAGAATATTAGAAACTTGTATCAGAAAAAGATTTTTATTCCAAAAAAGCAACGTGAATGTGGTCTGAAATTTTGTAAATTCGATTTGGTAAATAAACCAACTATTGATGAATGATGTATGCATTTTTAAGAGCACAAAGTCATTATAACAATCAGCATTACAGTTGCACTGTTGAAATTCATTATTTCACAAGTTTTTTCGTTTTCCGTTCATTTTATCAGTCTAGCCTGAATTGCATTGCAGGTTAAATAAAACTTTTTTGACTGAATCAAAAGTTAGCATTCAAACAGAACTTTTTCTTTTCCAGACTCGTTTAATTTCGTAAATGACTATATTTAGTAAATGTTTTGTAAGTGATTTAGATTAATGGTTCTAATTGACTTTTACTGCTTAATGATTTTCATTGTTTATTGTTTGTTGACTATTTTGTTTCTTAAAAAGTCGTAGAGGATGGATGATGCTTATTCCGACTTCTTATATATATTTTTTTCTTCCTTTCAGGATCCGCGTGCTCCAAAATCTCAATCCATACCCAACTCAACAACAAACGATCGCAATGGAATCTTCAATGGACCACCTCTGTCAGGATTTCGTAATAACGAGGTTAGGAGCGTCATGCTGTACGGAGTGCCTATAGTTGCTCTCGTAATAGACGGATACGAAAGGCTGTGCCTCGCCCAGATTTCCAACACTTTGCTAAAGAGCTTCAGTTACAATGAAATTCACAACAGGAGAGTCGCTCTTGGCATAACATGTGTTCAATGTACCCCAGTCCAGCTTGAATTGTTGAGGAGAGCCGGCGCTATGCCTGTCTCATCCAGAAGGTGCGGACTGATTACTAAGAGAGAAGCAGAGAGACTCTGTAAGAGTTTTTTGGCCGACACTCGGCCTCCAAAGCTCCCAGACAACTTCGCATTTGATGTGATCCATCAGTGTGCTTGGGGTTGCAGAGGATCATTTGTTCCTTCTCGTTATAACAGTTCGAGGGCCAAATGCATTAAGTGTACGTACTGCGGGTTATTTTTCTCTCCTAATAAATTTATCTTTCACTCTCATCGTCTGCCGGACTCTAAATATGTTCAGCCGGACGCGGCGAACTTCAACTCTTGGAGAAGACACATCAAACTAGGAGGATCCCCTCCGGAGGAAGTCATATACGCCTGGGAAGACGTAAAGGCTATGTTCAACGGAGGATCTAGAAAGAGGGTCTTAAGCTGCACCAACGTTTCTCGGAGTAGTGGAGGAAGTGGTGACGGCAGTAAAAGGTCGAGGAACCCGAGTCGGCCAGATTCTGTTCCCAGCAGCACTGAAACCAGTGTACATCCCAAAACTCCATATTTTCCGGTAGTTCCTTTGCCCAACAAAGGATTTTCCCTTGCCCCCGCAGCTGCACCTTTCGTTCCGCCTGCCGGACCTACTCCTTTTGGACTTCCTACTGGAAAGCCTTTATCCCCTGCAGACATCAGACAGACATTTGCTGAATATATGTGGGCTGGCAAACAGCCTTTCCCCATACCCTATGGCGGAGTGCTATGGCCAAGGCCAGGAGGCATAGTTCCTGCTACACCTTCTGTTGAACTGAGAGAAGCAAGGAGCGTTCCAGAAACGACATTACCGTACAGCCTAGCTGATACAACGACTTTGGCTGATACAGGTGATATTTTTGAAAGATCTTACTTCTAGTTTACATTCCACTAAAAATAATTTTATAATATTTTGTGAGTATTTTTAACTATACACCAGCTTGTGTAGTATGATTATGAAATAATTTAATTCAAAGTTTTCAAGGAAAGGGTATTTAAAATACGTGCTCAATTATATTTCTTTTAAAAATTACGTGCACTCAATTATATCGCTTTTAAAAAATTACGCCCCTGACAATGCTAATGATCTAAGAATTAATTTTATTTAAAATAGTTCATGTATTTAATGGAATAAAACTTTAACATATGAAAACAGTTGACTAAACAGCTTGGATATGATTTTTAGCAGTTAAATAGTCTTAAAACTATCAAAAATGATACTGAATAATTATTTAATAAGCATAAAGCAACAGAAAGTTGAAAAGACCAGGGAAAAAACACATAAGTTCTATAAAACTTTAATTAAGAAAATTAGATACCGTGTTTAGAGTTAGCCTGACATAAGGGTGACGATGTTCAATTTCCATTTAACAAAAAAATTAAAATTGAAAAATTTTACAGCAAAACAACATTTTATGATCACTTTTACCAAAACCACCCGTTGCTTTTAGAAAGGCTAAGTAAGAAATTTCTTTAGGTAGCAGTATTCGATAGAATACGTTGAATATCCGATAAAATGACCTTGTAAATTTATTCAAAAATAAAAAGCCTTGATGTTTTATTGTTTTAGATTTTAAAAAATATTGCTTAAAGCTAAGCAACAACACAATATATTCCCTTTGAAAATTTTTAATTAGATCATATTTTGTGATCGGTAAATAAGAACCATATTTCAAGTTTTTAAGCGATTAAGTTAGAATGCAAGGGCAGAATAATGATTGTGATTGTGTGTGATTAAGACAAACCTGCGCGAGGGGTATCTGACTAAGATGAGGGAGGCTTTGGTAGGAGGTCTTTATAAGGGGTTCTAACGCGTATTCACGTTACATCTGGAGAAAACCTACCGAAACTCCAGACCGTTAGATCGACGACCGCGCGATGGAACCCAAACCCGGGACCTTCACACTTCAGCCATCTACCATTTTCAGGCAGAATAATGAGCCAAATCCTTTAAATAAAAATTGTTCCCACTTTAAAATAATAATATAACATTTTTGAAAAATTGGCAATAATGTACGTATTTTTGATTGCGAAGATATTGCGTGTGTTAGCATCCTGCAGTTTTTCCTGCAATAAATCTAGATTTTGAATTTTAGATAATTCTTTTTTATTTTATAAATCTCTCCTCTTATCGATTGTAGATACTTTCATCTCGGTAGTAAAGTTATGACTAACACATTAAATGGGATAGTCTCAAAAAGAGATCCAGCAAATCTTTCTGTACATAAAATAATTGTAATGTTATTGTGAATGGTTATGATCAACGATGAGAAACATAATTTTAAGTAAGATTCATAATTTTTGAGCAACGTACATGAATATTAAAAGTCGTGGTTTGAAAAAATAATAGCCCCAGAACAAACATTGATTTTGATTACCTTGATTAAAGTTTCTTTGATCGCTGGTGATTTTCAAACTATTTGCTCAATATCATCATTTTTAATTTACTGGATAATCGTAAGTATTTCGTTCTGTCCCAATTAGAAAGAAGTCTTGAAAATCTGAGAATAGAGTACCCAAAAGCATATTCGCAAAACTAAACAGTCAAACATTTTTAACAATTGATAAAATTACATTTTTAATTTTACGTATTGGTTTTGATTACTGTTCTGTATATATAAAGTTACGTATTTTATTTATCCATAAAAGAAATTTAAAAAAAGTATTTTTAACATTTTCAAATAAAGTTGAAAAGCGTTTATGATTTCGGTTTGTATATTCGTCTGCATAAATAAATAGGCATCAACGGCAACGTATTTATATACAGGGTGGTCATAAACTATATGTAAAAAATCTAAAGGGTGGAAGAGGGGACCAAGACTGTTCAGAATCCCATAACAATGTGGGGTTGGAAATGTCGTCTTTAAGTACCTATTATTAATCCCTTTGGAAGAACTGTTGGTCTAAATTCTTAATCAACTTTCATAAACAATGGGCTTTTCTCCGAGCCTTTCATACATGAAGCGAAATAGAATTTTTAAACTATCCGTTTTAGTGAAGTGCTTTCTGTAAAAAATGCGTTCGTTTTTGACAAACGATGGTCGAAAAGTTTACTGTTAATTCAACACTTCTTCCAAAGTGATTATTAATTGGTACATGAAGACGACAATTTCGACGCCAAATTGCTAAGTAATTCTGAACCATCTTGGTCCCCCTGTACCACCCTTTACATTTTTGGCATTTATTTCAGGACCACCCTGTATATTTTTTTTGCATGCATTCCTATTGAAAATGCTGTATGTTGCGTGAACATAAATTGCTTAAATTGCGTTTGAGACAGTTGTTTTTTAAATAAAAACAATTATTAAATGAAAATGAAGTTTATAAAAGCATGATCTCTGTCGAAAATAAAGTATATGTAGGCATTAATAAAAAATTATAAATAATGATACAATTTAAAAGGTCAAAGAGAATAAACCTCTGATTCCATAGATTGGGCTATAAGAAAAACGGAAATTAAAATATAAATTCTTTCGTGTTCACTTTAAACTATTGCCTCCTTTGTTTCAAACATGATAGTATTTTTTTCTTCCTTCATTTTTTGTACTCATCATTAGTATATGACATGCAAGACAGAGGGCCAAAGACTCTAATCAGGAGGCGAGATGAGGGCCGAAAGCGAATTTTTATCGCCTTGTCTTTGCGATGAAGGGAGCTAACACGTTAACTATCCGTTAATCAGTAGTGTGTGAGCAAATAAAATTGCATACACAGGTATTTCGTAATTTATACTTTGTCTCATAGAATATTTATAGACGAAGAATACGTTTGTTGGAGAGTATTTGCACTCCCTATTCAAGACTAGGAAAGGCTTTTTTCTCATCACTATACAGAGATTTTGCCAGGCGAGATAAGGCTTCGCAGTTGCGCTGCGGTACGAGATAATCCTATTTTCGTCTAAAAAATTTAAACAAAATATCACGGAAAATTTTGTTAAATCTACAACTCCAGACGCTATAAAAATTACTCGGTCAAAATAGCACCAAAAATTGTGTTAAATTCAGCAACACATTTTTTTAAAATTCCCAGTGTTCACTAATATTGTTGATTACTATATATCTATCACTAATATTGTTGATACACGTTTTTTTTTTATTTGTGCTTACTAATTTTATTGATCTATAAACATTTTTTATTTCCAATGTTCAGTAATTTTGTTAATCACCACATTTTATTTTTTTTTTTTAGTGTTTGTTAATTTTGTTGATCATTACACAATTTTTTCTAGAGTACAAAAATCTTGTTGATCAGTAAAAACTTTTTCCCATGAATTTCATGATCTCATTTCTCATTCTTGTGTTAGCGTTACAAATTTCGCTTATCAACAGTCATTGATCTCATTCTCTCTCTCATCCAGGTCGGCCACTGTCGTCGGCCAGCGAGAACACGTCCTTGTCGTTCCCGGATCGGGACAGCCCCGGCGGTAGCCCCCTCCGAGTGGCGGGGGCGGCGCACGCGTCGGCCTTCCGCCCCGTGGGCCGCAGCAGGTCGCCCCCCAGGGTCGACTCCGACACGGCCGACACGACGACGGTGAGCGGCGTCCGGCAGCGTTGCGGCAGCTGCTGCGCCTCCTCCGGGGACGAAGTGGACGTGACGGACGTCAGCGAGGACGGCGAGGCCGGGGCAGCGGCGGCCGCCGAGGAGCCCGACACCAGCGCCGGAAGCCCCGGGAAGTCGGTGAGTGTTTTACCCCGTATGATCTCTTTAAAATCGCTCTCACTCTAGCCAGTCTGTAGTGCAGTCATGGCTCACTGGGATAAATACAGGCTGTCCGAAAAGCTCCGTTTTTGCGCACGAGTAAATTTTCGCTTCTTCGCCGATTTGCCGCTTTTACCCAACTGTATCACTGTTGCCAACTCTGCCGGAGAAAAAGATCTTGGTAAACTGGCAATACCGAAGTATTTTGTAAATCGGAAATGAATGTCCAAATGTCTCAAAGAGCTTTAGCAGATAAGCATATTTAAGCAGTATAAGCACGTAAACGCCGAAAAAAAATTTTTTTTTTCTCAGCTTGAAAATATTGTTAGCCATTTGTGGATACTTTTAACTTTGATTTTAGGCACATTTTCTCCGGCAGAGTTGGCAACAGTAATACAGCTGGGTAAAAGCGACAAATCGGAGAAGAAGCGAAAATTTACTCGTATGCAAAATCCCATAGGAGAAATTGGTTTTCGGACAGCCTGTATATATCCCAGTGAGCCATGGTGCAGTAGGCACGCACGCTCTTTCGGATTTGGAGATCGTCAGATTGTAGCAGGTTTTTCAGAGCCCAGTATATATCGGGACACTGAAAGCACTGCGACAGTTTGAATGTGTCCCCTTGTATTGGGAGACACAAGCGATCTTTCTACTTTGTGTTTTTTCTTCAACCCTTCCACGTGGAGTCCTCGCCTTGAGGACACAAAAACGCTGACATTTTGACTGTTTTCATTCGCGAAGAATAAATTTGATTTCAATAAAATACTTCAGGATGACATAGTTACCCGACATTTCTTTACTTTCTAGCACATAATTTCCAGTAATATATATCAGTTATCTGTAAAACTGATTTTTTTCGATGCCGGAGAACTAAGATCGGCTGAGACTGGATAATGTGATTAAAATGCATTGATATAGGAGAACAACTGGATAGATTCCAATCGCCCATCGCATCCTTCCGAGCGATTCGATCGATCACCATGTAGCTGGTAGTTAAATAGAGCGATGGCGACGGCAACATTTTTTCAGGATTGGGATATGGTAGTACTTCAAAGGGGTTAATGCTTTTTTCATTCTGGTCAGCCTGTGCGATGTAGTTCAGTAGACACACGCTCTCTTTTGGATTTGGGGACCTTCTGTTCGAGGAGTGCTGCAGCCGACACATTGATTATGACAAACTTTCCAACATAATAAACAAGAAATACAAATAAGTTTGACGCATGAATTACGATATGCTTTCCAATACAATCAAGCAAGATATCACAAATACGGTTAATGCACGGATCAAGATGTTCTTTCCAACATAATGAAAAAATAGGTAGAGAACACACAAATAGATAATTACTCTGAAGGAATTTCAGACTTTAAAAAGTATTATTAGGTGCTTACGAATTATCTCTTAGACTGTGGCAAATTGAAGTTAGTTATTCATTCATGCGACCCTAAATCTATACAGCTGTCTGGGTTAAACGGAGATTTGTTAAAGTTGCAGTCGGCTGTTTTCGATAATGGAATTGGGTTAGCGATTTTAGTAACTAGGAATCACATATTAATTATTCGCTGCTAGTGATAAATCGTATCGTCCAGAGAAAAATAAATGTATGCATAAGTGATCGACGGGATAATACGTAAATACCTATTATATATCCCCCCTCCCTACACATAATAAGCATATATATAAACATATATAAATATAAACATGATAAACACACATATAAAAGCTTTGGAAGGAGGATATTAACTGAAAAGCCATGAATAATACAGTTTTAACCCAAAGGTAACCTGAAGTTTTGAGTTTCATTTTCGATGAGTGCTTCTAACCTAAGTGACTAATCAATCAGGAGTTGTTTATGAATTTTTAAAATCATTTACATATTTGTTCTTAATGCTATCGAATTAGAAATATTCCCAACATTTAAGCCTAATTATTGAGATTTAAATCCATCATATTATAAATAATTTTCTTTCAAATATTTTTTTATGTTTACAGAATTTCTTATAGCGAATCATTATTTTTGGAACTGAAATTTTTATAAGAGAATCTATCAGATGTATGAGGCAGCAATAAAAGTGTGTACTTTTTGTATACTACTGTTCACAAAATTTCCAACTTGATTGGCTATCAATAAATAACACTTTCCTTGATTTTTCTAAATTTTTCTAACACTAACATGACAATGTTGTTGTTGTTGTTGCTATTATTATTATTATTATTATTATTATTTCAGAATATAAATTTAAAAAAACAGATACTGATAATAATATTATATCATCTTACATACAATAACTCTTTTGTAGAAAGGCAATTCTGAAAAGACTGGGGAATTGAAATATTGATGCTCAGGAGCACAAAAAACTGACAGAGAGATGCATTAGGCACTACTGAAGCCAGAAATATTTCATTTTCAGGATAAAGAAATCTTTTAAATCAAAATAAGTGTGCTATACTTAGAAAAGATCAACTAAAGAAACATAAGCAAAATATGACTATGCATATGAAAAAGTGATGATCTGTTGAATTATACAAAATAGGAGTGAGAATAATAAGCAAAATTTATAAATTTGACATTACAGATACAGTATCCAGAAATAATAATGAAATTAAAAAGTTACCTTTTGAGAAAAAAAAATAAGACTTTTTAAAGACATAATTTTGAGGCATGAAAACAAATCCAAAAATACACAAAGAGGCCCTGGAAATAATTTTAATAGAAATAAAAGTAGAATAGATACTGTATTACTCCTTTAAAGTAGCACTAACTGTTTAATACTAATATTGGAAGAATTAGAAACATCAGTTACAATCAGAAACATCAGGAAAAGAAGGATTCGTTTTCAGAGATTTGTCGTTTCTACCATCACAAAAAGATAGCACGGAGACTATTGACAATACTCACCAACGTATTATGGTCAGAGGAATCTACCAGTTTTCAATTGCTTCTTTCAAACCAGATCATTTTTTTTTATTCATCGTGTACACTTTATATTTCGGATAAACCTGAACATAAAAAAGATCTGTTTGATTCGGGAAATTGTTAATGACCATAGATATTCAAAGTTACAGGAGATGATGCCACCAAATTACACTCGTTGCACTTGTAAAACACATTTCTACATTGATTGAATTGAGGGGCCATTAAGGATTATTTAGTGACAGAAGTTGTTTCTATATAACTACCCTGCAAGTTTTTTAATTATTTAAAATGAATTTTTTTAAATAACTACGAAAATATGCCAAAAGTACAGAAGAAGACTAATATTAAAATATATTTAAAAAATACTTTATTACATATTTTATAGAGCCGTATTATTTTATGAACCATTTTGTTAAGGAATTAAGTTTTGTTTTACAAAAATTGGATGGTTTTACTATTTCATTTTATGAAGAACGCACAAAATTATAATTTAACTTGCTATTACTAAAGAGAATTTAGCTTAAGGGAGTTTTCTATTGAATAAATTATAAGTAAGATTTCACAACGGTTAATATTACACGAAAGCTTAAAATTTGTCGTATTCAGGATCAGTAAGAATTTTAAAAAATACTCTATTCTGCAGGAATCAAATGCTCATAAATTTGGACGATAATCGGGATTTTTATAAAACATTTACATTAGAGTTTATTTTAGTAACAGATATTTATATGTTTAGTTTTCTATTTCTTTTTTGCTTTTATAATATTTTTATTCTTTATATTTTTATCTACTGCTTCTATTTTTGCTATGCTCCCTTTTACCTTTTTGCTTTGTCATTTTTCCACCTATCACTAATTTTTACTACATTACTTCACGCTCCACTCTAATTATTTTTATTTACTTCATTTTCATTCACTTTTTTGTAACGCTGCTTATTTCTTAAAAATGCCTCTATCAGTTTTTCTTTGTTTTCATCTTGTTTGTGGAGCTATTATTGTTTTAGGATGGGTTCGTAAGATGCTTTGTGTCTTCAGAAACTTACACTTTTTACTTTTGTAGTAAATAGTTGTTATATTTACTCACTATCTCAGCTTAAAATTATTGACTAATATGTCTGAAAAAAACTTTTTTTTAAACTCATGTAAATTCGAATTAATTCATAAATACTTTAAAACTTAAAAGAGGACAATTCTCTTCTTTACAAGGAAAATATAATTGGAAGCCATGTGAACATAGACCAGTTTAATATTAAATAGTGTATATGTAAGATGGAACAGACAGTGACAGAAAGTTAAATTACCATCTAAATTCCTACGAACTTATTCAGTTGTGTCCGTTCTAAACATTTTCGGTTGTAGTGGACTTGTATTCTGAAGACAACTAGCTTTTTTTCAAGTTAAGTAACTTGCGAGTATTCAAAATCAACCAAAACTTGATTGAATATTATTTTCATAAAAATTTTCACTCAAAAGCCGCCATCGATGATCACAGTTCAAATGAGAAAACACAAATATTCTCAGCTCTTATTAGTTCTTAGCTTTATTTTTCTACAAAACATCATTAAGAGCCAACTAGTTCAGTTTTTAATTTGTAATTGAGCCTGTGATACATTTACCTTTTAGTTATTTTCATCATGTATTGTACATTTTTTAAAAATACACCACTTATTTAATAATTATTCCTGGACACCAACCGGTATTAGTTTTTGCTAAAAACGGTATTATTATCATTATTTTTACATTAAGTTATACCTTTTACATGCTCAAAATGTTAAAATTAACCGCATTCGCGTCTTAAATAATAAAAATTAAGCTCGTGACCAATAGATATAGATACTCTTCTAACATCTCTTTTGCATTTAATTCTAATCATAAAATCTGTAATATAATAAAACAAATAGAAAGCCTGTTTGTCCAGCGATTTGTTTCACCAATACATCACAGTCATATTAATAGACAGTAAAACTAAACCCCCATAAATATCTCTACTTCCGATTTATTCAAATCAAAATGCCAAATGTTTCAAACACAGTACCTGGATAAAATTACGTTTCAAAATATGGCTGTAGGAAAAGAAAATAAAAAGAAAATAAAACACTTTTTTTTTAAGAATCATTAAATTTACGAAATTGGATTTCCTGGGGGTTACTCATTTAATCACTGTACATACGCTGGATAAATAGGAAGACCTCTCACTTCTAGTGACATCTAACCCTTTGTCATGAATATTGATGATATCAGAATACCCAGATACCATCTCTCCGGTTTTGCTACCCCTTGATGGATTTCTCCCGACAAATCATTGATCTCTGTATTTGTGGCATGCCGCCTGGAAGTTTTTGCGGTCTCTTCCCCCCAATCGCCTTCCTTCTCCCCCACCCCCGCTTCTCACGAGTGTTATTAATCTCACGAAAGTTTCTTAAATTGTGTTCGAATTTTCTTAATTATTGTATTATGTCTTAATTGAATAAGGTTTTTCTTTTGCTTTTATCGAGGGGATTGAATAAAAGTGCTTGGATCTTTGATCATGATTGTGCTTGCAAAGTGTAATTAGGTAAAAGATTAAGGTAACAGAAAAGTTGCGTAAACAAAATTTAATGAGTATATTATTTGAATGAAGACTAAATTATTTCTTCTGGACAGAATTACAGAAAAAAAAATCAGTAAATTACCAATGCAATAACAAACTTCGTGAAAATATGAATGAAAGTATATGAAATGTATAAAAATTATCTTCAGCAGAACTGGCTAGTGCTCGATATTTACAAAAAATGCTATTACAAAATTGATTTGATAAAGGCATTATTTCACCTAGAAAAGGGGCAGAATTATTGTAATTTCATGAATTAAAATTACATTTTAAAAAATCCTCCTACTAGTATCTTTAAATCTGAATTTTTATTGATTTATGTAACGACTCAGTCCATTTAATTTACAAGGGGATGGCACGATCTCAGAAATACTAAAGGAATACTATTTTTATACGACCTCCTTATAATAATAATACAACTTTAGGGTGCTCACCCGTTAATATAATAGCGTCCAATGAGGGGGGGGGGTGTCCTTCCTAGAGAAAAAGCCTTCGAAAATTCGAACTCATCTTATATACTAATAAGTTTTTTCATTCAACTAAAGCTGAGCAGGTTAGACGGTAATGAGCTGGAGTACATGCTGGACGTCCGGGGTTCGATAATGTTTGTAAGTAACAGATTTATTTAATTGTAAAAATTTATGAAACAAATTGGCTAAAAAGTTAAAAAGCTGAGTGTGAGCCTTGAAGTCCAGGCTGTAAACGAGCGCATTACCAACTGTGCTGTTTGGCCATGGTTGAAAAAGGCTACTTATTGGTATATAACTTGGGTTTGAACTTTCAAAGCCTTTTTTCTCCGAATTGATTCCCCCATCTGACTCCATTATATTAAGCGGTAAACATCCTAAAAGAGTGCTATTCTTAACCCGAAATGAATTTCCGAGGTCGTGCCTTCCCCTTGCTAGACAATGTAAACAATTATTTTTTAATAATTTCAGATGTTTATTAAATGCAAAAATATTTTGGCATTCATACATAGATTTTTAATATAATTCGAAATAAAAAAATATGTTCGTCGGTTAAAAATAAATTAAATTCGCCTTCTTCATAAACGGGGACGAGTTGGAAATCCTAAAGTGTTACAATATTTTGAAAAGTTTTTCGATAACTAAAATAATTATGATTTAGGACATAGTTTGTAAATTACAAAGCTAGAATTTTACTGGTGTTTTGGAATAATTTGAGGGACATTTAAATTCAAACAACTAAAAACAATATTTTTTTCCTTTCGATAAAACATACTTGGCTCAACTTTGTAACTTTCTCTGAACAAAAAAATTTTAAAAGCATTTTAATCATTACATTTTTGAAAATAATTATACAATCATATTTAAAATTTGAACAATCATTTTTTAAATTTATTTATTTATTTTATTTTATTCAAGAACATGAAAACTGTTATTGTTTTTGAATATTTTAAAGTAAATATCCTCAAAAATATGATCAAGTAAGTGATTTGTTATGAAATTATATAATATTTATTTAATATATCGTGTTTGTTTTAAAGTACCTTCACTTGACGAAGAACTTCGAAGAGATAACAATGCTATACTACAATTTATACTTTAATTTACCCAGATTTTTCTTCCTCTTGAAAATAATCACGATTGTTACAGCTTAGCTTGCTGGATTTTATTTCTGCCAACCAGAAACTACATGGTAACTAGAATGTTACTTTTATCTGCGATGGATTTCTGGTTGATTTAACTTCAAAAAGTTTGTTCTTAAAAACATTTCTTAAATGTATTTATTTTGTCTAACTAAAATGTGCTTAAATACGAGAGAGCACAGGCATCACCAGAAATTTTTTCCCCTCATCATTTTACTCCAATTCCTGCTAATTACCACTCTTTCAAGTACAAACTATTCTTCCGAAGTGCAAACAGAAAGAGATTCCGTGAAGCCACGCGTAAGTAATGGAGCGATTAAAGCGCTTTCACGCTTATTTTACGTCGTGCGCTTTAATTATTTGTTCGAAAAACAATAATTGGGCGGGGGGAAAGTTTTCCCCCGGCACGGGGAAAAATTCTTTTATCGAAGAATGGAAACAGAGCGAACTGGAAAGAGGTTTTGGAAAACTTTTCCATCAGTTCGAATAACAACACCTTCTCTGTCTTTCCCCGATCTACCCGGATGACTTCATTATCGGGAGGAACAAAAGGATCTTGCCGAGTTGAAATCGCGCCTCTGTTGCCGGAACAAAAGACCAAAGGCTTTCCTGCGAGTCTGCCGTGAATAGAAAATTTCCGGAGGTTGAGCGGACAATGAAAATCACATTTCTGCTCGTGGAAATTCATCGGTTCGAATTCAGGTTCCGAACTCAATTGTCCAAATGACCAATCCACGACGAAGTGATCTGAATAGAGGAATCTTAAATGCGAACACAGACTGCGACCCCTTTTACGAAAATTACCAAAGAGTATTTGCATCTCTGTTTCATTGAAAAGATTGGGATAATTATATAATACTGCCGCGAGAACACGCGCTTGGATGAAATTCAAAACTGCCCCCTCGAAATGATACGTGTGTACCTACTGATGAGATGGAGCAGGAATTTAAGGATAGTTATTGTAAAAGTTTGGCAGCATTAAAATTACATCCTTCTGTCTGAGGTTATAAGCTTACAGTCGGTAGAAAATATACCCCGCACGGAATCCGAATGTATAACCTTGCGATAAAATTTGACATTTGTTTATTTTTGAAGGAATTGGAATTCACGGAATTGAATTATTCGGTGCCAGTTTTATGAAATGTCCTTTCAAAAAGGAATGCACATTCGAAATAATTTGCTCTGCGTTCAGATAATTTTAATAACCTCGAGCACACTAGGATAAATAACTTGTATTTTCGTTCCCGACAGGATTTGATAAACTGGCAAAGTACAAAAAGCTGTGAAATAAAACTCTCAATGTGAATTAAAATCAAAGTATTTTAGAACATGTGATTAGCTTTATTTCATTTTCCAGGAACAGAATTTTTTGTTTTAAGCTCACAAAACATAAATCAGAAACATTAAGATCTCTAACAGGTATATATTTATGCACTCAATTTTACGAATATCAGTAAACAACATCTGTGTACAAGGTCTGATAATCCACAGAACAATGTCTTCTCCAAAATGTTCATAAGAGAAACAACAAAAATAAAAGTTAATATATTCTACAAATTCTCTCTCAATTAAAAAACACATTAAGAAATTTAAACGTGGTATTAAATGACAGTCTTGTCCGAGTGCTTTTTCACCTTGACGAAAAAATTGTATCTCAATCTAATATAAAGATGATCTTGACATGTGCATATGCTTTCTATCGACAAGGCTCTACAGTAAATTGAAAAAGAAAATGTTAATAAAAATAAAAAAAAATCGATACTTGCTGAATGAATTTCTCAAGTATTTCAAGCAGTTTCTACTTACAGAGAGCTGAATAATTAAGTAATTAGGAAAAGGCATCTACCAGTAACTAATTTGTATTTTTTAAATTTGCCGGATAAAAATACACGCAAAGAGTTTTTTGTTAGAAATGACTAAATTCTTTATGCCTCGTTCAAATTTGAACTGGTCAGCAATCATTTAAAAAAAGTAATTATTGGCACGGACAAACACAGCATTCGGATAAAAGTAACTTAATTTTTTTTTCGATGTGCGAAAACCTTATACGAAGAATTTCATAAAAAGTGCCGAGGAAACTCAAAAAGCATGAAAAAGATATTACAAATCCATAAGTACTGTCTTCATGCTGCTGTAAATAGTAGCTTAAATATACATGGTTCGCAAGAAATAAGTTGCCTATTTCAGAGGCTTCTAAAATGCGTTCTATTAGTCTAAATAAGATAAAACTTCAGCTACAGATAGTGCAAATAGTGCGCTTGACATTTATTAAATAAAAACAATTAGTTCAAAAATTCATCAATAGAGGGCGCTATGACAAATATTATTTGCATATATTGAAAACCTGAAACATTTGTTCTGCATCGCAAGCCCATCCAGAGGCGCCGACTTTACAAAATTTCTGTGGGTGCCCTAAAAGTGCATTGGGGGGGGGGGTTAATAAAATGGTGAAAGTCGCACAAGGTTTGTAATTTTTGATAAAGGATCGCTAAGTTTGGTGCCAAAATGCGACAATTTATTTTAAAGGGGGAGTATAGTTGGAATGTACTTGGCTAAGATTGTAAAATAGTTTTAGTAGGTGATTTTAAGATAGATTTCGATTCCGAAGATGGGTTTTTATGGAACAAGGGAGGGAAATACGGCACACTCATGAATAACGATCCACTTTCCAACTTTATGGAATCTTTTCCAACTACCCTTCAATCTTTTCCTATTATTTTCTTCCTTGCTCGTAACTGCTCAATCATTTGACTTTTCGTGCACATTTTTACCAGTGGGAAATGGGTAATACAAATAATCATTTTAGCTCCACATAAAATATCCAATATCTGAGGGTATAGATCGAAGAAACGATATCTGCCTCACGGTTTTGGTACACAAATTAAAATAAACTAACAGCACCAAGGATTTGAAAAAATTCAGGATGGTTCTTTACAAGCTGCACTACACATTGCAATAAATTCGAAAACTTTCATGAAACTTTCAGAAAAAAATCTTAAACGTGGAACTGCACAGCAAAATATTTCTAAGAGTGGCCATTCTGCAAAATTTTTCGTTTATTCCGGTGTCTAGTACAGCTTGTGAAAATACATCCTAAAAATTGTGAAGTGCTTGAGATAATTAATTTTCTTTTGTATTTATATACCGAAATTGCGTGTTTTTTCCCAGCGCTGAAGGCGACATTCAAAGTTTAATTTAAGTGAATAGTGTGAATTTTGGCATCCGATTATCTGTACAACGGTGAAGCAACGCTGGGCATAGAATGAAAGTCTCCTCCGTTGTGTCTTAGTAACGATAACAGCAAACCAGTTAAAATCAAGATTCTTTTTAAAGTAATGAAGTATTTCTGATGAAATGCCCTTCTTTTAGAAAAATCTGCTTGTGCTGGAGTCACCTTAAATTTGTTTACCTTACGCAAATTCTCTGTCAAAATTCGAGGATTCCTGGGCGCACACCCCCTTTGCCCTTATAATAAATGAGACCTGAAAGAGGTGTATTACACCATTTCACTTTTTTTTTTTACTTTTAGCGATAGAATTTTGATTGGTTTTAACTAATCATTATAAATTTCAAAGCAAAAGAAAAGTGTATTACTACGTTTATTGGGGGGAAAAAAACATGCAACAATAATATCACAATCAGTCAAATTTCTTGTCATGTAAATGAAAATTTTGTATAAAAGTAATTGAGTTTTCGAACGTAACAATACACGATCAATTTTATTCTTGTTTAATCTATCTCATCCCTGTCTGAAATCCTCAGAATTTTCAAAAAATGTTATTCATAGTATTTTTTCTCAGCTCATTCATTTCCTGTTTTTTTTTTTTTTTTTTTTTTTTTTTTTTTTTTTTTTTTTACATTTTTGTACCCCTATAAGCAGCTGCAGCTAAGCCTTGCCTATTTTCTTTTCTTTTTTTTCCCAACAAATTAAAAAAATTACAAAAACTATACCCTTAAAATAAAACTAGATAATTTCCTCAGAATGAATTAATGCAACGTTTTCTATGTTGAAATGTGTGTAGGACACATAAAAAAGATTGGTAACTATTTAAATGCAAACAGAAAAATAAAGCAGAACAATAAAAGTTGTTTATCTTAGAGTTAATAATTAAATATTTTGAATTGTTGGCCATATAAGCTCGAGGCATGATTTTGAGCATCCCCCTGAAGTAGAGATATTTTACCCTCTACCATTAAGTGGTCAAATTTGCAAAATTACGAGAGACATACATTTCAGTAATGTGTGTTCATGCGCCCACGATTTCAGTATAATTTTAAAAAACAGCATTGGGCTAGATCAAAGCAAATAGTACCTAATTCCGCTTTGTCAAACAAGAACAAAAATTGAACAAAATATTCGCAGAAAATGAAACGGAAGCAGTGCCGGATTAACAATATAGCAGAAGTAGCAAATGCTACGGGCCCCGCGCTTTTAGGGGCCCCGCGGCTTCAGCTTGAAAATTTTCGTTTTCTCCCTCCTCCCAGTTTTTTTATAGCAAAAGATAATTATCGTAACTTTTCGTACTTTCTTTTTTCGTTTCGCAGTAGGCTGCTATTTCGTTCAATCACAGATTTTTGTCTACGCGACTATGTATACATGATTTGTAGACAGGTTTTGTAGACATGAACTGACACGGTGATGATCTTTTCAAATGTGTTGGCTAGATAACGTGGAGGTGGGAGAGAATAAAATGCTGAAAGTCGCACAAGGTTATACAATTCAATTCCAAACATGTGTTTTATGGAACAAGAAAAACAAACATGGTACACTCATGGATTAGGATGCCCCTTCCAAACAGTATTTAAAATTTTGAAAGTATTTTTTAGTTGCAATATGCTAGGTGAAGATTCAGTACACGATTTTAAGCTAGATTTCGATTCGAGATGTGTTTTATGGAACAAGGGAGAAAAATACGGCACACTCATGAAAAATGATACTCTTTTCTACTTAATGGAATGAGGAAAGAAAATAGGGAGAACGCATGGATTATGATACACTTTAGTGCGTATTAGGGCACTTTAGTGCGTATTTAAAACGTGAAAGTGTTTAAGATTTTCATACTGTTTTTTTTTTTTTTTTTTTTTTTTTTTTTTTTTTTGATAAGACAGTTTTTGATTCTCTATTATGGAACTGTAAATCCATTGTGGATTTGTAGATAACTTCTTGAAAGAATATGCATTAACTTAATGTAGCTGTTAAATGCTCGCATATTTATTCAACTGATTACCTAGGTGAAACTGAATGAGTATTCTAAAGACAGCAATAAGACACTTATACAGAAGTGTATCCAATACACTGTGGAACAAAACATGCGGTAGCCAGAAAAAAAATTCAGAGAGGGTCCAAATGGGGGGAAAAGCAAAATTTTTCAATAATAATAATAATAATAATAATAATAATAATAAATAAATAAAAGTCTTTATCATTATCTTTTTGTTGAGAAAAATCGCAACTCGAAGGAGGGGGTATTCAGACCCTTGGACACCCACATAAGTAAGGCCTTTAAAAAGTATTTTCTTATCAATAATATTACAAGTTTGTCTTTATTTGAAGAATGAATCCAAAAATAAACAAAACATGGAAAGAAAACTAAGTGCCAAAATGAAAGAAGAGAGTCAGGGCCGGATCAAAGACGAATTAAAGGGTGGGTGTCGGAGGGAGCGACTACCCCTCTCAAGAAAAGGGAAAGTAATGTAAACAATCCTATTTTACTTCCTTAAAATGGATGCGTATGTGAATCTACCAATTAACCGCCTCCACCCACAAAATTGCATTAATCCGTCAGTGGGACGGATTATTCATTAAGTAAGTAGGCTGTAGCCTATCGGCCCCGATCCTTTCAGGGGCTTTTGCAGTAACAGATAAAATGAATTTTTAAATAAAGTTGTAATTAAACTTTTCAAAATGACTATGTGCAGAAAATATTTGTGGCTGTTTATGAAGATTTTCTCTGGAAAGCGAGCTCAGCTTCTGCATGAGCCGAAGTCCATAGGAATGTAGGAATTAAAAAAGCGCACCATAAAAAAAGAAAAAGATATTCCCACACGAAACAATAATTGTTATTTAAATATAGGACCTTAACTTTTCTTTTTGTGGTAGATATAAGGATGGTATTTAATCGGATGTTGGGCCGTCCCTAAGTGCTTTTATTTTAGAGTAAAAAGGGGAGGGGTGGCTTTGGCGATATTCGAAGGTCTAAGGAGTAGGGAGTAAGCCATCTTTAGAAAGCTTTTAGTATTAGGCTTGAATTATTTTTTATTTTTATTTTTTACATTTTGCAATGTTTGAACACAGGCATTTCGAATTATTATTTCAAGCGATAATAATATATAGTATGTGAGCCATTTATTATATTTTGAGACCTCAACTCTGATAAATTATCATATTAAACATAGAAATTAACCGCGTTAAATATAAAGGAATTGTTTCGGGCCGGTCAAAATCACAGGTCAAGATCGCGAAATTCAGTAAGTTCGTTCAGATAAAATAATTAGAACGGGGAGGATCTTTGCACAAAGCCAAGACTGTCGGGGTATCTGGGAAGCCATAACCCCAGGCAAATTGAAAATAAAGAGGGTTTTCTGATACCCTAGCTCTACAAAGAAACTCACAAAATACTTGATCACATTTAAGATTATTATATCCTGCAAAAACATTTGAAAGTAATACGATAATGAACGTTTTATCCAAATTTTTAATTATTTATTATATTGATTATTCTGTTAGAAAACATTGAAAATTTTTTAAACAAAATATTTTAGATCATTTTTACGAGGTTAGGTTGAAAAGTAATGCACACATGCTTATAGAACATTGAACGAAATCGCGTTTAAAAGTGCTCTAAGCGTTGGTGGAAGTAGCAGTTCCCCTCTATGCGCATGTGCCTTTTGAATGCGTTCCGTCCATGCAGTGTATTTTGAATAGTGGAAGTATAGTGCGCTATATCTGCTTATCCTCAGTTTGGTCACTTTGGTCTCTTACGAATTAACCCATTAAACAAATGGCGTTAAAAATGTGTAACTTAGTATTAGTAAAGACCTTCCAAATGATGGAATAATTTTACAAGTATTTATTTTTAGAGGGGAAAAAACTGTGTTTAAATTCAAAGTTTAAAGTTCATTTTGTTTTCGAAGGTTCTAAAAATTTATAGAAACAATTATCAGTGTATGTAAACTTGTCAAGTTGTATGTTTGCATATGGGAAAGGGGGTAGGTATGTTAGAAACTCGAAATATATACCCATGAACATTCATAAAAAAAACTGAGTTGTAGATATAATCACGTCAGACTCACTATCTATTTACCCGCCCCCCCCCCAAAAAAAAAAAACTTTTTTTTTATTTTGAGGGGGATTTTTTCCGCACACCAATTTTCTAGGAGAAATTGGTTTGCCTCGTGTTAGCTCTCATTTGCTCTTACTAAATCAAGTAAGTTCATAAAAGTTGTTTTATTTTATTATCGGACAAAACCTAGACATCAGTGCACCCCAGAGGGTGGAAAAGTTAGACTAAATCCCTACCAAATCTAATACGTGGGAAGTTTTAGTTTTGTTTACATCTAATTAGCATTAGCAATTCCATTAACTAATTAATTCACACTAAAATTAAAAAATAATATAATAATCACTATTTATTTTCTTGGTTAATTTATCTATACTACTATAATGTGCGGGTGCAATCCCCCCCCCCCACTAAAAAAAAAAACTTTCACTGAACTAAGGGCCCCTTGGCAACATTTGCTACAGGCCCCGCGCTGTCTTAATCCGGCACTGAACGGAAGGCATCTCGAAATGTTAGTGCGGACCACAGTCTGTTCCATCCTTTTCAATAAATAACTGAGCACTAAAATCATTCAAAAATAAGAAAGGGAAATTGAGACTTTAGAAGAAAGTGACACAAACCTTTATTAGAATCCTCACCTCAGTCTCATTCAATTAACACCAAAGCGCCGACACTTTTGATGAATGGGCATCTTCTTTTGTTCCAGAGACATACAAAGTGTTGTATATTAGGTGCTTGTAAACAGACAGACCGTGATGTTTTCTATTTACAATAAAAACAATTAAACCTACTCACTTCGGAATACTGCAGTAATATTTTTAGAACTATCTCAAAACATTTCCACAGAGTCTTTCACCTAACTCCTGTGTTATCTTTCCCGCATGAACTTTCTTGTGATTGTAGCCAGCGGCTTTGTCTCAAATTCTCCGTTTTCCGGGGCTAACAGTCTCATTGTATTCATACATTTTCCCATGGAGGACGAGGATTCTGGGATGAGGTCTGTGGGTCAGAAAGGAGGGGGGCACTTAGGACTTCGGCTGCAGTGGGCAAAGGCATTGCCTGTGGAGCTGTAGGGAGTCACACAACACATTGTGGAAAAGCTTTGAATTTTAGAAAGACATTGTTTCCATGGGCGCCAGAGAGGAAGGTAACTGGCAGTGGGGGATTGAGATTTGAGCCCGCCTAGTCATCGGTGATAGTAAACATGTTTACAGCATACTAAACTTCTAAGATTTATTTTCGTGCTAAAATGTCTGAAAGTTAAGATGACCCCCCATGCACCTCTAAATTAGTACTCCTATGAGAAACTATTACATTAATTATTATTATTCTAAGTAGGCAAAAATATTACCTGTTTGGATTCCCCCTTTTTTTTTCATGCACTTTTTAAAATTTTAGAGTATGTGCTAAGTTACTACTTATTGGAATTTTATTATAATTACTCCAGTTCCGAGGCACATAAGGGTGTATGCCGAAGAAACAAAACCTGCATAACGGTCTTAGTACACAAATTAAAGTAAACTATCGCACCAAGGATTCGAAAACATTTAGGATGATTCTTTATAAGCTGCACTACATACCGAAATAAAGAATAACACGTTCTTTAAAATTTTCGATTTTTAAGAATTTTTTCTAAAAGTTTCGTAAATGATACAGGTTTATTGTTTATTTCAGTGTATAGTGCAGTTTCTAAAACATACATCCTAAAAATTTGAAATACTTGACATAATTAATTTTTTTTATTTGTGTACCAAAATTTCATGTTTTTTTCTTTCCTGAACTACAGCGATAAGCTGAAAGTAGCTGTCATTCAGTTGCCTTTAAACAGGGTTTAATTTCTATTCAAAAAAAGTGCAAGAGCCCTAATTTTTTGTATTGCAATTTACAAAATTAATTACCTAATTTAAGGTATATTATTAAGTGAATTTCTGTTACCTCTGTATTAGTTTGCAATGTAATAAAATTAATATAAACAGAAACAATTACGATGGTAATTAAAATTTTAATTTTAGTGTAAAATTTCAAAGTAGTGTTAAAAAAAAGTTTATTTTAGTGTAAAAAAGTTATTTTAGTGTTAAAAAAAAGTAGTGGAGCTGAGCTCCCATGCAAATTAAGCACTTCCTTTAAATACATGCAAGTATTTAGCACCCACGAAAACTTTTCTGTGGGTGCTTGAGATCTGACATACTACATAAAAAAACCCAACCGTCCGCCACTAAAATTTTATTTTCGAATTATGCAGTTGCAAAGCACTCGTCGTCATCAGTGGCGTGACTATACCGTTAGGGCCCGTAATGAATTCATTGGATAGGGTCCTTCCTCGCTGTACAGAATCTCAACCAACATGTTGCTGTTCACTTTTTCTAGCTTTCTATTTGGGAAAGGCTCCCCCTCCGGCCGGGGGACCGTGGCTTTTGCCCGTTCTACCGCCCTATAGTTACGCCAGTGATTGTCTCATCGAAGTTCCTCATGCGCATCTGAATTATAAAGGACATGGGTGCTCATATAGGGAAGTAGTTGGGGGCTCGGGTCCCTCCCTCTAGCCGTCGGTATAGTGAACATTTTTATATTATCTAACCTTTTTTTCACTATTTCAGTACTAAAATGTTTGAAAGCGCAATTGCCGATGACCTTACAAATGCAAGAAATAAACCCTCCCCCTCCCTCCATGTCTTAAAGTACTCATATGGACGTCCATGCCGAAGCACCCACATACATTTGGCCTCATTAAAGATTTTCTTTTAAACTTTTAAAATATCACACAACTAATAAGCAAATAAAGCATTTTAGTACTGAAATAATGCAAAAAGTTCAGTATGCTTTACAAATATTCATATTACGTAATGGCATAATTGGGGCGTGGGGGGGGGACCCTCCTTGAGTGTACACTGTACATCACTGTGTTGGGGTTATCAGACGATTGCTGGTGCTCAGCATCCAACGTAATTTTTTTATAAGCCCGAAGCATCTACATAAACGTCTTTTCCTAGCCCTTTCTGCGAACTTCAAAGTATGACTTGGCACTAAAATTTCTGTGGGTGCTCCGCACCCACAGAATTTTTTCAGTGGGTGCTTGAGCCCCGGAGCACCCACGTAGTCGGCGCCACTGAGCCCATCAACAAACATTATTCTTTGAATAAAAATAAGGCCGATCAGGGTACTGTACGAGCATTAGTTACTTTTCTTCACATTATGCCTGCGTTGTAAGAAAATGGTTAAATTGTTTTACTAGAACCAGGATAAATCTACAGTTGTAAAAGAATTTCACCTTATGAGGAAGAGGTACAATGTCTTCATTTGCCCCAAGCAAGATGCTACAGAAATTTGGAGGAAAAAAAAAAAAAAAACTGGGCACGTTGGCATTTTTTTAGGCAAAGCAGATCCAGTCTTTTAGCATCGAAAGTCTCATCGAAGTTCATCACTACCATGATCATTGAAGCCGGCAGTCAGGTGTGGCATGATAGCATTAGTGTTCCAGTCGTCTCCCATGCAGCAAATTAAATATTTTTATGTGTATTACAGCGTCACTTATATAGATTGATTTTGGAACTAAATTTTTTAATTTAATAAATATGAAGCACATCATTTCGATTATCTGTTGTTCAAATTTTATTTACACCAACTGAACGCATTCTAGATCCCTCTGAAGTGGGCATCTTAATTCTTACCAACTCTGTACTTTTCAAGTATTAAGGAAATCCAGAGCATTATTCACATACTGTAAAACAACAGCAATAATAATAATGATGATAAGAAAACATCAGTCGTTTTTTTTTATTTAAAATATTTATTTATTTATTTATTTATTGAAGTTTACAATTTATTCACACGTGTTTCAATAGCAAATCTTAATTTGAGTGGAACTGAGGAACGTGTAAATTTATATAAGAGATCAATTCAGACGAAATCGTTAGACAAGTAATGTTTTATCTACTGTTGCCATAACTTCAAGATGTCCCAGAAATACGTTAAATTGCCAAGTCTTCTTATTTTTTTATAAATGACAATGAACAATTTATTTTTATAATGAATAATTTAGCTCGAGAGGGCCTTTTGGTTACAAAGGCTTACGCACCGAATCCCGTTAACCCATTTTTGTCACTGACCTCTTGCCCTGTGTTTGTATTTCTGTTGTGTTTTTCTATACTTGTAAGGACCGTCTTTGAAATAAAAATGAACTTGTTCCTGTTGTTACTGATCTCGGAATCATCTTGCAGGGCTAAACAATCCCCATAAATCCGAAAACGTCTAAAACGCTTAAAAACAGTTGAGGATCCCGCATGACTTCGTCTTTGTTAAAACCCAAACAAATCAAAATATATGCAGTTCAGGCCATGTCGGCTGAACACCAATGGCACATAGGGTAAGTTTTTTGACCCTGTCGAAAAGTGAGGGCTCTTCTAAGGCCACTCAAGAAGCGCGAGAAAGAAAAAATGAACTTGCATGCAGGGAACACAAAGTTGAAGGCCTAACACATAGCTACCACATCTCGATAAACTCTCCCAAACAAATAATTTAGCTTGAACACGGACAATTTAGTATGGGAAGAAAAAATAGTTTCAAAAGGGATTTTATGATCATAACTATAATCTAGTCAGTCGATAAACCTAAGCATTTTAAAAAACATGAAATAGTAATATAATAACTCTTTGGTGAGATTTAGGTGCTAATACGTGAGACAGTTTTATGTTTTTAAGATCTAATTTTTTTTTTTCATGTTTGTTGTACATGAGTGTATTTTCGTCTTTTTACCAATTTCCTCTAATGCAAAATTTGTGTTGTGTTTTCTCGGGCATACAATATGTAATTCAATTTAATTTATTGAATATTCTAGTCGTCATTTAAATATGGATTTTACAATAGTTTAAAAATCACCACTCACTTAGCTGTTTATTTACCCAAAATCTCCATATAAATAAATAGATTTGTGTATGTCGCTTATAAAATACATTAAGAGTGTTTTCCGTGGTAAAAGTCATGTTTATAGCAACTAATATTTTTTTTTAAATTTCTAGTAACAATATACGTGCTGACAAAGCCGCAAAATTTTACACCATTTTCAACTTAAGCTATTTAAAAAGGCAACATCGCCGACTAATACAAGGCTTCTCGGTGGAAAAAAAAGCGTTTCGTGTCTTTCAAGCCAATACACTTTTATATCCCAAATTACATGTTCCATCCGCGCAAATAACATAAAAGAAACGTTATTGAATTTATTTCATTTTCAGAGACGTAATATTCTGGCTTAATAAGTCGATTAAGATGAAGTCTTTTTTCGATTTGCAATTCATTCAATCATTCAAATGATGTGTTTTGAAGAAGTCACGATAGTTACAATGTTTGAACAAGGATGTAACAGATAGAAAATAAGTTATGTGTCAAATAAAGAATGCTTATTTATTTGCCCATTTAGGTTTGCCTTTCTTTTAAACAAATTCTGCAGGTACGAAGATTGACTACGTAGATAGTAAAAAAATAAATAGATTTTATTCTGATGAATTGCATTTATTTACAAGTACTGCATCAATAATGGAATATATTTTAGATACTACTTTAATTTAAAAGAAGTAATAATGCATGTTGGTGAATCTAATAAAAAATGGAAAATGTGTTTACAATAGTTGCGCTTTTAGAAATGAAATTTCGAGGAATTCAAATAACAAGTTTAACAGAATCAATTTAGTATTTTCGAAATTGTGTAACTGCTGCTTCATAATGCATATTTTTTAAAGAAAAAAAAAACGATTGTCTGGATAAGCAGAATTTTTGATATTTTCAGGGTATTATTTTTGTAGTATAACGCTTCGTAATGATAGTTTCAAACCTTTTACTATGAAAGTAGGTCAGGATATATTTCTGAAAAAAGTATTAAACTATACCATCGAAAAAGAAGGTACAAAAGAATTGCTATGTATTTTCTCTCTCTCTGATGTTTTTCCATATGATAACGATTTTTTTTATATGTGAAGGGTAATTTACATGATAATGTTGACAGCATTTTTTATAGTATAGCATGCAAAAAATGTGAACATAATATGTAGTAATAACTGCTGTACTAAAAATGCATTTGAATATTTAAAATGTTTTAAATTTACTAAAAATAAAGGCTATATGTAATGTATTTTGTTTTTGAATAACTGTTTTATAGTTGTTTTTGTACTATCAAAATCATGGTAGTAAATAATTCTAAATGCAGATATTAAAAACAGCAGTATATGTTGAGTTTTTTTATCTGCAGGTTTATATTTTGCAATGGAATTCCTACGATGCTTAAAACATGAATAGAAAAAAAAAAGAAATCCCCATATATTTCAAAATTTCCAACTATGAGACTTGTTTTAAATTTTAAAACAGCTAATAAAGAGTTTTTTCAATTTATTAAATACGTAAATTATTAATTGAGCTATTTTAGTATAAAATATAGTGGTTCACAATTATTAACTTGCGTGCCAAGAAAATCATTAAATAGGACTTACATGTAGGATATGTGTTGGTATTTGTTTTAGTTGAATGAAAAAGTTAAAATGAAAGCATGTATATTAATTAGCAGCTAGTCGTTCTAGCACATTTTTTTAATAATCAGAAATTATATCTAAAATATAAATTAGATAACAAATTTTTTTTTCTAGAGTTAAAAGGTGTTTTCAGTAGGATTTATAAGTCATGACATTTGATCTTAAAATATCACTTAAGTTGTGAGATGTGCAGGAATCGGTATTCTCTACCATCTAGTGTGGTTTTTTAAATCTGTGTTTTATCCTTTTATTATTATTTAAGTTATTATTTGAATCTGATTTTTTTTCCCCAAAAACGCGTCTTATTTTTTTCAAGCACAGTCAAATACAGCTTTTAAATATATTTTTAAATAAGCGTTAATAAAATAAAATTATTACACACTTTGAAGCCTAATTACTCTAATAAATGCTCATAAGTTCTTGAAAATATAGGTATAATGTGTTGTATAGTTTTTATTGATTCTTGAAAAGTTGTGACTTTCTAAAAAGTAGTTTTTGAAATTACATCCAATGAAAGTAATTTAGTAAAATTATCGTGCTCAACATCACTTTGACTAAAGATCGAAATTTATATAGTTTTCCTTGAATATATTTATTTTTATAGGGATACAGATAGGTGAATCTTGACATAAAAAGCTCTTAAATTAGTTAAGAACATTGTATAAAACGCATATAAGTTTAAAAAATAATAGTAATAATGCATAAAATGTTTTATTATTTATTCCTTTTTCTGCCTTTTTGGAAAGATTTTAATTAATTTCAACCTTTAAACACTAGTTCTTTGAGCGGTTCTTTTATTATTATTATTATTATTATTATTATTATTATTATTATTATTATTATTATTATTATAAAAAGCTCTTGTTTCAAATTAGATGAATACAATGTAGGGTGTACCATTTACTAAATCCAAAGAGTTTTAAAATTATTATTTCTGTCAGAGATCCATCTATCACCAAAAGGTTCGCCTAGTTGCAAAATTCTTCTTAATTAACCATCGAAGATATTTTCTCGATTATTATTTATTTGATTGTTTTAATTTTATTGATTATGTATTTTTCTTGATTAATGAATAATTTTTTTTTTCTTTTCTCTTAGGCAGGAAATTATAAAGTCATTTCGCAAAAATGCTTAAATTCGTTTATTAACGTTCATTGTGATGATTTTCAAAGGAATTAACACTATGGATACACCGCCCCCTAAGCAAAAATTAGTATAACTCTGGGTACAACTGGCAATTCTTAGGCACAAGAACAGCGGCTTCAGCCACCTCGTGCATCTAATAGCCAGTCAGAAGCATAAACACTTACCGTACGGTCTACCTCGACAAAAATTGCATTAACACAAACAGAAGTTGGGGGAAACCCTCCGACATCGCCGAAGCTGTGATTTACATTACTTTATACGTATCATCAATGATCAACCTCCCCCTCCCCCCCCTCTATCTTCTGCTGAACCCTCGAGGGTGTGACACCGGTTACATCATCCAAAGGCCGTGGAGCGGAAAACTAATTGTAACAGACGGGTGCTCCCCCCCCCCCTTCCCCCAGAACAAAGTAGCCGGTATTAATTTCTATTTGTATAACATCAGAAAACACTGCGTCACGAGCAGGTACAATGATGGAGCACATTATTGTTTTTTTGTCTTTTTGTAATCCAGAGTGTGTCCAGAATATGAAAAATTTTAGATGAGAAATGCGCATTGGAGAGAGAGTATGCTGTGCCCCAGTCTAACAGTCTATGTAGATTGATTGTTGTACATTTTAATGAGGTGGGAGAATAATCCTGGCAGAAAACATTCACTTTCAACTTACATTCATCTATTACGTTTAGATGTGTGATTTTGTAGAAGAATGATCTTATCATTTCTTTTGGGATCTTATCATTTCTTTCGTGAATCTAATAATTTCGTTCCCCTTCATGAAGAGGCGGAAATAAAGGATAAGATTATGCTTATTCTTTATACGGCGATATGGTCAACTAGGTAATATTTGGGACATAGGTCAAACTAGACGGTTCAGACATAGTTCTTTCGAAAAAGTGTCAAAAGAAATATATCTTCCATATTGAAATGCATTTATTTTCTTATGAATCACGGTCCTTTTAGTGTCTCTCTAAATAAAATTGACAAAATATCCTCAAGGCTGTGTGTGTCCTCTGAACTTTTTCCTACACCCACTAGGTCACGCACTATATGCTGGCAGCGAGTTTTACGTTAAGATATCCTCCGTTCAATATACAGCCAGCTGGGCAAGTTATGTTTGCATAGACCTAATATGCTGTTAAAAATTACTGGCTGCATATAGTTTGATTAAAAAAGATCCACTGATATTTCTTTTGAAATATCCTCCCTAACTTAGTTCATTTTTCTGACACCGTTAACTTCAATAATCTATGCACAACATACATATTACCTTTATTTCATTTTTTTTCTTTTGTTTTATATTAAACTATCATTCTTAAATATTTTATAAAGAAAAAAATAATAAAAAAAGCTTCAGCATTATCAGAAACCCACACAGCACTAGGTATGTGTATTTCTATTAGAAGTCCATGATCCTTTACTAACTTAAAATGAACCTCTGCTAGAGATTTTGAGACGTGATCTCTCTAATACCTAAACGACATCCACAATATCTGAACTATTTCAGATGAGTTAGATATTTTAGATATGAGATAGATATACATTGCTGTGTTATTTCGGATTACACCGATATTCTGGATGTGAAAGAGATATCCATTTCTAGGCAAAGTTGGACCTTTTGGATATTCTGAACCAAATATCTGTGCTACATGTATACAGATCACTTATTGACCTCTTGGATATGATAAAAACAAATTTTTGGTCATTAGAGAGATCGCACCTCAGATCTCTAATAGAGGTCCATTTTAAGCTGTCTGGAGGATCTTGGAATTCTAATAGAAATACACATACCTTGTCTGGAAATGTAAAGGTACTGCTGGAATTGGTATGGTTTAATTGTCTCTGTTGCCATATTTGGAAGTTAATAATACTTTTATGATTGCATATTAATATTTTTGTAACTGTATAGAATCAAATAAGCTCTCGAAACTTACAAAAGTAGTTGTAATCCGGACTCGAGTCTGTTGTCAGTTTCCTCACAGAAAGTGCAAAAATTTTAAGATTAATTATTTAATAAATATGGTTAGTTGGTTAGTAGTAGTTAAAGAATCAAAACGAAAAGAAAAATTAAACGAAAAGAAAACCCTTCTTCCTTTTACAGTTGTAATTCTCGTTTGATATGTAAAGTGAGACAATGCTTACATTTTAAATAATAAACAAGTTTACCGAAATTCAAATTTATTACGAGTTTTCAGGAAAATTTCTTTGAAAAAATTAAATCATAATAATGTAGTACGATAATTTTATTGTAAATAATTGTATTATAATTTTATTGTAATTAGATAATATAATTTTCAAATGACTAACAGTAATAAGAATATTAGTGATACGCGGATTTATAAATGAAAAAAAGAACTCAACAAACCACACGGTATTCCCAATGATCACCCTCCCATGTACAAGTGCCTGACTTTGACGATGAGGCAAAACTGCACTTTATATAGGTCGAGAATCACACATGCTCAGCGTTGTCGATTTTGTTCTTAATTTTGCGTTTTGAGCTTCAATATATCTATATATAACACATTTTAAGCGAAGCTATCAAATTCTTCTAAAAAAAGATTTTTATTTATTTTTCAATAAATTTTGAAATAATGTATTTACTATAAATTTTAGTTCAATTTGCTGGGTTCTTTTGTCCTCGGGGATGTTTTTGTATCAGAAAACAGAAAATCCAGGCGTGCTAAAAGCTGAGTGCTCTAGTTTTGCTTAGTCACAGGCTTTTCCGCAAGGCTGTAGCACTAGTGAAGTAATCCCATCATCAATATATTACAATAATCACCACTTAGGTGAGAC
This sequence comes from Cheiracanthium punctorium, assembly GCA_038373885.1. Taxonomy (NCBI): domain Eukaryota; kingdom Metazoa; phylum Arthropoda; class Arachnida; order Araneae; family Cheiracanthiidae; genus Cheiracanthium; species Cheiracanthium punctorium. The sequence continues at coordinate 431,085 of JAWZYV010003490.1, read as the reverse complement.
AAAATAATTCGTAAGTGGATCAAAGTAACTAGTGTTTGTGGTACTTAAGAAGAGAATTGTAAAGATAATTTTTAAAGTATTTAGCTCTTGAGTATAGTTATAAAGTATCTTAGTAGAGTTAATTTTTTTAAATGTGCTAAAAAACACTTTTATTCGTTAATTCACTATAAAGATTTCTTTTGTTAAGATGGGCTGTGCCTCACAATCCTTCAGTCTCCATAAACATGAAAACAAATTACACTTTTTTGCGCAGATGATGAACTTAAAGCGTTTAATATCATAATATCTGAAGTTCTGAGATTTTACTTATGATCTGATCTTAACATTTATCACCACCTAGAGTTCTATTAACTTAAAATAGCAAAGGAAAAAACCCTAATAAAGTAACTCGTTGGCTATCATCAATCTTTTAGGCTTTTATTTCAGTCTCCATTCAAATAAGAAAGGAAAGGAAGTTTTTCTGGAGCTTTTTATTTCAAAATTTAATATTTCGGTTAAACAGTGAATTTTTCTTTCCCCTAAATTTAATTTGATTGAAGCATATGAAATCTTGAGTATTAATTTATGAAATTGAAATAAATATTGCATGTATTAATAATACTAAAAAATGTGATGTTTAAAGGTCAAAATTTATAAAGAACAATGTAAATATTACAAATATACATAAATTAAACCACTTATGTGTGTGTGTGTTATAAAATGTTTAATGTCTTCTAAACGTTTTTACATGTGTGTTATTTACAAAGTTTCTATATTATATTTAAATATTAGCTGTAGTAATATAACTTCACAGTGTATTTATATATTTCATTTAAATTAGAAAAGTAAAATAAATGTATGCAATAATGAAGTTGGATTTAAAATTACTTTTTGAAATTTCATCATCTTAAATGGCTAGACAGCTCCGTGTGGGCCAATGCCTTCATTTGAAGATTTCTCCACAATGACCCCTTTTTTAACTAATGTCTTCAGATCTTCTCGCCAATGTTTTTGAAATTTAGTGGTTAGAAAAAAATTAGAATTTTGTGACACGCTAAAGTTAATTTAAATGGATAATATTTTTAAAATTAATGATATATATATATATATATATAGATGTATGAGGCATCTTCATTGTTTATTATTTATCAAAACTAACCTTTCCCTAAAATATGAATTGAATAATTTTATTTTTTTTATGATATGCATGAGGCACCTTTATTCAAAACGAAATGTTCCCTTAAAATTTGAGTTAAATTGTTTTATTCCCCCTCCCTCCTTAAGTATATTTTTGTAAAGAAGTGAATTACGCCTTCCATTCAGCATTCACTGCTAAGTGAGACTTGGTCCCAATCAGATTTAAGAGAGGATAATCCTCTGGGAAGGCTTTCGCTTTCGGCAGTGGCATCCCACTATCTAGCACAGACATTCTTTATCTGTGTTTTACCTACGAACGGATCGCTTTCCCAGCCGAGACTCGCCTTTATTACGCAACTCATAACCACTCGAGCAGTTGTCGTACTACGCTCGCACTCATTTTCCGCAGCAAAACTCGAAAAGGACCGTCCCCCCTTCCCTCCCACTTCCCCCTATACATCAAATGTTTCTGCCTCATAAATATGGAGCAGCATATAAAAGGTTTGCCAGTGTTTGGGTTGCCGTTACTAGCTTTTACAGAAAAGGAGTCCTTCGGAACTAACTATTTAAGCAGTCCACTGGATTGCAAACAGTTTCGCGAACGAATTATCCCCTCCCCCCCCTCTCCGCCGCGTGTTGTTAATTCAGATATCTTTAACTTAATGCCAGTCGGCTGGTAATTTTCCGCTTACGTGTTTACCGCCGCCGGATCTCCCGGGACGACCCGGCACAAAGCCGGTCCGTAGCTTCCCCTGGAGGTCACCGGAGAGCTGTTTTCTCTCATTGAATTCTTAAATAAATATTAATAGGAAGCAAAATTTAAATGAAGTCGCCCCGCCCGCGTGCTCTGAGAGACAGGCACAGCCAGCTCTCGGGGAATAAAGCCTGCGCGCTCGCCATCGCTTCTGTGTGTAACTAAAGCCTAATGTAAGGTTAAACTTGCCTTGGCAACCTCTCTCCTCTTTTCTCCTTTTATGCCTTGGAGATTCTTTTGTGGGGAATAACTCGCACGATAGATCTGTTCTATCCATGAAACACCACCTCTCTCTTTCCCACTCGCCCCCGCCGCACAGCTTAGGAATCTACGCTTTTTTTTTTTTCTGTTTTTTTTTTCCCATGGAAAAAATCCCGAGGATACGGAGGGTTGAAAAAAAATGAGTTTTTCAGACTTTTTTTTCACCCCTCCCTCCCTCAAATAAAGCGACACATACACACACATAAAAAGTGTAAATCATGTAAGGAAGTCTCGAGAGCCTGTGACTTTTCTATTACGTACCCGTGTTTACCCGCCCGCACATACGCACACACACGCACTACTTCTCGCTTCCGTTAAAAATCGCCGACAATGGGTTTTTTTTTCTCTCCGTCCGAAGCTAAGCTTTGCAGAATGTCAATTACTTCTACTAAAAGGTTTCCATTACAGCTGAAGACCGGTTTAGTGTTCTTTGGAGCTCGTAATACAAATATTTTCCCTTAATCGGGGCGCTGGGCGGTTGTGTACTCTCAGGGAGTGTGACTGACTGCAACCGTTTTCTGAAAAGCATACACCATTGGGCATTGATTGGGTGAATGATGGTGTCGTTGCTTAAATCTTTTTCCTGCTTCCGACAAGAAATTAAATTCTTTCTTTGGCCTCAGAAAAAGATGTGATGAAAAGGGGGGGGGGGGGAGTGACTTTTTATTTTATTTTATTTTCCTTCTTTTCTTCAAAAGAACCATCTCCATCTAAAGGATATATGACTTCCTTTAATCTGACTTGGTTCTCCAGAATAAGAGGTGATATTCCGTTGTGAATACGTTTCATCAACTTCAGGAAAAATTGACTCTGCTAAATGACTTTTTTCATTCATTTCATTCGATGATGATATTATTCCGAAAATATAAGTCGTGTGACTTTGTGTAATTGCTTGATTAAAAATTTTTATTCGTGTTCACATAATATTTATCCCCTTCTTTTTAATTTTATTGAACGAAAGCGTGAAAGCTTTTTGCTTGAAAGAGAAGCTTTCAGAATCCGGTTGCCTCAAATTTAATCGAAATATAAAATTATGAATATTTTTTTCCGCCTTACTGATAAGTGTTTCGCGATAATTTTTTTAAAGAATCTATTGTATAAAAAAGAAAGAAGTTAAAAGAATGCTCTTTTAGAGATTTATGTACCAGTTCACCATTACATAACGTGAGATGTTTAGGGCTCGATTGCGAAACGATAAGCTCAAACGAACGAAACAGGATTTGATCTACATACTGTTCCGACTAAATGGTTTCAATTTAGGAAAAAAGAAAGCTGATTCATTACTAAAAATCGGAATATGGCATTGCACATGCATTCAGGCAAATAAATGAATCAAAAGAATTAAGAAAATTACGATGTACAGGAACGGGGGGAAAAAAGGCCCACTTGCTCTTTATTTGGCCATTATTCGTCGGACTGCAAAGTATATATATATACCATTCATTTGCAAATATTGCAAATTGAGAAACGCTATTTGTAGGTTCCAACTTGTCGCCTTTCATTAATTCACTCGCGAGAGTTAAAAAAAATAAATATTATTTTCACGGAAAATACTGTTTCTAGTCTAAAAGTTTATTGTACTAAGAATATCAGGTGTAGAATTTAGAATATTTAGTCAGTGGTTCAAATGATCACACGAGTCAACAACTTTCTTGGTTAGTACACATGATTTAAAGGGAAAATGCAAAACGACTGCTTACGGTTTTGAAAATCTTTCTAATTTTGAAATTGTTATTGAGTATTTCTCTTGGAGGTTGTCTTAGACAGGTGAAATGTTGCTAGGAGTGAGAGGCTGTTCTCTGCTCTTCTGACTACAATCATGAATGTTACTCAGCTACGGTCGAACTTGAACAATGGTTTCATGATTGAAAATTTATTTGTTTTAGTTCCATGTAAAAAACGCAATTACTTTTTTGCCGACCCAATATTATCACTGTGTTTGTTATTTCACATTCTTCATTTAATATTATCGTCTGCAATGTGCAATATTCTTATAAGATTTTTAGCGGTATTTTAATTTATAGTCAGATGAAAATTTAGACAGAAAAATGTGATTTTGAATGTTTGTTGAATATTTGATTAAGTATGGGGAAGTCCAAAGACCTGATATTTCCAATATTAAAAATGGTCAAATTCATTCCTGGAATGTTGAGGATGTTAGTTTTACAGAAATAGGACGTTGTATTTGAAGACATACATCTACTGCATCTAATTCTATGCATGGAAAACATTTTATTTTGTGGGATATGGTAGCGGACGCAACAATAGATGCTTTATAGAATCACCATCAAAATATAAAAACCTCTAATTTATTTGCTTCAAAATTTAAAATTTTTTAATACTGCTATCCGCTATCTTTTACTGTTTTTGCACGAAAGAAATCAAATTTACGTTTATTTTGCGCAGTTTTCAAAAAATTGTCACTTAATAAATTTATATGTGGTCCTTTAACTCAGGAAAATAACACATTTTATTTAATATAAATTAAAATACTGAACGTAAAATTTGAAATTTTGCACAGCCTTGTAAAATCACTTTTGGCATCTATTTCCATAAAAATTTGGCTAGGTTGCTATTCATATTTTTTTTAATATTACTTTAATAATTCGTATTGATATTTTATAAACATTTAAAGTAAAAATTACAATAATAGTAAATTATGTTTGGGTCGTTTAGTTCTAATAGTACGAATAAAAGTCAGCTTTTTATATCAATACTATATGAGATATGCATTAAAGTATGAAAAAATATTTTAACATAGGGGGAGGGGGATTTTGTGTGCTCATAACTCACTCATTTTCGGTTCAAATTTATTGAAAATTGGTATCCGGGGTTGAAATGAGCTAAATTTTTGAAATATAAAGTGAAATCTAGGGTTGCTATTGGAAAAAGAAAAGTTGATGCGAATTTTAATGTGGAGAAGGCCCCTTATGCAATTTTTATGTATAGCAAATTAAAGTGTACGTCAATCGTAAACCATTGGTATATGTAACTTTGCTGTACGACGAACGACGGCTGAATAAAGTACAAGTTGGCCTTTTTTTTCCGCAGCTGTACATCGTGTACGATATACAATGTCCATAAATATTTTGCTTTGAAAACTAAAATGACCTAAAATATAAAATATTAGTTTAGCGAATTTAATATAGCAACGTAACAAAATGGCCAAAAGTATTATTTTGTGATTTTTCTTAAACATTTAAAATATAAATAAAATGTAATAATTATCCACAACATAACAACAATAATAGCAATAAAAACACATATTTAAAATATAAATAAAACAAAATAATTATGTACAGTATAACAACAATAATAACAATAAATAAATATTTAAAATATAAATAAACATTTAAAGTATAAATAGAATTAATAAAATGGTCTTAATTATATTTAACTGTCTGATGGCTGAGATATTAAAATTTCATTTATTGACCACATCTACAGCAATGCATTTACATTGTTTGTTAAATAACATATTAGCTTGAAATTGATAAAACTTTAACACGCATAAAATGTTACTTATTATATTATGCTACTTATTATAATATATATAAGTAAAACAAAGTCAGGTTAGTTACACCATTTATAACTAAAGAATGGCTGGATGGATTTTAATGATCTCTGATTTGTTGGATTCGTCTCCGCCCCGAATAGCAGAATAACTATTAAAATATCAGGAAAATTCACGTAAAAAAAGAAACAAAAAATTAATATAGAAAGATATCCAAATATATAGAAAAAATCCTAATTAGGTTACCAAGCTTTGACAAAATATCACACCACGAGCGAAATAATAAACTCTTAGATTATCAAATGCTGTAGAAAAGTCAAATAACTTTTCTACAGCATTTGATAAGTTTTCTTTCACTAATTCATGTTAGATATCGCAAGTGAGAATGATGCCATTTTATGTCACGTTAAAAAACGGAGTTAGAAATATAATTAGGTCAAAAAGCTTTGACGTAAAAATTTACTATTATAAAAATTCATAAGCATTTTGTTTAATCCATGAGCCACCTTTGGCGATTTTTGAACACTGTGATTTTTTCAGGAACCATAATAACAAAAGGAAACTTTCAGTTTTTTAACATTGTGTGAAATTCAAAAGTCGTCGTAAGGGGGAAAATACTTATTAACATAACATATAGTATTCGCTATCGGTTTGACGATGGCCGTCGTATGTATTCCCCAAAACAGCGCAAAATGCCGCCACGTTTTGACGACTTTTGCCGTTATACACATATATTAAATGAAGCTCTGTTGCAAGTGAAAATTTATCAACATATTAAGTTTCAATATTACTTCATGTGAAAACTGCTGTGTGAAATGACCAGACTCAGATACCTGGGTCAGAATGTGACGTCATAAATTAAAAATTGCATGAAATTATCAAACTCTGCAGCACAGTTTAACCTGTCCTATTCGCAACTTATGTGATTCTAAATAGATACTCACGATTAAGCAGTTTCATATTTTCCACGAGACTGAACCATTGGAGGATTTAAATATTTAGATTGAAAACAGTTTGGATATTTTCCACTAAGGCGAGATGAAATATTTTTTGGTCCTAAATACGCCAATCAGACAAGAATTATGCTTAAAAATATATGTAGAGTTATTTTAATGGCAGTGTAGAGTTGTAGAGTTATTGTAGAGTTATTTTAAGCCATTATAAAATGTTTATCGTTTATTCTAATGCATAATTTTTTTTCAATTGAGCATTAAAGAGGGAGAAACGAAGACAGAAAATATTAATGTAAGTAATAGATAGAATAAGTAATAGGTAATATTAGCAGATTTGTTAGGTTAATATGGATTAAAGTACAGTATTCCACGTTAATAACTATGCAGTGAAATTAAAAGTGTTCTATTCATCATTTTCCAACGGTCAACTTACAACTAGCTAAACTATAATCCTACGTTGCGTTAATATATCCTGTAATAGTTCAACAGAAGGTACTACCTGAATTTAAAAAAATATATATATTTTTTTACGATCATATTTTAGGAAAATATTCCTTTCCTACCGTGCGAAGACCGGACACCAGCTAGTACGCATATAAAAAGTATATATTACACGAAATTTTTATTAATTTTATATTCTAACAGCAATTTTTGTTAAATAACATATAGTCTAATATTAATAAAAGTATAATAACAAATATAAAATGTTACTTATTATATTACGTATAATACAAAGTACGCATTAAAAAGTACGTATTATACAAGCTTTTCATTGCTTTTATATTCTAACTCCAGGTTTGTTGAGCGTTCATGTTAGCATATATTAACCTATCATAAACCATTTTTCATTCTTAAAGCTCTAAGTTTATTTATTTTTATTTATTTATTCATTTTTTTTTTTTGTTAAACTATCTATAGTTAGTAGCATACACAAAATTTTTCTAATCAGGAGAATTACCCTTCCTTTTTATTATTAGTTTTTCTAACTCTCTAATTCATATTCAAAACTTTGTCAAAATGATAATGTGGCAAAGATTCATCTTCTGTTCTCAGCTCTGTTTTTTAAATGCTAGCGGATGCCCAGCTTGAAACGCAGCAAAGACTGCTCTAACTGCCATAAATATGCAATGCATGGATTGCTATGAAATTTATTTAATGCTATTGATATAGACTATGCTATTTACTCTAATGAAAATTATGTATATAGCATCAGTAGTTTTCTTTACAGGGGCGCCCCAAAAAAAATCTAGTACACGACGCTCTATGGGCAGTGCATTTTTTTAATATGTATTTATTTCAAAGACGTTTTTCTCTTTCAAGTAAAATAAAATTAAGATATTTTTAAGGTGTGTATAAAAATGTATAATATCCTGCAGTTTTTCAGGATAAAAAAAAAATCGCTAATCCATACAACCTTAAAAAGGATGATCAAACAGATAAAAACACTGGTTTTGATCTGTTCCCTTCATAATTTAAAAAAATTTGAAGGCAGAAGTGAAAAGTATTGACCATAACAGGGTATTCATAGATCAAGCAGGGAAGCTAAGATGGACACAGAAGGGCTAATCGCTCCCACCGAGTCTTTGCAACTACAGTAGCGAACATGTTAACTATGCGTTACGCAGCAGTGTTGGCGAAAATAAGATCGACTAGGAAAATAATTTATAATAGATGCGTTTGGCATGATTTCTCTTTCTTTTTTATGATGCAAAGGGATATATTATTTTTATTTATTATGAAAATACGCCAAGCCGAAGAGTGAATAATCACTCTTAAGAACTGAAATGACAGCCGCAACGCCCAACCTATATCAAGGAGTAAGTACATACTCTATCTTACATAAAATAAAAAATTGGGAGTTTAGTTTACACCTCGATGAAGTGGATATTTTATCATCCTAAAATAATATGATTGAAAGTAGTTACGTTTTACATTCTCAAGCAATAAGTATATTCACATATTTTGGTTGCCATTTCACTCCTAAAAAGTGATTATTCAGTCTTTTTGCTCTACAGTAATATTAACATTATTTAAAAGTAATAAAAAAATTAAAAAGTTAAAAATACAGCAAAAATACACTGATGAGACAAAACGTTATAACTTTCCCACATTTTTCAATGAACTTGTCTGGATGACATGGAGAGCAAATAATTAAGTGGGAATGGTATTTAATTGTTTTCTGGTGAAGGAAAGGAATTATTCTTAAACTTAACGTTTGTGAGTGATGGGAAAAGCTGTTGATCTAAGCAAATTTCCTAAGCCCATATTGTAATCGCCTGAAGACTCGGAACGAGTACCTCCGAAACTCCACGAATGGTCGGTTGTTCACGATCTGCCGTTGTTAGTAGTATTTATAAAAATGGATTAATGACTGTGAAACCAGCAGTAGACGACAAGATGGTGGGCACCCATGCATCATCAAAGAAAGAGGCCGTCGGAGACTGTCCCGCCAAGTACAGCAAAATCGGTCGCCTACAGTGGCTCAGCTGACAGCCCTACAATGTAGGTCCAAGTACAAGTGTTTCAGAACACACAGTTCAGCGGAAGCTGTTGGATATGGGACTATGAGCAGACTCCCACTCGTGTGCCTCTGCTTACCAAGCGTCATTGTCAACTACGCCTACAGTGGGCACGGGAAGATCGCGACTGGCCCATGGAGTTGCCTGGGCGGATGAGTCCGGGTTTCTACTTCATCATGTTGATATTCGTGTCAGTATACGTCGTCTTCCAGGATAACCGCTGCGCCCCTCTTGCACAGCAGGCATACACAAGCTGGTGGCTGTGGTATTATGCTTTGGTTGGCGTTTTCTTGGTTGGCTCTGGGACCTGTAGCTGTTGTAGAACAGACCACGAATACTTCGGACTATCTGAACATCATGATGATCAGTTGGGAAGACATACTTCCCAACAGGAAATGGAATCTTCCAACAGGACAACGCTCCATGTCACAAGGCTAGAATTGTGTTGGAATGGTTCGAGGAGCATAGTGTTGAATTCCAATTAATGCCTTGGTCACATAACTCGCTTGATCTTAGTTCCATAGAGCATCTTTGTGATAACATGGAGCGGCAGATCAGAGCTCAAACACCGCCATGCTCCAATATCTCGACTTTGCTTCACAGCAGCTTAAATATTTGGTACAAACTGTCTTCAGTTATCTACCAGGAACTCGTAGCATTCATGTCAGGCGAGTTGCAGCTGTTTTGAAGGCCAAAGGAGGCGCAGCGCGTTATTGAGTAGGTGATCATAGTGTTTGGGCTCTTCAGTGTAAAGTGCACTGAAATAAATAAATAATACAAAAAAAAGTAAGAAGATCTGAAACACCTTCAGATTTTAAATCCGCACTAAAGTGCTATATATTAAAAGCGTATCATTATCCATGCGTCTTGCCTGTTTTCTTTCTTTATTCCATTAAGTTGGAAACTGTATCATTATTCATGAGCGTGTCGTATTTTTCTCCTTTATTCCATAAAACACATCTTTGGAATCAAAATACATCTTAAAATTATCTACTAAAATTATTTTATAATCTTCGCCAAGCATATTCCAACAGTACTCCCCTATTTTAAATACTATTTGGAACGTTCATCACAATCCATGAGTGTGCCGTGTTTGTATTTCTTGGGTTGACTTCTATTTTAACGCCCCGACTCTCTCCAAGGTAATGATAATTAAACATATGCAGTTAATATGTCGATTTTTTTATTTATGTGGCAACCGTAATTTAGAATTAAAATGGCGATTTGATACAACATGTAAGTACAGCATACCATTATTTATTTATTTATTTTGGTTTGTCAATTGGTGCAGTTTTAATAATTAAATGTCTTCAAATTCCTTAACTCATGCGTTTATTTCTAGCTTGTTCACTTTAGTTTTCATCTAGTTCTTATGGGAACGTTGGAACTGTGCATAACTCTTAGAGACCCATAACTGCAAAGTTCACCAAAGTGCTGCGATTTTTTAGGTTGGCGAGAGTGTGGATGTTAAAATAGGAATCAACTCTTGCTTGTTCCATAAAACATATCTTTGGAATTGAAATCTATCTTAATCACCTACTGAAACTGTTTTACAGTCTTTGCTAAGCATATTCCAACTATACTTCACCGTTTTAAAGGCTCTTTGGAATGGGAATCATAATCCACAAGTGCTCCGTGTTTGTTTTTCTTGTTCCATAAAACACATATTTGGATTTGAAATCTATATAAAAATCGCCAACTAAAGCTATTTTACAATCTTCGCCAGGCATATTATAAGCATACTTTTCAAGCTTGGTTCAGTTTTGAAATTATACTTGGCTGAAAACTTGGCAATTAGTTATCAGAAATTGCAAACCTTGTTCGAATTTCAAGATTTTAATCTCGCCCCACCTCCGCGTTATCTGACACATTTTAAAAGATCTTCAGCGTGACAGCTCATGTCTACAAAACCTGTCTAAGAATCATGTCAACAAAACCTGTCTACAAATCATGTCGACAAAGTCGCGTGGACAAAAATCTGGGACTGGACGAAATAGTATCCAAGTACTAAAAAATAAATAAATGTACATCATTTAAAACTGATAACGCACAAATGAAATCCGTTTGCGTTTGTGTGTACATTAAATATTTTCTTAAAATTAAATAATATGTACAAAAGTTTCGCTTCTTATATGATATGTCTAGGTCTGAGAAAAGAGATATCATGTGAACTGTATGTAAAAAATAACAAGAGTATTCTCAACTAAAATCTATAGTGAAATATTGTAAAACAAGAAACAACCTCTATAACCAGCAAAGATTGTATTGATCTAATTCTGAGCCCCATTCTATTTTTTCTTATAGATATTCATGTATATTTATAATTAAAATTAACATAGTCAGGTGCACATGGTTTGATCGCTTTTCAGCTTAGCACACTAATGCATAAACATCCGACGATAATTAACTATCTCATATTCGCGGGGCAAAATATTATTCTACCTCCGCAAATATTATGTTATGAAGCTTCACTGGAAAGTAATTTTAGCTCGCATATAATTATTATTGAAATTATTTCTAGCTGTGTACTCGACACACGCAAATACTGATAAGCTTTCGGTCAACTGTATTAAAACTCAACGCAATGGTCATCAACAGCTTCTGCCAATGTGTACACAGGAATAAATTCAATAAATTAAATCTTCTGCCTGGGATCAAAATTATTCCAGCTTCACAAACACTCCGCAGTCTCTGAATAACATTTACGAGCTTTAAAATTATTTCAGCTTTAATTATTCTGATTATATAACGCCGAGCGACGGAACGGCACGACAAAAGTTAGTCAAAGCGACAGGGTTCATTGTGTGATTATATACTTTCCCGGTCTAACCTTTAAATCGGTATGTTGTCGTAGAGACCTGTAGAAAACCACAGCAAGCGATTTTGATTACAAATTCCGAGTCCTTTGTCCATACCGTGGCACGTAATACGTAATTAGCTGTCTCCATTGAAATGCCGACGCAGTTCAGATGACCAGAACCAAACCGAATTTTGATTCGAAGTGGTAGCATTGACGCGTATTCACTCTGAACGGAATTAACTGTTTGTGATGCTTCAGATGACTGTGGATACAGATAGGACTATACAGTCGCAGGCAAACAGCGCTTTCAGAGTACGGGAACTGGACGTTAAACAGATTGATTATGCCGTCTGTTCGTCAATCTCCGAAGACTGTGTAAAGTTGGGGACAAGAGGAGTAACGTGCTAAATGGGAATAAACTCTTTGTATTGAAAGGGGTACAGCAGGCATTTAAAAAATCGTATTATTTTTTAAGTAGCTAATGAGATTTAAGCGTTCGAACAAATGATATAGGTATATCATAGATGCACCGCTGAATAATGTTGTTTTGTTTTACTTTGAACAGATATAAGTAAAATTTTGTTTCTAATTACATGGTAGTAAAAATGTTTCTAATTACATGGGTCATATGGGGGAATTACGGTCACTCTATTTCCTGGGAAAATAATGGTCACTCTCTTTATAGCATTAATTTTTTTTAACAGCTACATTATGTCAAGGCATTCTTAAACATTCTACTTTCTTGTATCAATTTCAAAAACAATGTAACTATAAAGCAAATAAAAGAGAAAAAAAAATTACACTACTTTAAAAGCATAAAAAAAAAAAAAAAAAAAAAAATTAAGTTTGCTCATTTATCCCCAAGTTTACTGGGGTAATTCTGGGTCACTGGCGGTAATTCTTTGTTGGGATATTCTTTAATATTTTAAGTGTTTTTTAAATTCTTTACGTGCAATTAACACTGCAATTAGAAATTTCGTGCAACAGGTAAATTAAGTTTAGCATTTACTTTACTGTTATACTTTTCTGTAAAATTATATTATACTTTAACTGGAAGATATAGACAGTCCCCAAATGTAAAACGAACTAATTTTGGACTGATTAGCGATAAGGAACTGCCTAATGACAAAGATTGAAGAAGTTAGAATAAAAATGTTCAAAAAAAAAAAATCCTGCTTAGAAGATTTAGTGCTACAAGGAATTCATACTTGTATCTGAAGAGCAGAAATATTTTGCTATGTATTATGATTAAGGAGACCAATTGTTTTGAGGACTGTCCCCAATTTCAGAATTTTTTCAGTTTGTCCCCAAAATGTAAAACAACATTTGGGGACAAAATTTTAATTAAAACACTCATTTCTTCTTAATTTAAAAAGAAATAAATCATGCTTCCTAATTTAAAAAGAAATAAATCATGCTTCCTTTATTTTATGAATGTTAATAATGCTCTAGTTGAATAAATAGAAGCTATTTTGAGAAGAGCATTGAATTTATAAAATATCACAATTTTTTTTTCACAATTGGGGACACAACGATGATTTTTCACCAATTCTTTCTTCAAAAATAATCTTATTATTTTTTTCTTTAATACAACACATTACATAAATTAAAAAAATCTGTTTGTGTTCTAAATAATCATAATTTAGAATATTATTTACTTTTGACATGCATTACTATAAAAAAAGGGGGACCCATATTTACCAAACATATGACCCATAATTGTCCAAATCAATAATTTAAATAAAATTAATAATAATTCAATTTCGGCTAAAGTGATTATTTTTTTAACTATTTAATCTTACTTCCTTTCAAATTAAATCAATTTATCTTTCATACTTTAGAAAATATTACGATGTTGTTGTTTTTTGACCCATAATTCCCCCTATGATCTTACATGTTGTGTCCAAACAATGCATTTATATTTACTAAAATTTAAAGCAAGAACTTCATAGGAAACTGAACTTTTACTTTCAAGGAAAATATGTGAAAAAAGGATGGGTGGCTGCCAATTCACCTTGGAGGACCAATTTCAAAATGTCCTGAAACTGATTTTTAGATATTCGTGAGCGTTGCATTTACAGCAACGAAACTTAGAAAATCGTGTCTTAACGAGCATCTATGTTAGCAACCTCACATACATGCCCGATTTAACAGCATCAGATATAGAGCATGGCAGATTTATTAGCATGGTAGTTTCGGCTAGACGAAAAAATTTACGTCCGAAAAAACGACTTTACTTTCCCTTCCACCTATTACTTTAACAACTTTATAAATACTTTAAAAATGGCGCTATCAATATACTGAAGCTGTGTTCTATGCTAATTTTTATCACGTTCATTTAAGAAATATTGTATCGCCTTGGAAATATTTATTAGTTATCCTGAAACGCCTCTTACAAACATAATAAAACTACCGTATTAACCCTAATGTAACGCGACACCGAATTTAACACGACACCAAAAATTTTCCAAATCCAAACTTAATGCGATCCATTCATTTTTAATAAAATAATCAATAGAAAATAAAATTAAGTCAGATCAGCATTTGTATAATAATAAGTAAAAACACAGGCTGCATTTATGGCCATAAAATTAAGTAACGTAAAACAAAATTAGAAAACGTTAGGGAAGTAACAATACGTAAATTCCATTATTATATAGACCTCGAATTTAACGCGAGTCAGGTTTTTAACGGGAAATGATCAATCAAAAATATCGCATTAAATTCGGGCTAATACGCCATAAGTGAAGTTTAATAAATTATTATATCACACTAGCGGACCCGACAGACGTTGTCCTGTTCAAATATTGTAAATCTAAAAATTGTGATTTTTAAAAAATAAATTATGAATTGTTTGGACCGTTTTAATGAAGAAATATTGTAAAAAGAAATTACAATTTTTAAAGTATCACACGTACAGTTATCACAGCTTGACCCATCTGTTGCGAGTGGGTGTATCTGTATACTATAAACTTAAAATTGTCTTAAATAATAGTAAGAAAGAAAAAAACAAAATCATTTTCATGAACAAAAAAATATTTAAACATATTTTTAATCTTAATATTGACAGGAATAACTTTTTTTTATCTTAGTGCGATTTGATGAATGGTATTTTAAATTAATCCCTAAGGGGTATTAATGAGCAAACTTGATAGTTTGCCAACCCTTAAACGCGCAACATATAATTAGTCATGCGAAAAGCATGGATTCTCTAGATCCAACCTACAAATTGAAATTACTATTTGACCTAGTGACTTATTAATAGTCGTTACGAATACCAAGCGAATCGAAAATTGTAAACGTTTGAATGGAATGGGCGAGATTGAAGGTATCATTGGGATCCGTGGTAGAACAAATTCACCTTGAAACTTGCCATTTAAAATGGTAGCTTCAAGAACATTGCCCATGATTTTTTTATGACCAATCGCGTGCCATTGCATAGCTTTGGTGCATTCGAATTTTGAACCAAAATGATTGGTGAACCAATCTTCAATTGCAAGTTTTGTGGTGGGATTCCAGGGAGATCCAGTGAATTCAAGAATTCAACAGGATTGTTGATAACTTCCTCAAGATCGACAACAGTGTTGATCGATTTGAGTGATATTTTTCTGCCAGGCAATGACTGTTGTATTTTAGAATTAATTGCGTCGACATCTATACATTTTTGGGCCAAAATAGCTCGCCAACGTAGCCACGCATGATTAGTGTAATTAGCTTGTAAACTTGGAAATATACTTTCAATCAAAGCATCTTTGGTAGCCACTATGTTGCAAAAATTGTCTGGAAGTCGGATACATTGTGAATTTCCTCGCAATAGAATTTTTTCTTGCTAATGTTGAGCAATCGTTCAGAGAATGCCAATGCCAATCGATCATTTTGGAGTTGAGCACGCATTTTTATGATAAAGCATAATTTGCTGACCCTTCGCAATGGAATGATTATTCTTTCAAACATGCGTTAATTTCGAACGCATATGTAGCACATGGAATAAATGGCAATGTCAGTCTGAAATCACCGGACAGGAGCCGTAGAGCACCACCGGAAAGTCTGGTATTATCATTGCGATCTTTCAGCATTCTATCGAGAGCTTTAAGTGAGTACTTGTGGGCCATGCACATTTATCCCAGATAATAATTTTGCATTTTCTCAAAACTTCAGCCATGTCTGAATGCTTCTTTATGTTACACATTGGTGGCTTGTTTAAAAGTTATAAATTTAAGAATAATTATAACTTTTCTTTATACACCGGATCATCTCTTTTAAATTTCATCGCTTAAAGTTTTAGATTATCTACTTAAATATATGCGATTGTTTCTGTATGCGAACATTTTCTTTCTTTTTCACTCCAAAAGTTAAAACCAATTAATATCATAAAATAACCAATTAAGTCATAAAACCAATCAATATAACCAACAAAAGTTTGAGCACTTGAAGAGAGTAACACTAAAATTAATAAAGTATGTGTTGGCAGTATGATTAATGACATGATCATGAATAACACTATAAACTGTTTGAAAGGAAATTGTCCAATTTTTCTTCAATAAAGTTATGTATGTTCATTCAACGGGTTGAAAACAAAGGAGGAAACATGGAAAAACAAACTCTCGACTAAATAAAAATTCTTAAATATAGAGCAACATGTAAAAGTATTAGATTAACAATTTCAAAATATAGAAATTTTTACAAAATTTTTTGAACTCTTTTTTCAGACATTATTTTAAGAAAATAAAACAAAAATAAATTTAGTAGAAGATCATAAAAAATACGAAAATAATTCATAAAGCTTAAAATTGAAAGAAAGTTAGAACTACTGAGAAATGTGTAATTTGATTGATTGCTTTGGTATCAATCTGTACAATCAAGAATTATACCAATGGTTATTTTTTTAAATGAAAAAATTTTGAGATACTTTCAATAAATAGCTAACCACTCACAGAAATATTGCTTACAAGTAATTCTGATTTCATTCATCGTGCTATTAAGACACTAATAAATGAAGAAATTTAATTATAAATTACTAATGAGATTATGGTATCGATATGGTTTTTTAAATTACTATTATTAATCTATGATCCAGGAAATATATCAATATTTAAAGCAACTGCTATGCACTGTATTTTTAAATATTTTTAATTAATATCTAGTTAATATTAAGTGTGATATATATCACGATTAAATCTTTTTCATGTAATCCTAAACTTTTGCTACAGTGCATTAGAATTTCTTAATACACAGTAGCAAACCTGTATTTGAACTTTTTAAATTGAAGATCAGATTTAAATAATTCAATCAGTTTTTAAATAGATAAAAATGTTTCTCAAAAGAAAGTAATACAAATTAATAAAAATAAAGGAATCTCTCTTTCTTGTAAATACGGCTTTCAAAATATAAAAAAGTGCACAAATTTAGTATCATTTTAACCTTTCAAACCTTACGTCCCCAAATGAGGACACAATAATTATCTATACTCTCGTATAGGATGGGTGTCCTAATTTGTGCACAGAAAGAAAAACCAATTTTTATCGAAAACTTTAATCAGGATTTTTCATTTTAAATTTTCAATTACAAATTCAGTCTGTGTTATCAAAAGAAAAGTAATTTAATTCAAAGAGAAATTATTGAATCAGATCTGAAAGTGTTAATTTAAATCTTTGCAAATAAGTAACGAGTAGATATAGCTGTCATATTTGCTTTGATTTGCTAATTATTATCATATCTTTTTCAGGAGAAAATCGAAGAAGCCGACAGTCCCGATAGTAAGCATGGTAAGTCTACTTATATTTTGAATATAATTATGTTTAAATTAGAGAATAGTACACCTTAAAATAAATTAAAACTTCCTATCGAAGGAGTAAAAACTCGCTGAGACAGTTCAGTTCAACGTGTGTTGCCTGTTTCGAAAAAGAGTTAAATATTTTACAAGGTTTACGAAAATTCAATTAAATAATCTAATCCTTTTCGATGGGCAAAGTTTCGGAACTAGAACTCTCCTGCAAGTTCGGAGTCATTAACTCTTTGGGAGAATACCTTAAAAGATCTGTGGATGCGGTATCACTTCACCCGACCACAGCACTTCACGCAGTGCACAAGCTCCCATAAATCTTCTTTACCCGTTCAGCCAGCTTTTAAGTATAGCGTGGCTTCACTCGCGTAATAATGTGGCGAAAAGGAGCTTCACAGGAAAGCCTCTTTCCGTGAGACAACATTTTCAATCGCCGCCGGTCGAATTTGAGCAAGAGGATTAGGGCTGTGAAACGGATTAGCGTCCACTAATCACCGCAGAACGACCTCCCGGAATTGGAGAGAGTCTCTTCCTTCCTTCCTCGCGTCACCCACCAACCCCCTGCCCGACGAATTGCTTAAAACCGCGGAACTGAAAAGGGGACTATTGAGAGAGAGGACGGGGGACTGTACCATAAGTGCGAAAAAGAAAATCAATGGGAGGTTTCAGGTGCACAGGTGCTGGCTAGCTGTACTTTATTATTTTTATTATTTTTTATATTTATTTTTTTACCACCAAATATTTACATATTTAGATCTGAGAATAAATATCAAGAGTAATCAATTACTGAAAAGGAATTTAAAAATCATCTAAAAAATATAGATAATATAGATAATATATATATATATATATTCAGCAAGATATGTAATACAGAAAACGTTCTGGGAGAGGAGAAAGAGCTGAATTAAGCTATATACAAGGACCCTTATTCTGTAAAATTTCTGAAGACATTTTTACAAGATTTGGGGCCACTTGCGAATTACTTTCTATAGCATTCTATGTTCAAAATTAGCGTACGGGCCAAAGAAGAACGACACTTGATATAAATGATCCAACTCTCAGTCTACGGTATATACATGCTATGTTATGAAATCAGATTATTTATTGTTGGTAATATGTACTGAATCGAGCATCCTGAATGTGCGCACAATTTTACCTATACTATAAAGTAGATCGTATAGTATTGCCTTGAAATCCGAAAGCTGTCGACGACTTCAACCTTAAAGCCAAGAATGACCAACTTCATGAACAGAGAATTTCAAGCTTATTTTATTACTATTATTTTTTTAAACTTTATAAATTTTTGATCTGTTGCATTTTTTCCTTCTTTTCTTCCTATGTGATTTATTATTCTATTTGATTTTCAATTTTGAGGGCAGACTTCTGATCTATAGGAGTTGGCCTAATCCAAGATATTTTACAAATTTCTAATGCAAAAGTTATTTTTGATAAATAATAGATTCTACAGGATTCATAGTGTCTTAGTTAAAAAAAAAAAAAAAAAAAAAAAAAAAAAAAAAACCATACTAATATAGAGACAAGAAAGTTTTCGGAGCATCTTTTACAAAATGTACTCATTATTTTTTCAAGAAAATGGAAATGTAAGCTAAAATACTATTAAAGCCCGATTCTAAAAGATAAAATCTCGCAGTAAAAATTTTAATTCTTACTAGATTTTGTAAAATAATTTAGTTTGGTCAGATTTATTATTATTTGCCGGCATACGTTCAAAACTAAAGTAGTACTGATTGTAAATGGCTATTCTATTTTTTCCCCTTGTCTATGATACATCTAAGAGTCTTTATCTTTTAAATGTCAGCTAAAACTCAGATCTGGCAATTTTGACTTGTGTACTTGATAAATGGATTTTTTCTCGGGTGTATTAAACTTTTTTATGTAATGTATTTTTCTTAGGCGTATATAAAATGCGAACTACCACTTCAGTTAGAATTTTCTTACAGAATATTTTCTCCCTTTTAAAATCTCTTTTTATAGTAATCTGTTTCATCATTTATGATGCATTAAGTAATATAGATTTATATGTAAATATCAATGTTAAAATTTTGTGTTTTAATATAATACTTTACATTATTTAATTATTCATAAAAAAGTTAAAATTTAAGAAAAATTTGAGAAAGTAAATAATTTAATTTAAGTATGAAAAATATTAAATATTGTATCATTGACAATATTTAAAATGTATATAAAATTTATTAAAATCGAAAAGTCTTTACATTTTTGCGGGAAAAAAAGGTTTTTTTTTAATTACAAGCATCCTAAAATATTTCACTGTTGCATTATATTTAATCTAATATCCATTTCTATCACAAAGTTACTAAAAATATGTTGTTAATTTATGTAGTAATTAACTTGGAAAACATTTAAAAACTTTTGTGCCCTTAAACTAAAAATATGAATGTGGTAGATGCAAAACACACTCTACTACAGCCACCGCCTGATTGTGTTAGTCTTAGGAGCAGAAGCAGAGTTCTATGGAAAAATCTAATCGTTTTCACTGTTCAGTTTTGTGTTTAAGGCTTTCACTATTAGTTCTAAGATATTGTTATGATAAATTTTTGCACCGTGAACGCTAATGGGATTCGTCCACGTAAAATCCTTCGTGGCGCCAATGTCTTTTATGTTCAAACGATACCTCTGACGGTGCTGATTGTGGGTGATATGTCTCTGTTCTAGAATTGGTTCAAAATTAAGAGACATCGAACTAAGTTGGTCTTCTTCCCATTGTGGCTCATTCAAATGGAACCCACTCTCTTTTTCCCCTTTTCTAGATATAGCATTAGATACAACAACAACAGCTAAACTTTTGCTGTGGTTTTCTACTCCATTCTCGGCCTATCAGGTGGCCTTAAATTTTCCGGTACTTAAAAGCGAACTTGTAAAGTATACACATTTAATATATAAAACTTTTAGTCAAATGCAGGCTATTACTAATGCGGCAAAACTCTTTTATTTCAATATTTTTTTTCCATCTTTATTCAAGTCAATCGAATGTCTATTCGCAATTCATTTGCCATTCGAATAATGAATTTATTTATTTATTTATTTTAAAATACGCCAAGGGTTCTTACAAACCATATTCTCTCTATTTCTTACTTAACGTAAAATATTACTCAGAGTTCCCCTCCTTTTCCTAAGCTGTCTCAATATGTATCCGTCCCCCAGTAGGCGCATTAAACAGCGTTGTCCAAATACTAGGTTTGCGAAATCCGCGCATTGTACTAAGCGAGCGCTAAGTAATTCAAGTGTCCAGCGCTCATAGCAATCACAACTGCCGCATTTACATCAAAACGACCCGGGGTTGGTTCTCTCTCAGCGAACGAGGGAACGCCAAGCGTTGGCGACACCTCGACATATCGATAAAACACAAACTCAAAGTCATCATAAATGTAAACATAAAGAGTAGAGTTATAGGCATAGTAAAGTAAATATGTTAATTAAATGATTTTTAAAAGATAATAGTGAGGAAGAGGAAGGACTAAATGTCTAGATTATTCGAATCATTTGACTAAGATCAGAGACATTTGTAAGTAGTATTTGTGGTATCAGAACTAACTGAAACTAGTTTCATCCTCATTTTACGGGTTTTTTTTAGTTTTATCAGTGAAACATTATTTAGAATAATTATTTTAATTAAAGAGATGGATTGAGAGAGGTTCAGCGAGCATAATCATAAAAATCTTTTAAATTTAGTTTAAAAAATGGTAAGTGCATGCTGACTAGCTTAGAAAATTCTTTATTATTACACGTATTTTATTCGTTATTATTTGTTATGTATTTTTTTTTACTGGTCATGAAATAAAAATTAAAGCAAGCAGATGGATTTTAGGATTTGGAAAAAAAAAATGACATACAATAACAATAGGCAAACGAGCTTTTGTCTTCATAAATTTTAGCAAAATGGATTTGATGTTTAAGATGTAAAAGAAAAAGTAGCAATTTCGGTAAATGATGCTTTTAGGTTTGAAGAAACATAAACTTACTACAGAAACATAGCATAACATTTGTGCCGTGAATAAATAAGGGTGACTGACCAAACTTATCAGTCATTTGAAAAGTTTTGTAATGAAGATTTCTAGCTGGAAAAAAACAGCATTAGAAAAAAGCAGCATATTTGAAGAAACATAAAAGTACAACTGAAACAAGTATTAAAATTTGTACTGTGTATAAAAAAAAAAGTCGTGACTTCTCGAGCTTATCAGTCGTTTGCAAAATTTCGTTATCGGAAGTTCTAATTGAGGATTCACCGCGTCTAAAATTATTGATATTTACATGTAGTTCAAGTGAAATTTCTGTTAGCGTATGATTGTGCACTTTTCGCAAGAGATTCCCGATAACATTTTCATGAACCTATAAAATGAGTGTTAAAATGATTATTTTTAAGCTACTTTGAAACGTAATTAATATGTGAAGGGTGTAGATGCAAAAGTCACATTTTTTACTTTTTATAGTATTGAGTTACTTATATCACCGTGTTCGCCTTTTTAAGGCAAATTGAACTGTAATAAAGATTTGGACCACAATGAACATATAAAAGCTGAAAAAAATGCCAAAAATATCGTTTTAATGTATAACTCACATTATCCAGGAATTGATTTGCAGCAAAATTCACACTCTCTAAATTCAACCAATCAGGGAGGCTTGCAAAGGATCATGTGATCGTTTTCTTTACATCTGTCGATATTTTCAAAGAATAAATAACAAACTTTTTTAATAAATGTTTTTTATTACTGTTTTTTGTTGTTTATTACCCTCCAGAATAACATAATGAAAATCAATATTCAGATATTTATTTATTTATTTTTGGTTCTTTTTGTTTTAAGTTCCTAACTATTTTGGCTAATAATTAACATTATCCATAAAAGTTTGTCCCATTTAACTAACTCCCATTTTGCAAATTTAAATTTAAATCCTTGCTTTACCAGAATAATTACAGGTTTAGGACTATGTTTAAGTAGCTATTATGACAGCAATATATCACTTGAAAATTGTGCATATATAATAAATAATAACAGTTTTTTGCATTTTTCTAAGAGCATGAAAATGGAGAGAATGAGTTTTGCATGGACGAAGTAGAACGACAGAAATTTCTTATTCATTGATTGGTTGAGAATATTCATCTTTGACTTGATTGGAAAAGTTATGTTTCCATATGTAAACAATATTTGCAATAATTTATAACTGGTGCAAATGTACTTCCATTTAGTTATTAAATTAAAGGATAATGTTCAGATCTTAGTTGTTATATATATATATATATATATATATATATATATATATAGGCTTGACCCAAAATAATTTTTATATCATATAATTTCTCATATCATAAATACATAATCTTTAATATAGCATGGGATTATACTAATTTATCCCAAAAGCATTAAAAAATAAGCTTTTGTTAGTTTCGCTTCATCACATTGTGATGAAACAGAACGCAATTTCTTCATGTGTATTATTTATCTGAATGACACGTAAGATTCAGAAACAATTTCGGAACTTGATTTTATGTATTATTACTTGCTTATAAGAAACCGGACGACATAAATTTTTCAATCACTGCCGAATTCAGAAAAATGAATGATACAAAGGATACTGTAATCCTAATCTTTCTTGTTTATTTATTATATTTGGGGGGGGGGGGGGAAACACAAAATAGGTCTCATATCTTAAAAATGAATAATGTGACTAACTTAAAAATGCATTTTCAGCAATCTAAAGGAAACAAAAGCTTATTTAAGAACTTTTGAATATTTTTCACAAGTCCTATTTGTTAGTTCAATTTTTAATTTCGTAACTCCGGAAATTCAAATTATGCCTATAGAGACTGTTGACGCAATCAACTCTAATGGAGTAAGAATCTCTGTGGCGCTATTTAATTTAGGAATTGATAAATAAGGTTGTTGCAACACTTTCCCTTAGAAATCTAAAAAATAAGTCAGCCGCTGTTCGACATTAATGCAACCTACGTCTCATTTCGAAGCGGAGAAAAAATGCCTAAAATTTCGATAAATTTCGTTTGTTGTAGTAAAGCTTGCTGTTATTAATAAACAGTCCACAGAAAAAGTAAAAGGGGAGGATATTGTTGAGCAGTAGAGTTTTCTTCTAAAATGCTTCTTCTTTAAAAAAAAAAGTATAATTGAGAATGAGAATAATAATAAAAATAATAATCGGGTGAAATTATTACAATCTTACACAGGAATACTTATTTTTCAGGCAACGTTATTTATTAGAAAAGAGGTAATCAATTATTTTAGATGAAATATTTGCAGGCTTGTGTTCAGGAAAACTCATTTTACTGGCAATGTTATCCAGTAGAAGAAGATATTGAATAATTTTTGTGAAATGTTTACTCGCTTAAGCACAGATAAGCGTGTTTTACACGCAATGCTATTGAATAGAATGCTCAACAATTTCGGAAGAAAAGCATTTAAGTTAATTAAATAAATATGTTTCAAATAATCCTCAAAATGTTCGAAGTTACAGTCACTTAAAAACACTTTGAGATTTTTTTTCGAACTTAAATTGTTGCATACAGGTAAAAAAAGAAGTTAAGTTATTTATGCGCTTAAAGTCTAGTAAATGAATTTCTGTTTGTTTAAATATGTTCAATTAACAAAAATGGAGAGCTTTTAGAAATCTGAAAAAATAAATTATAATAAATGATTGAAATGTCAAATTTGTTTCCTTTATTAGTTTCGTTATGGTATAATTTGTTCCAGAATTCAGTATTATGTACCAGAAAAATTCTGAAATATATAGCTCCAGAATCTGAGATGATATAAAATATATTGCTTTTTATATGATTTCTTTCTTTTTCAGTTAAAAATAGTTCTTTGAATTTATATCTATAAATATTTTTAAAGATTTAGAAATACTAATTTTCTAAAATATTCTTTTTATGAAAATGAAATTACATGCAGAAATATTAGAGATGATCTGTTTACATATTTAAAATACACCATAACTAGTTTATAATTTCATTAATAAAGTAGAAGTATATTTAAATTTTTCGAAAAATGAAAAAAAATTCTGGGGGGTTTATTTAAATAATAAAAAAACATATTTTGCAGAATTTTAATTTAATTTTTTATTCAAAACATTTCGTTAAACGAAAATGTTTTATTTTATTTTAATATTTATGTTTTGAAAATTTTACTCTGCAATACATTTAGAAATGACACAATAAGATAGCCATTCCAGATTTCAATTGTTTTTATCATTTCTGCTATTTATTGTAAAACCATATTTATTAAGATCGTTTTCATCTTTAAAAAAAATTCAGGCTCTGAGTTATATCAATTAGTATTTGTAAAAATATTAAAATGCAAATATGAAAAGAAATTGTTTATTTTTTTCCTAAATAAATAAGTAAAAGAATGAAAGAAACGATTTTTATCTACTGCATATTAGACACATTTAATACGTTAAATTTAAAAGTAGTGCAGTTTGACCAAAGTTTCTAAAACATATCATCATATTACATTTTTATAATAGCTTAAAAAAGATTTTGCTAAATTTTGTGCTAAAATGCAATCTAACCGCTTAAACTGCTGAAATATTTTTATATATACAAATAATTCTCTCAATCAGTCTTTAAGATTAAATACTTTATGAAACATATCCGGTTACAACTTGGCGAATTCAGAACATTTGAGTTATATTTTGCACCCCCAGAATTGCGGTAACCCCCTGCTGTTCAGCTAGTGCAGATTTGTAAGGGGATTAGCGACCGCAGGTCTGAAAGCTGATGGAAATACGTGGGATTACGTTTTCGGGAATGACTTTAAACTGCCGCTTTTCACCACAAAATAGTCTCGCAACGAAGGGTAGGGGGTTACTGTTGTCTGGAATTGCTGGCACAGGAAGATATACGGAGTTAAGGGAAGTAGAATTTTAAACGATATAGACGCGGTTGCTTATTTAACCCTGTTGCTATTTTTTTTAACGTGCACATGAATCTTGTGTACTAATTTTAAGAGTCTTACTAGTAGTCAGTTAAATACTGGATGTGTTACAGTTTTTCACCCATTTTTTCTCTTAATGTCAATTATGTTAAATTATGTGATGAACTGCATCATATATTTTTGATTGATTGGCATTTCAATCTGCTATTTTAAATTAAATACTTTTGACTATTTTAATTCCAATTTTTTTCATATGCATGTTCGCTCTTTTAGTTTTAAAACATCTTATCTCTACTTTGACTGTTGATACAGTAATTTATCCTTTTATGGCGCCTCTTCGGCTCTATCTGTTTTAAAAATAGTTTCCTTTTGTTTCCTTTATTAGTTTCCTTTATTAGTTACTTCAAAAATAGATTAATTTAATAACGTAAAATAAAATAAAATAAAAAATTCCGTTGAACTTACCAAATTAGCATTGCATTCAAAATTATTCTTAAATGTAAAACAGCACATTTTAAACTAAAATTGGTTCTTTGCTTATTTGGGGGCAATTCTATCTTAATTTTGACTTGCTCATTTCAGCTCATTTGCCATAAAATGTAAACTACATATTATATTAGAAACTCTTGAATTCTAATTTTATACATCTTTCTTCCTATTATTTCCTTTCCCACTTGTTTTTATCATTTTTAAAAGTTAAGATTTAATGCTATCCATAAAATGTCCCTCGTATGTGGTAGAAATAATAGACACAAATGCGAATCATTGATATGAAGAAAAATTTTTAAAAATATTAATTGTAAAAAAACTCTGTGAAGTAATGGGGTAAGTTTTTGTGCAATAAAATAGAACGAAAGTAAATAGAATAAATTAATATATATAGATTAAATTTTTAAAATTTAATTTCATAAAATAATTTTTAAAGGTGATCTCGAGATTATGAGATTATTATTCTTATTATTATTATTAAAATAAAAGTAATTTAAAAACACAAAAAACATACACTTAGATATTAATATTTAAATAGTAATTGATCAGGTTAACATAAAAACTATTATTAATCACTTTGTTTACTACTCTGGTTTATTTCTTAGTCCCTGATATTTGAAAGACAATGTTTTAAAACTACTAATTGATTTATCAATAAAATACATTATTCTTTAATTAAAAAATGTTACTATAGATAAATTTTCTACTATTTATAATGCCTTTTCAAGGTTCCGAAGAATAGATAATATTAAGTTGGATTTAAGTAAAGAATCCACAAGATTCGCGCTCAAGCGTCATCGATGCAGTATCATTACATTTCACTGCATGGTAACATTTCATGCAAAGGAAGTAGTTTTACAGGCAACGAAAAGCTGCTGCTCATGAATTATCTCCGAAGGAAATCAGAAATTGGCATGATTCTTGATTATAAAACTTTTGCTATCAAGAATACAAGTAAATATCTACAAAAACATCTAGTTTTAACACAGTATAAACGAATTTATAAACATCAAACTGTATGGTTATGATTATAAACTTGTCCATCATTTATTCGAAAACAGGCACTGTTTGTATTTCATTCAATTACAACCCTTCGGGCTGAAAAAGTAATTTTAAAGACAATGAAAGATCGTGCGTAAATATTTTCAAATGATGATATTATAGTCAGACTTATGAATCTGGATCTGATTATAAAATTGTGCTTTTAATAATTAATAGAACAAAAACCAAATGTCTTTAAAATTACATGTTGTACTAAACTTTAAAAGATATTATAAACAATGTAATTCTCCTTTGTGTTAGTAAACCTAAGAAGACAGTTTGTATAATTTGTAAAACAATAAGCACTATTTTTATTTCAAAGCATTAAAATTTTCCAATCAAGAAGATAGAACTTTACAAACAAGGTAAAACTCCAGTTTGTAAAACATATTGCATAGAAATGAGCGTAAATCAAAAACAAAGTCGCATTATAGATAATAAGATAGCTATCTTTAAGTAGTGTTAAAAACAAGTATTTCTATAAACATTTAAAACTGACTAAAACCGAAAAGGGAAGTTTTAGCAGCAGAATTCTTGATGGTAGATAGTAAATATAAAATAAAGGCAGTAGTCGCTATTTATATTTTGCACTGCATCACAACTCTGTGTACAGAAAAGGGAGTCTTGCAGGCAAGATAAATTCAGGCAGTATCTTCAACATGCAATGCTTGCAGTCTTTACAAGTCTACTGATTGATTAAAACATAATTTTTTTATTAATTGAAACGAAAAGTTTATGCCTATAAACGACTACATTTAACAAAAATCCAAAAGGCAGTACAAAGGAAATCTCTTTGTAGCAAATGACTTAAAAGTATTTTATATCAATCGGAAGAGAAACTTGTTTTACTGCATCATGACTCTTAATGCAGAAAAAGGAGTTTTACAGACACGGTAAATTCAGGAGGAATCTTCAAAGGATATATGCTTGTAAGCACAATTGGTTTAAACAATATTTTTTATAAACTAAAACTAAAAATCAATATCTAAAAACGTCTACATCTGACTAAAAATTGAAAGACAGTACAAAGTACAAAACTCTTTCTAGTAAATGTCTAATAAACATGAATTGAAATTATTCGGAAGAGAATGCCACTGTTTTCATTTCACTGCATTAGGAAGTTTCATGCAAAAAAAGCTGTTTTACAGGTACGGTAAATTCAGGAAGCATTGTCAAAGGACATCTATGTTACGTTTCACAGTCGTTACATTTCACTTCAAATCTAATGATTTATTAAATAAATATCTGTAATTAACTACAACTAAAAGTTAATATCTTTTAAATTTTGACATCTTAGTAAAATTTAAAAGGCAGAATAATGAATAAAGTTCTTTTTATATGACAAATGATTTATAAATATCAGTTGATATCATTCAGAACTGGAAAATCTATCTGTTTACGTTTAACTAGATTGTGAAAAAGCAGTTTTACAGCCAAAGAAAATTTATGATTTTTTTTTCTCCAAACCTCGAAAAACGCGTACTCCTAAATGCTTTATGTATTATCCATTTTACGTCATTGTCTATTGGTATTCATATTTTACAATTTAAAACACACGTTAATATTTTTAAGTACATATTCCTATTTTTAATTAAAAGAAACTTTAATAACTGTTGATTTTTCTCAGTTAAACTGAGAGTTCCGACTGACTTGGGGGGGGGGCTGCACAGATAGAACCAAAATGTTAAGAGAGTTAGGGAACCAAAATTTATTTCGTCAAAAATATCACTATTGATTAACTTTTATCACGAATATCAAATTATATATAACATTCCCCTCCTCACTAAATAGAAAAAAGTTATTCTATAACCACAACTATTACTCAAAAATCAATTTACTAAGAGTAAGTTTCGTAAAATAACTGAAATATAAATAGATGAGGAAATTGTATTTACTCTTCAAAAAGCGTGTATAAAAGATTAAAATACCGCAAGATTATGATGAGTTTAAATGCTAAATAAGCTATTCCATCCTCGAACCTCTAATACATTTTATATCCCCAACACAATTTGCCATGAATATTTCATCTTTAGAAGCGTAAGATATTCCCCTTCATATCATTAACTAAACAATGGTGTCCCTGCCACCAGGCATTCTTTTGTGCTATCAGGTATGCCAGGCACCGTAGCAAAAGTACTTAAAACCGTTTATGAATCTTGTCAGTCCACAGAACAAGCGATTTCGTTGCGCTCGGTCAGGAAAGGTCCCTATAGAAACAAGACAGGAGAGGAATGAAAAATAATAATTGATGTCTGTTCATGGTAACCGTCACAGAACAGTCCCAGAATCACGATCTAAATCATAGCAGAGCGGCGGTATGAGATATTTATCAGGAATGTCATGTTATGGGCGGAGAATGGGGTTGTTGAAAACTCCAAGGTAAAATATAATTGACAAGTCAGGGAGCCAGGGTTTTTGGAAGCCAGTCGTCCAATCTGAAGTAGATTTTCTGTCGTCTTTACAAGCAAGGAAGACCTTTTCAATTTTTAGCAGCTTATGCTTAAAAAATGATATTTACTGATTATTCTTAAAAATAATCCAAACAAAAAAAATAAGATAAATGACAGTGTATCATGGGTAAAAATCTATTTCGCACAGTTTTGGAAGACACAGACGTTCACCATCATCAACAACAAGATGTTTATCAACCTACAGCAAATCAGGAAATTAAACACCAAAGGAAACTGACTGGATATTGATCCTCTGTTTTTCTTGCACATTTTTGTCTTCGAAACGCTAGCATTCTGCTTCATTTCTGTTTTCTTTTGTTAATTTTTGCACCCCCTTTCCTGCTTTGTGATAGGTGTGTGAATATTCGGATCGTAGAAGAGGAAGAAGTCTTCCAAAATGAATATCTAAATTTCATTTCATTCTATTATTGTTATACAAAGTTATCGTACTCTTCTCTTGATTATAGTTAAAAATTGGACTTAATGCGTTTAATACTTCGATTAACTTATTATTATTTTTATTATTATTATTATTTAAGCAAAATCATACTTCAAGAAACATCCTTTTTTAGAAATACTTAATTATTCCATAAAATTGATTAAAACACACATTATTGTTCGTTTATGTTTATTTGAGAGAAACAGCTTTACAGTAAAATATGAAAAACACATCAGTTTTAAAAAATATAAAACACACGTTAGCAGAAAATTACTCGTGCAGAATAGTAAAGTTCGGCTAATTACATAAACAAACTTCACAAGAAGAATTTGAAAATACTTGGTCGATATAATATTTTAGATTTCTGTCAGTATTTCCAGGCGTTTTGGAAAGATAAATAACCGAATTTCTTCCAATTAAATGTACTCATTTGTTGATGTGTTACATTAATTGCAACATATGCTAAAATAGGTTGATGAATTTTTTGTTATTCGTCATCAGTAATTAAATTTTAAAATCGTCTTTGCTTTTCCTTTGTGCGAACGTACGGAAAAACTGTCTTATTTATAAATATACGGATTACAGTCTTCATTTCATATTGTTTGATTCTCTTCAGCTCATTAACCGTTTGTACTTTTTTTTTTACATTTCGTTGAGCAAATAAATTTATTTTTTATTAGACTAGAGAGGATAGTTTAATTAATTTCAAATCTTATAAAGGTTTACCCATTGTATTATTTTTTGCTAATTATTTTGTTTCTTTTGGCAGCTGTAAAATTTAATGTTTATGCTTGATGGGAAATTTGTTGTAAAATGAATTTAAAAAAGTGTTAAATCATTATTCATTTTGAACGAACAAGGTATGCAAATAGGCGGGTAAAGGTAACGCGTTCAAAGTCTAACAGCTAAAATGTTTGTAGTTTTTCACGCTGTGCATTAGTTACTTCTGCAAAGTAAAAAAAAAAAAATCTCTTTCGTATAATTACATTTCTTTCAGCATTAATTTAAATAAATATTTTCCTAAAGATATGTAGAAACTGGATACACTTTACTTACTACACTGGAATTATTCAGTACATTAGACAATTTTTTTAAATATCACGTTGATTATAAAACAAAATATTTGACAGATAAAACTGTGTAACTTTACTCAATATTGTGAAATATTAAGTAAGATATTGCTCAAAACTTTTCATATTAAAAAATTTATATAAATTTAAATTTTTATTTTAAAAATCAAACTAAGTAATTCAAATCATTTTGAGTCGGATACAAAAATGTTGAAAAATAACAAAACATTAGTCGAATAAAGCATCTTTACGTTATTTTAGATGTATAATTTCATATATATCCAACAATCTCCCCGCCCAATACACACACTCATATATATATATATATATATAATAAAAATAAATTTTAATGCGTTGATATAAAACTAATACATTTTTGTTTTAGTAACATTTAATAATGTCTATGTTTACATAAATTAAGAGATCGATATACTAAATAAAATGCTTTACTCCAAAAGTTTCTGCTTTTCCTTAATTCAAGTCTTCTACTTAGAAAACCTTTGGAAAAACATTCCATTTTCTTGTACAACTACTCTGATCAATTTTAAATTATTCCGTTTAACCAGCTGTGTACTCGTCTTACATACGGGAGGAAGCAGATAGTTTTCTAACACACGTGGATAAAATTTATTCTATCAGAGCAAAACTATCGAATCGTTTCACTTGTAACCTAGCATTACGATAATAAAATTAAAAAAAAAAAAAAAAACTTTGTGGAAATTTGTAATAGTTTGTTTCTCTACCGTTTAGAGTTCTATGCACAACAGATGAAATTATTTAAATATTGGGCACTTATACCATTTTCTTATACTTTTTTACCCAAAATTCTGTGACTAAATGTCAATAATAAACGAAAACAATTTCATCAGTTGACAGATTACACCAACAAAAGAAAAATAAAACATCAAATTTTCAGCATTTGGTATCATGCAGGCGATATTTTGGTGTTCTCCGTTGACCTTCTGAAGGAATAAGTATTTTTAAAGTTTTTTTTTCACGAAAAAAGAACTTTTATTTGAAATTTAAGAGTAAATTAATTTTAATATTGAGCGATATATGTTAATATTGAGCGATAAGCATCATCTATGAAACTGTGGGCCTTGAAACGGTTCCAATTTTTTCGATAATAACCTACCCCTAATCGCTACCCCAGAAAGGGGTCAAACGCATATGCTCCTCTGAATAAATTGGATTTTCCAACGTTTCTTTAATGCACTTCATAGAAATGTTACCACACATGCGAAAGAAATAATTTGCAAAATAGAATAGAAACAAAAATCCTACTCCTATTGAAGCTCCAACAAATTAATGTTCTATTTATTTCAGGCCCTGATTTTTCATTTAGGCCCGGGTCTAGAGTTCCCGAAGCTGGGAGGCGGGGGGGGGGGAACAAAATCCCAATTCAATTTTTTTTTATTTAATTTTTTAATAGCAGATTTTTATATATCCTTTAAATTTTTTCAAGACAATATTTTAAACAATCTGCCAATCTGCTCGATGACTGAGTGGTATTTATAGCCAGGGTGCTATTTTATATACAACTTGAATTTGTTTGTTAAATCCATTACGCAAGACGACTGCCATTTTGGAAAAAAAGGCACAGTTGATAGCGGGACAGAACCAAAAAGTAATTTACCTTTGGAAATTTCACACTGCCTACATCAGTGTTAGGGGGCCCCCCAACTCGAGTTGTGCCTACAGTCAAGAATTTTCTAAATCGGGCTCTGCAATTACGAAATTATTTTGTTTCGATGAATCCAAGAACTCCAAGAGTGCATTCTCAGCAAATTGGAATTCGTAATCCAATAAGATTCCGTAAACACGATAGAAGGAAATAATTTAACACTGTATTTTGTTTCTTATCAGAGTTTTTTACTCCTTACTTAGCCGCAATGTCAACAGATTTCCGAATACACAAGGATTCCGATTTGCTGCGAATAACCTCCCTGTTCCAGCGGAAAATGGGATTAAATCTTGTTCGATTTCACGAGATTTTTAAAGCTAACTTAAATCACAAAGTTACAAAATTATTTTGCGCGTGATATAATTTTTACCTGAGAGATGATTAAGTTAAATTGACTTTGAAAGCGAGTTACTAAAGTCGTGAAAGATATTTCAGACTATTATTTTTTGCAGATTTCATAGTTTTTACGTCAGAGCCTTTTAACGACTTAATGGGGTTTTTATGTTTTAATGCATTTTTATACTCATGACATCAAATTGATGAATATCCCTTGCAATATCTAACTTGATTTGTTGAAAGAAAAAGAAAAAATCTTGGCTGTTCGAGCCTTGTCAGGGAGAGACCCCCCTGAACCCCCCTAATTTTTTAGTTTCATTATTGCCGTATTAAAACGATATTAATTGAATATGTCATTTTATCGCTCATCTTTCGAGTATTTCGCCTGGTAACCCTATGTTGAAGTTTTTATGAGTGTAACCTATTTATAGAAAAATGCATGTGAAGCATATTCTACAGCTTACGAAATATTGTAACAATAGATTAAAGCGGTTTGAACTAATAGTATTTAAATACATGTAAAATTGTGTCGCTTTTTATGCCGCTTTTTTATGTCGCATTTTTGGGACATATTTTTCAATAAAGGTTGTTGAGAGATAAAATGACATAGTCATTAATAATAATCTCACGTTGTTCACTTATCTACTTTCATTGGATATTGTGGAAGTTTATTATTTCGCTCGAAGAGCAAATTTTATGCCTAAGACTGCTAACCTAAACGGATTTCCAATGCATTTTTAAAGTCGTGACATTAAAATGACGTCAGTGCCGTTCGCGAAATAATCTAACTTGAATTATTGAGAGGAAAGTAGTTGATTTCATGTTTTACACTGATCTACTTTTATCGGATATAAACACTGTCATATGTAGCCTGTGAGTCACATGTCTCTTTAAATTACAAAGATTTGATAATCTCATCACGTGAAATGAAACCGCTTATTACAATTATAAAGCGACTTTATTTTATACTATGTATAAAAAAAATAAATAGATGAAATTCAGATGAAACTACATTTGTCCGTATTGGTATATAAATTGTACGAATGCAATTATACTTGAATTGAACAGTTTAGTCGTCTTTTACAATGTTTTTGTGTACAAATTTATTTTTTCATAAGAACGATTACACAGCCTTCTTGTGTGTGTATGTGTTAATATGTGCTAATTAAAAGCACTTAAAGTTCTTTTTAAGGAAATTCATGTCTACATAAGTTGTTAGTATTAAGGTGAATATAAAGAATAAGGTTCCTAAGAGCTCAGAGAAAAGATGTAAGCCTTTAAAAAGTCTTTTAAATATTTTAATGTTTAAATACTTGCAAGTGATTTCCTGTAGGTTTAATAAGTATCAAATGGAATAAAAGTTATATTTGGACCTATTATACAGTTTTCTCGCATGCGATATGATCAAAAATTTAACGTTAGAAGGATCTGTTTTTAACTTTGTCCAACACTAAGTAATTCTAAATAAGTAAAACATAATTATATTTTAGAAAATTTTCTGTATCTTAAAAACAAGAACATAATAGACAGGGCAGTCTTTAAGCATTACATAATAGTATGCAGTGATTCAAAACCATTACCTACTTAAAATTAACAAGTTCGAAACAATCTAATGTTCTAAGTTATCTAAAAAAAGTTCCGTTAGCAGAAAGTTCCTGCTTTTATGCTTCTTTATTCTCTGATTTTATGTTATGTATAGTTTTACTTTTGAAGATTGTTTTTTGAATGTGTGATAAACGTTCATGTATTAAAAAAATAATTATTTTTTGCACCAAAACACTTCAACAAAAATTTGGTTTTACTTGAATAATTCAAGATTTTCTAATAATAAGATGATTATGAAAAGTGTGTCAATTATGTAGAGGGATTTTTTTAAATTAAACAAAAGCTAGTCTTTGAAACTGGG
The DNA here is from genome assembly GCA_038373885.1 of Cheiracanthium punctorium. Lineage (NCBI taxonomy): Eukaryota > Metazoa > Arthropoda > Arachnida > Araneae > Cheiracanthiidae > Cheiracanthium > Cheiracanthium punctorium. The sequence goes on along the minus strand of JAWZYV010003490.1, from coordinate 396,049 downwards.
ATCACTTTTTTGAAGGTGCTTTTATGCAGATATTTAGAATGTATCAAGCGATTTATGAGATTAAAAAATTTTAAAAAGTGTATGAGATTTAATTGATAAGATTACAACAATGGAACAAAACACTAGACATTGTGTATTGTACCTATATCCCCAAAAATATCTAAGATAACTTATAGTAAAAAACAATCCAAAATTAACGACGACGTTGTGCTTTATAAGTAATATTACTATATATTTTCTACGTGAATTGGTGAAGAAGTAAAAAAGATAGTAATGTATATTTGAGGAAGATTACATTCAAAAGAATATCTGTTTACCTGCTAGATACAATACTCTCTGCATTATTGCTATTACAAAATTTAATCAAACAAAGCAATACAACATCAGTTACAAAAATTAATAAAACTTTGATTTAAAATTTTTAAATGTTAAAAATTATACCTACCAGAATGTTTAGATGACAAGTTGTTACAATTCACCTTTCAGGATTAATAAGACAATCAAAATGTCTTCAAAACTGCTGTTCTATTTTATACCGAAATATACTGCTGTTCTATTTTATATCGGTTATGTCACACACAATCCCGATTGTAAACTAATACCCCCCTCCCACACACACACACACAACCACCATACACACACATACACTTACAATTATAAAAACATAACTAATAACTGCCAACGAACACATTAAAGAAAAAAAATCAAGAATTTTACAATTATGTTTGAGCTAAATTTAAAGCTTTCAACACTAATTATTACATATTCATTTTTTAGGTGGAAAAACAGATGAATTTTCTTTAATAGACCCCCAGAGACTGTCGTCCCTCAGTAAAGGTACGGATAAAGGTGTGAAAATATTTTTATTGATTAGTTTTCACCGCTGCTTGATTTAGCAACACTGTTCCCTATACTCATTTTTCATAATAAAAAAATGTTTTTTATGTCTAAAATACTCATAATATGTTTTAAATGAGAAATTAAGTGAGACCAATGTGCTTTGTCTCTTTTTGCATGAAATTTTGTTAAGCATTTTATATAAGACAGTATGTGACGGAGGCTCATCGATTGACATAGTATGTATTTTATTACACCGTTTTCGTGTTTCATCATTTCAATCAATAAATAAATAACAGCAACGTTTATTGCTTTCCGAGCACAGTTAGTTATTTTTGTTATCTGTGCAACATTTGAAAATTGCAGCTTCCTGAAATTTGATGACAGATAAAACTATAACAGACAATTGTTACCGTGATATTTTAAAATTGAAATTGAAAGATAACAGGATGTTCTTTCATTTCAAAATTTTTCTTGAAATGATCTTACACTTTACACTTTATCTAACTTGTAACATTCAATTTAAATTCCGTATCTAGGGCTTATTCTAGTCGACTATCAAATGATTTTTTTATCCTGTGAGAATCACACTCATTGTTTTGTAAGACATTTTCTAATTTTCTTTCTTATTTATTTTCTTTCTTTATTTTTTTACAGTCTTATGTAAGAGGAGCGTCAAAAATAAATGATTTAGGAATTCAAAGTCCTATTCTTTTCCAAAGTGCAAAATCTCATAAATAGTTAAAAAAGAATGAAAATGTTTAATGCTTATGGATTTGTTTGAAATGAATTTTTCTCTATCGAAATAGTGGAGAATGAACAATAAATTTGTTTCGAATATCCTGAGGTCTGATTAAAATATTGCCAGTCAGTAAGGTAATATAATGTAAAGTAAGACCAGATTTTTTTAAACTGAAACGCGTGTTTAATGCTATCACCTATAATAAAGAGAAGTAGCAAGCATAAATTTATAACCTTTTCCAAAATAACTCATTTGCTTTTATTTTACTCTTAGAAGACCTCTAATTTGTAAGCCATTTTTCCTGGAAACATTTTTATTTTTCTAGAAAATAAATTTTCGTTCTTAACAATTCTTGTCAATTTAATATTTTGGAATTTCCTCCTGAGAAATGACCTGAAAATATGTGTAATTTTTATTATTTTCAATTTATACTTTTTAAAAATGTCTTATAATATTAAAATAAGTCAAAACTTTTTTACTGAAAATTTAATATTTTATGACTGCTAGGTTATGTTTTTACAGTTTTGCATTGAATATTTATATTTAAAGGCTTTCCTTTAATGTAAAATGTACACCTTTAACAATTTTAATGTAAAATATGTTTTGAACGTCACCATCCATATTTTATTTAATATAATATATTATCACTATGGCAGAAACCTTTGGGATATAAGAACGTAAACAATTCTTTTCTCGTTCCTGTGTGATTTTTGCCTTTCTGTTCGTATAATATTCTAAGTAATATTTTGTGCATCTCTGAATTTGTGCAACAAAAACATTTTTTGAAATAGTTTTATTTACAAGCTCGCTCTTAGTGCTTCCTTTGTCAGTGGAAAAGTTTTAAACTGCTTTTTTTATCGTTAGTATTATAAAGAATACTTTTCATACTTATAGAAAAATTATTATTCACAGCTGTGTGTCTATCAAAAGCCCTTAGGCTAAACATTCATTTATTCTGGAATACTTTAAAATATTTATAAGTAAGATGTAGCTATTTTGATCTCATGAGAATATAACTAATTTATTTTGAATTGCATTTTTGTGTATCTTATTCTTAAATTTATCGATTAATTTAGTAAGTAGTATCCGCTATATTTTTTCGTCATAAATTTTATGACTAAAATAAGGAATACATAATTTCCATAGACGATTTAAAGCCCGTGTGTAGTGCATCGAAAATAGTATCGATATGTAAGTAAATAAATGAGAGTTTAAATTTATTTATGGATTCATTTATAAATGAATTTCACTAAGTTAAAAAAAACAGTATCAAAAGATTAAACCTGATATTCATAAATATGAATTTATTAGAGTGATTATATATACATACATACATACATACATACATACATACATACATACACACACACATATATATATATATATATATATATATGTATATGTATGTATGTATGTATGTATGTTATGTATGTATGTATGTATGTATGTATGTATGTATATATAATAATAATAAAATAGTCTTTCACACAATTTAATCTAACTTAATTTAAAGTCATCTGAAAAACCATCTTTAACCTCTGTGAAACAGGGTACTTTCAGTGTAAGGTTTGTTTCTCGGCCAGACAAATATTACTTTCAGAGACAAATTTTGAGAGCACTTAAGAATGAAAAGTGCGAATTAAGCTGAATTTCCAGGCGTTTGCGGTTTCCGGAGGCCGAACTAAAATTCTTGGGCTAAGTAAGTAAATGACATCACTTTGGAGAGCCAATTAGAGGTAGGGTAGTGCCCGTTGCGCCTATCGACAATTTGGGAAACTAGGGGGTATGCAGGTCAGGGGCGAGAAATTTGCGAGGAACTTTCACTAATGTAACTGCCTAGAAAACACGCAACACTTGCTTCGGTAGGTCGCCGGTCCTTCTCCAACCAAATATGAGAAATAATAGAGATCTAGTTTAACCTCAACCAGCCTCGACTGCCATTCTGTGTCTCAAAAATACAGTTACAAACTTTTAGGGGAGGTAGAGAATATAATAAGGATTCAGATATACATAGGATAGAATGTAGGGTCGAGAACTTCGTTTTCATGTAACTGTTAAAAATTACTTTGGTAAGAGTGCCGACAGAAAAGTGTGATAAAACGAAATTAATAGATATTTTTGATGTAAATTCAAGAATGCTCTCTGTTGAAAATAATGTAGTAATAATGGCTATTTTATAGGATCAAACAAAAGAACTATCGCAGATAATCAAAGGGCGATGATTAAAGAGGCAAACACTTTAGTGCTTCATTAGCTTTAACCTGCTCGTTCCATCGCTGCTAAGACTCGACGTCAGCGACTCTCCCTTCAGTGCCCATCTTTACGTCTCGACATAGGTGTCTGAATGTTCCGTTTGTCGCTCATCGCACATGCTAAGCAAACGTTGAGGACAGAAGGGGATATCACTAGCGTCATTATAGGTTAACTATGCATTAAGCAGTAGAATAAATGCCAATAAGATCGCGTTAAAAAGTATTTTACAATCAATGCGTTTGGGATGATCTATCTTACTTGTTTAAAGCTCTGAAAGGTGTGCGATCTTTTCAACCCTATGCCGAGTGTCCACGACGTGCAGGCAGTGCATGCTTGACCTTCCTCTTTCTCTCACACCGACAAAAATCTGCGTATAGCCGTTTCACGCACTGAATGCTTAAGATATTTTTTTTTTTTCGCCGCGGCCCCAAAATTAAAAACTTCCATTACCACGCGGTATTTTCGTCAAGCAAGTAATTGGAAATCCCCGGACCAGTGAAATTTATCAATCTCATTCATCGTTTATTTATGAACCGACCAAGTTACTCGCAGGGGATCGCCGATTTACACTTAGGGCGCCCTGATGGATGGCCCTCGTTAAGAGAGAGTGAGCCGCCCTTGCCGCCCCTTCCCTCCCCCTAACGAAGCCACCGCCATTACCGCATGACACTTAACGCCATTCGATACAGGAGATAAATTTGCTTTAACTGCTAACACGCTGTAGACGTGAATTTTCTATGTAACGACCACCGGATCTGCCAGCTCGCTAATGGGGGGCGTTTCAAAGTAGGTTTCCTCTATGAACGGGTTTTGGTAATTGTTTTACGGGCTAAGAGTTGAATTTCAAATATCTCTCATGCATGCCCGACGATACGGCTCTTGTCCATACGCATCTGCTTATGCTAGGTGCAGGTATACCAAATATTCCGTTTATATCTACACTTTAGGTAATTCAAATGCACATTTATAATATATTAGAAACAATCCCGGATTAAAAAAAAAAACACTATTCTGTAGTCTTTAATACACACTCATGCTTAAAGTGTTCTCAATATGTATGTACATCAATAACGTATGCTGGATTCCAAAAGTATACTACCTCACTCTATGAGAAAACAAGCGATTTTTTTGTTTATTCCTCTTCAGATATCTTGCTTTCTCTTACTTGAATGATTGAAATGTGTCAAAACCAGAGTGTTAAGCTAATGAATTTATGAAATGTACTCTTAATGAAGTGTACTGTTATTTTTTGAGCCAGACTAGATAGCCCAGAGGATACTTTACTGAAGCGATAGAACTCATGGTTGAGACTTTTATGAATGATAGGAGCTACTATGAAGATTCAGAATCCCATATAGGAATACAGTGCAGTAAACATTATCTTCAAACAACAGATAATAATCACTTTAATCAAAATCCTCCAAGTGTTACTTAAATTCCAAACCATGGTGGAATATAGAGCTGTTGCGGAACGAGAAACTGGACTGTCTCGTCTTTTATATCATCTGAAAAGCTGTATTTCATCTTGTAAAATCCTTACGATATAATAACCGCAACTGTCCATATTAATTATTTTCTCTCAACATACTCAACTACAACTGACAATTAAAAATATAATTTATCTTGTTATGTGTAGCTGGAAGTGGTTATATACACCGGTATTTGAAATGCACGCTCGTTTTTATAAAAAAAAGGGGGGGCATATTGAGATGATGTAAGCATTTAGATTTCAAAAAATCTAAATACTTTAAAGGAAAAATATTGGCAAATCCCATAGAAAATCATGGGATAGATTTCTGAAGAACAAACACGGTATCAATTTCATGGGGGTTTTCTTTTTCCGCTTTCAAATTAACATTTTTTCAGATATGGAAAAAACAAATACCGAATAATTAAAATATTCATGTTATTCAATTGCAATTAAATAATTCTTTGAATTATTCAGTAATGAAGAAACGTTACGCATGTAGTACTGTTTGAATCAGTTTTCTTCATTCTTTTACAGACGAGTTGAAAGAAGTTCTACTGCAAGAGGCAGAGGCTCGTAGACGTGCAGAGAGGGAATATCAGGCAATAAGAGGTATTTTTATTTGAATTTCTACTGATGAAAAATACATTTTTTGAAAGTCCGTTTATTTTAAATGTTTTTGACTAGAATAATAAATCGTTATAACCTCACTTAGATTTTTTAAAAATATTGTAGCAATTACATCAAACAGCCCTTCACAGAGAAATTTAATCTCCGTCAAATTTTTAATTAAACAAATAATGTTGAGTCAATGATAAAATTTCGTGGAACTCGAGAGACTAAATTAGTGACGAAACTGAAACTAATTTTGATTGCATATAGCTAAACAGAAATTTAAGATTTACCTTGATTAAAACAAAGAATGAGTACAGGAAAATTATTCTTAATAAAAACAACTGATATTTGTTGTTGAAATTTTTTGACTCGCACCGAAATCGTTCAATAAGTGGTTTTTTCTCTTAAATAAATAAAAATACCTTAAATAAATAAAGTTTCAGGAATTATAACTCTTCAAAATTCTATTCCAGACTTCAGCATTGGTTGTCTATTTCTTTAGTGACATATTTCTGGCTTCTTAGCAACAATTTCAACTGAGATTTGGTAACGGCACGCGAAGGAAAGAAATCTATTATTAATATTTTAATTTTTCTTGTGATGAAAACAGTAAACACAACCCGAGCTCCTACGGAGAAGGAAATATTTGTTTAAACGATAAGAAACACATACTTAACTTTGAAAGGATATAGGGTCATATGGAGGAATTACGGGTCAGTCTTTTTCCTGGGCAAGTAATGGTCACTCCCTTTATAGCATTATTCTTCTTTTTTACAAAACAAACTTTTTATACGAAACAGCTAAAGCATGCTTAAATATTTTATTTTCTTATATCAAGTTCAAAACAATGTAACTATAAAGAAAATAAAAGAATAAAAGACTTTTTACACTACTACAAAAACATCTTCAAAACAGATTCTCTCTGAAATTCATGATTTTTTTTTTAATGTCAGTGAAACAGTTTTGATAAAACAATTTTGTTGTTGCTGTTTTTACTTTCCGAACATGTACCATGTAAGGAAAGTATTGTAATCATGAAAAAATTCGACTTCGAGATTTTGGTGTTTTTACACGTTTTGAGGGCTTCTGAATCCATTTATGCTATTTTTACGAGATGTATGTATGTATGTGTGTATGTATGAGTGTGTGTTTATGACTGTGTGTGTGTTTGTGTGTATGTGAGTGAACACGATAACTCCTGAACGGAGCATTCGATTGAGCTCAAATTGGATATATATGTCATGAACCACCGTCGCAAGACCGGTATTGATTTTGGTGTGTATAGGACTTATAGTTTTTCTACAGGGCTATGACAAAGATTTCTTTTACATTATGGCCTATGGGGGGAATTTCTTGAAAGTGCGCTAGCGTTTAAACGGTACATTCGATTGAGCTCAAATTCGGTATACATGTTATAAACCACCATCCTAAGACCGGTATTGATTTTGGTGTGTATAGGACTTATAGTTCTCCTAAAGGGCTACGACAAAACTTTCTTTTATGTTATGGCATAATGGCATATGGGGAGAAATTTTTGAAAGTGCGCAAGCGTTTAAACGGTGCATTCGATTGAGTTTCAATTTGGTATATATGTTTGAATTATTCATCGATTAAAATGTATTTAAGTGCTTGGTTATGATCTTAATCGTAACTGTTCGGAAAGTCGAGTGGAGTCACTCCAGATTTTTTTACTTGCAGATGGTCTAAGCTTTTAATTTGTACATATACTTTTCCTTCATTATTTTTAAAATTAATTTTAAATTATGCCTATTTATACCCAAGTTTACTGAGGTAATTCTTGGTGGTGATATTTTTTTATATTTTAGGTGTATTTTTTTATTTAGTTTTGTATAAATAATATTAGTATTTACTATAACTGTTCTACTTTACTGTAATATTGTATTATACTTCAACTAGGAGATCTAGACAGTCCCCCCAAATGCAAAACGAGTTAATTTGGAACTGTTTAGTGATAAAGGTCTGTCTAATGTCAATGAAAATAAGATTGAAGTAGCTGCAATAAAAAAGTTGCAAAAAAATTCCTCCTTAGAAGATTCTAATAAGGTGAGATAGGAATTCATAGTGTACGTAAAGAGCAGAAATGCTTTGCTGTGTATTATGATTAAGGTGACCAAAGTCCCCAATTTCAGACCTTTTTTCAGTTTGTCCCAAAAATGTAAAACACCAATTGTGGAAAAAATTTTAAGTAAACAGTTATTTCTTTCCATTTTAAAAAGAAATCAATCAATGTTTCCTTTATTTTATGAATGATAATAATGTTCTAGTTGAATAAGTATTAGCTATTTTGAAAGGAGCACTAAATTTATAACATGTCCCCAATTTTTGTTTCAGAATTCGGGACACAACGCTGATTTGTCCCCGATTCTTTCTTCCAAAGTAATCTTATTATTTAAATTAATTTTTTTTATTAAATACAACACATTTGGTACATAAAAAAAATCTGTTTGTGTTCTAAATAATTATAATTTAGAATATTATTTACTTTTGATATGCATTACTATAAAAAAGGGGTGACCCCTATTTACCCCATATCTGACCTATAACTGCCCAAATTTGATCCACAACTGATCACTCAATAATTTAAATAAAATTAATAATAATTCAATTTCAAGTAAAGTGATTATTTGAATAATTTCTAAATTACTTAAGTTTACTTCATGCCAAATTAAATCATTTTATCTTTCATACTTTAGAAAATATTAAGTTGTTGTTTTTTGACATATAACGACCCTATTATTCATCCCACATGACGCTATTATTCGGAAGTACAACACATGTAAAGTAAAATTTAAACCTTTCAATGTTCATGTTCTGGAAAAACTTTGCGATTTTCAAAAATTATATGCTTTAGTAAGAAAATTTATGAAAAAAAAAGTAATTTCTCGTATTTTCCTGTGTAGATGGAGAATATAAGGATAATAAATTTAGTGAATTTCAACATTAGTTCTTAAGTAATTCATCTTACAAATGTAGCTGACGTTTCAGGGAAAACAGTCTTTGTATTATTGTGTAACTATATGTACTGTTTGCCACATATACACATATATTTGGTATTAAAGTTATTTTAATTTATAGTAAAAGTTTTATATCTTCTTAATGATTATTTCAAAAGAATTAATTAATAGCTAAATATTCAATTTTAATTTTAAGTTTCATCCAATTTAAGCTTAAACGCAGTAAATTTTGATACAATCGATTTTTTAGCCACTAAGCATTATAATTTTGCTTGCTGGTGTATCTATTTAATTTTGATCAAAATAGGTTAAAAAAAATACCTATTACACTTTCGGTATTAATTTGCCCAGTAAATACAAGAGGCTTTTTATAAAGTAAAACAAGGAAAACTAAGCTGAACATTAAGATATATTCCTTCATACTGATGATTAGTATATGTTATTAAAAAACTAAGCGTTTATGTTATAGTTAAAAGTTTTGATCATTCACAAGATGAAACGTGTGAAATGATTTAGAGCAGCGGTTATCAACCGGTGAGGCATTCCCACTTGGGGTGCATAGCATTGTTTGCAAGGGGGAAAACAGGCAAAAAACAAGAGAAAATGTATATCTTAAACAGTCATCTTATTTATTCTTATTTTTACTCCAAATGTATCTCGTTTCGCTTAATATGTTTTTTCAAACTTTGCCCATAACATTATTTTGCAATAATTATTCATTATTGAAGAATAAACAATTGTATCTATTCCGAGGAATGTGAGGTGGGTGGGGGGGGGGGCGGCAAGGAGCCCTAAAGTTATACTTCTATGGGGGTGGACCATGTTGAAAGGTTGAGAAACACTGATTTAAAGTAATGATTGCATTGAACAAAGCCTTTTTTACATATTGTTAAAAAATTTTAATTTACCACTAAAAACAGTTCGTTCTCTTAAATGCCATTAACTTGAACTTATTTCACATTAATAAAGTTCTAAAAGGATGATTTTTGGGGTCAAATCAGAAAAGAGAAAATTTAGCCTCTGATTTTTTAAGTTTAGTTTATATACAAGAATCTCATGAAAATACTTTTAAAAGTTATAAATGAAATATGTTTATTTAATTTAAATTTTTATTTGCTTAATCATACTCCTTTAGAGCAGAAGAATGAGTATTCTTCTGCTCTAAGTACTATATAATAATCTTAGTGCTTATTTGTTTATAATACCCTAAACGAAAATTAATTCTCTCAATTTTCATTTGAATTTTGCCCTTTTACAATTGTACAACAATCTATTAAATACGCAATAAAGAGACGGGAATTCAAAAATTCTTCAACATTCGAAATATTTTGAGCTGAAAATGCATTACTAAGCTTCTTTTTCTTCGGAATCTGAATTATTTATCTCACCAGTACTCAACTGAATCAATTCCTTTAAAGTTTTAAGATCCCAGAAGTATTTTTCTTTAGAAATCAATAGCATGCTTCTTAAGTATTTACCTTTCCTCAGATAATAGCAGCATAGCATTCGCGATTTTCAAAAATGGCTTTAATCTAAAATTTTCTGTGAGAAAACTCAAGGATATCAACTATACACTTTTAAATCGATTAAAAAGATATCCCAAATGTATGAAAAATTTGAACATTTTCCTTATAGGAAAAAAACTGTTCTTCACTTGATTATTGATTTGTGCTGCAGAATTGCAAAATCGTTCTAAAAGATACATTTATTCAGCTCCTTTCAAGAGTCTCGTGGGATCTATATTCTGCGATTTGCAAGTTAAAAAAAGAATAAATGATGTCAAACGCATCGATTATAAAACACTTTCCAACACATCTGTCTTGTTTGAGCCATATTTTGAGAAGTATTGTCGTAACGATTGGCAAGATTTGAGGCATCTATGCCTCAAAAAAATGTCGTTTTATGAAACCATGCAAAAAAATTAAATGTTATATCTATCTTTTAAATGAAAAGTAAAATGTCTATAAATTGCCATATACCATGATGTATTAAAATTCTTTTCAGGTACTCTTGAAAAAAAAAAAAAAAAAAAAATAAAAAAAACTGTGATTCTACATACACAATTTTTAACGAAGAGCATTATTTCTAAATCTATAACAACATAAGTATATGAAAATTGTTTTGTTTGAAATAAATGACTGTCTCTAAAGCACGCTTTATTTGTACAATCACTGCTTATAATAGAACGTAATCTATGGATTTGAGTACTCCTATTACAGAACTATAAGTGATACACACATTATTTTCAACAAGTTTACTGCAACCTCCAAATGACGTTCAATTAAGACGGATTTTTTTGTCTGTCTAAAGCGAGCAAACCAAAAACTGCATCATTTTGAAGTCACAATATATGCAATAATCTGTGTACTTCAGATTTGGGTTCTGGCGATATAATTCCGAAACCATTCACTTGTAGACTCAATCCATTTGACAAACTTACAGCTGGAAGATATTGTAAAAGGCAGGAAATCGGATGAATTAATTGATGTCTGTTATCTTATGTTCTAAAAAGAATATATGGTTACACTGTATTTAACTTTAAAATGAAATGCAATTAATTGTTATTTGAACATGCAATTTTAATTAGATAATAAAGTAGACATGCTGAGATAATTATAGGATAGGATATCTTCTAAATGGTCACCGATTGGAAATATTGACAATTTTTTAAGTTAATTGGCTCACTTTCAGCAATCATGAATTGCATTTATGATTGTAGATCAGAAATATTTGTAGTTTGTTGGTATAGCTCTTTAACTTAAAACTCCAGAGAACGAAATTCGCTTAGTGCTGGGAATTTTCAATCTTTTATTTCCAGAGTTCTATATCATGACATTTTTATACAATAAAAGCTTAGTTTACAATAGAATTTGTAAAGATGTGTGTAACCTTGGTTAGCGAGCTACTCTTTTGTGTAAAGATGAACGGGAAACGTTAATTTTATCTCTGAAAGTGTCTTATTTCAGAAGAAGAATAGAAAACTGGGATTTTATATTCTTTCTAAAACTTTTTCCAGGGATTGTAATGCAGATTGAAAAGTGAAAATTCAAAAATTTCAGAAACATCAATTTGGTATCACAATTATAATAATCTCTACAGGAATTCTTCAGTTCATTTTTTAACATCTACGGGGCATTAAAAGATTTTTTTGAAATCTCAGATAGAAGTTTTTATACAAAAGGTAGTAAAAAATTTGTATAACTTTTTAAATCTAACGGTTGCAAGTCGTTTTTTTTAGGGGAAGGGGGGGGGTGTCTTTTAACGATTTTAACTATTGTCTTCTCTGAGATTTTTTTCTATTTATAGATATATAGATCTAGTTTTTTCTATTTATAGATAATTTGGATGGATTTGTTCTTTTAATTGTAGTTTTACTATGTCAGTGCAAAACTTTTATTGCAGTACTATGTATATTTTGTAATTTCTTAACAGTATAAATAGCTTTAGATTAAATACATTTATATTTCTATAAATTTTGTTAATAAAGATCAGGGGTCTGTTTAGGAGAAATTTGGGTTTTTTAACAGCCCCTTCACAAATATTTTACCTTAAAAACGGACCCTTCACAAAATATTTTATCTTAAAAAGGGAAATTTCACAATATTTTTCATTTTGAAAAAGGGCCCTTCACAATATTTTTCATTTTGAAAAAGAGCCCTTCACAATATTTTTCATTTAAAAGCAGACCCTTCAAAAAATTCGTGCTATGAAAAGCAGGTCCTTCACAAATCTGCGTTTCTTTCAAAAATTAATTTTTGGAAAAAGTACCAGTTTTATAAATCTATACACATGAAAAACATTAATGTATTTATCTATAAAAATCTGTAGATGTGTGTTTATATACATGCAGACATATATAGTTGTTAAATTCAAATTTGTAGAATTATATATTTATCACAAATTCATAAAAAGGGGACTCTATTTTTACAAAAAAGACCCTGACTAGAAAAACCTGATTTAATGCTAATTTCAGATTCACAAAATTATGAGTAAATTTTTCACTCATAATTTCACAAAAACAGGAACCTATCTGTAAAGTTTGGACAGATCCTTGAAGATTCTCATGGCCAAATTTCCTTATTCTGAAGGCTTTCAATTGATTGGAAAAATAAATCTTCTGAAAATATAATTTCGTCTTATTTTTAACCTAGGTAGTACTGAAAAAGGACCTTTTTCTAGCAGAAAGGCAAAGTTAAATTAAAAATCTACTTAATCTACTTAATACTTTCATGCTTTGATTTTCTAAATGTTTTTCCATTGAGCCCAATTCACAACAATTTCTTGTTAGTAATTTATTTTCCTGCATGAATTACTTAAGCAGTTCAAGACATTCCAGATTTTGCACCAACAAAAATAAAGATTTGAATTTTTAAGGAACATTCAAAATGGTCTAAATTTCTTTAGCTCTTGATTTTAATTGTCTTCGATTTAAGGCATTCTTGTTCTTATTAATACTCTTACATTTACTTTTTGAGAAAGTATGTTTACCGAGACTGGATAACTGATTAATAAATTAAAAAAATAATAAAAAGTTCTTGCAGCATAGTGAATTTTTCGGATTTTTAGGAATGATAAAATTGATTAAAAAGTTTGAGGACGTTTATTGATTTTTAATTGAATACCGTGAAATACCTAGAGACTGTTGAAGCAAAGAAAGGAAAAAAAGCTTTATCAGTTACACAAGCAATATATATAGAGAGAGGGATATATATATATATATATAACCTCCTTCGACAGTGAAACTAATTCATTTTTACCGATTACGATGTCCCAGAGGTAAAATGCAGTTTTAAAGTTTATTTAGTAAAGGTTTGAATGAAAACTCAGCCTACGAATAGAGTGCTATAAATACTGAAATTGCGAAATTTAATACACTAGTATGTAGTTACATATTCAGTGAACCTATCCTGAGTTTCTTAATATCTTAAATTTTTAAAAGAGACATGATTTTTAATTTAAGATATGCTTATACTAAAGTACTTTGATAACTAAAGAAAAGGAAATGTATCCTTTTTTTAAAAAAAGTCATGGCAATTATTTACCTTGCAATAATACAACCATATTCAGAACAAGCGTTAAAATACGCTACGCACATATTTGAGATTTTTATTATTTAGCTTTAAAAAATGTAAAAAAAATAATTTAAATGTTTAGCTTTAAAAAAGCCACTTTCTTTCATTAGTTTTAGTTGATAACAGTAAGTTAAATCCATATGGATTCTCTAGTATGTTAGCAGTAAGAATAAATATTTTACCTGTGACGAATACAGGATTGTTTATCGGAAAGTGATAGTATTTTTTTTAATAAACCTAACCTGTGTTACCTAATTTAACCTAATTTTAAAGTTACCTAATTTAACTTTAAAAAGTCAACCTAAAGTAATATATATATTTTTTCAAATTAGTCAATGCTTTTAATTCTTTTTTCTCATAAAATCCTTTCAAAAGAAGAAGAAGAACAAGCATTACATAATTTGTTAACAAAAAAAAAAAAAAAAAATAGTCTCAAAACTTACACAAAATCGAAATAGTGAATGTGTCGCCAACTTCAAATCCTGTAGATTTCAAAAATACACAGAAGTCATTATATATGTTACTACTGTCAAACCACACGATTACCAGGCTATTACTCGTCCAAACAAAGAGAGAAAAAATGGCCTGCGGTTTGTGCTTTTAGAGACACCACGGTCTTGTGATTCAAGAGCTTGCAATGTTGAAAGTTTCCACTGTGTGAATTGTCATGCAAATAATATCAATAAAAAAAATCCCGCACGAAACAGATCATCTAGCTTTCAGCAAGAGCCGTCCAATTTTTAGACTATATTTAATTGTACTAACCATAAACATTCTCTCACTTTTTGGTCTTTCAAAATTGTTGGGCTCTTACATAATTTTGGCCATGAATTCAAAATTTGATTTTAAGATTCTCACAGTCAGAGTTTTCTTATGCAGTTTTGATCTTACTCTCAAAATTAGAGTACTTTTACTTTTGGATTAAATTTCAAAGTTTTTTACATTTATTTGTTTCATATTTTGGTGGTAAGCTGACCTGGTATTGTGACTAAAGATCCATTCTATCATATCTTAGTTTCGGAACGTAGTAGGGCAAAGGCCTCATCTGCAAGCCCGCTCTTAGATTTTTTTTAATTGCATTATTCATACAGTTTTGCAGTAAACATTAGAAGTATACTCTTGTGGTACACATTTACTTTACTTATCCTACTGCAATTGTTATGTGAAAGTGTTTATTATATTTATTTCTATATGTATTCGTAAATTTGGTTTTGTTGAACATATATTAGTTTTTATTTATTTATTTATTTATTTATTGGACACAGATTATCTGAATATTAAACTGCGGAGAAAAAAGTAAGCACTCCGTTCAATATATGAACAATTTTTCAGCATTACCATATTATAGTAGCTATCAATTATCTTAACACAGCTATATAAAAAAAAATACCCCCTATGTAAATTTATGGACAGTACAATACTCCGAGAGCAATAAGACTATAAACCAAATAGGCAAGCCAGCCTTGGATTTATTCGACTTCACGGGTAGACAGATATTCCTGCACATCGTTGCTTATGACATTTCCAAGACACTAATGACGAACCAGTCATAATAACTTCCCCAGAAAAAGATTTTCTTTCATTTGCATTTTCCCAGCTAAAGTCGGTACAAACATTGACATAACCCATTTCATTATCATACATGTTGTGTTGTGGGATTACGACCAATTATCTGCATATGGGATCTAGCCGATGGGTAGGGTGCCCTCCGCGGAGATCTTTCTAAGAGGTCCTAAACGTATTTACGTTGTCGGTGGAAACCACAGAAAACTCCGAACGGTTAGGTCGACGGACCGGACCTAATTTTTAAGCAGGCACCTCCCGTCTTCCAGTTAAGAGCGCTATGCGCTCGGCCACTGGTCGGGCATCTCATTGTCCTAAATGAGTATTTTGTTTTTAGAGCCCTGTAAATATCTAAGAACGCATATTTTAGAAGAAAAAACTGACGTCTCCCAGATCTCTCGTTTAGTGAGAAAGGTAACGCATAAAAAGGGATAAATCTGGTCTTATTCTTTTTCACAAGTACTAAAGTTCACCTAATAATGCTCTATTTTGTGCTTGATACTAAATCATCATTAGTTTCAGTACTTTTATCCTCGCCTTTGCTTATGGGAATTCTAACATTTTTACATTGTTCCAGTCCATGTTTTTTAAGTCTGGTGTAAGCGACTGCCTCGTTATTTCTCTATTTCCATTCATTCAATTTTTCTGGTTTCATAGGCTCAATTTTGTCATTAAATTCAGTTAGTCCTTTTATGTATGGGATAGAATCTATTTTCATAGGCAATGTGTGATAATTTACACCTGTAAGAACAGGAACTGGAAGCCGATCCATTCTTCAGTTTCGTTTCGTTCGGTTTCATGCTATTTTAACTACTAATTCTTTCTGAAAATAATCGCGGAATGCTACCAATTGAATTTTCAAAGGTTCGTATGAAATCGGTGGGGAAAATGAATCATCCATTTTGGGAGGCAACAACAACTAACACATAAGATTATTTATTAGAGCAGTTTCACAATTCCCAAGCACATTACAAAAATACGACATATTCATAAAACGAACACAGAAACAAAAAGTTTCTAGTTTCCGAAGTTTGGATGAAGCATATCCTGTGATTACTAATTTACAATCAGGAAATTAAGACTGTAGTCATGGAAACCAAATAAAATCTGCATAAAGACGCATTTTAATTCTTTTGACTTCTTCAATAGTTTTACTGTTATATACTACGTAACAGTACTGTTAACTGTAAATTGGCCGTATGATGTGTTGTGTTCACGTTAAAATGAAAAACCAGAAAATAAAATTCTCATATTGAAAATCATCGTTTTTTTTTTAAATTCGAACTGGGGATGAGATAGACTACTCCATGCTGAGTAGATTGTCACAAGTGTTGGATTTTTCTCATAAACCTTCAGCACAAAATAATCAAAAAGTTCCTTGAAAATGAACCTGTTCTTTACACCCCGCTGTTGTACCAGCAGGACCTGGCAGTAAAAGACTCAGTACTATATATTTTGTATAATGGAGGCAGACATCATTGTTCTTGGGAATCTAAAAATGATTTTTTTTTTTTTTTGTCCATTCGTGGAAGGCAAGCACCTCATGACTTCGTTTAAATTTCATCAGTATCCTGTAGTATCTTCTATATTTACGAAGTATTTCACAAAATTCTTGCCTAAAAATTTAACAATATTATCGATCTCAAGGTCACTGATGTTTGGATCTTTTCTGCTTGCCAAATCTTTTTTTATTGAGATGTCACTGTTTCCAATTCAACATATTAGTTTTCGGATGATTCACTTGTTGAAGAATCGTATATAATCTTCTTTTAGATTTTTTAATGTTAGAATGGGTTCTATTGCCTTTTTTATTTTTTACTGTAAATTTCTTTTACGCTTCTCAGCTGAGGCAATAGCACTTTTCTCAGAAGTAACCGTGTAGATAGCCAATACTTTTTTACTTTCGCCTAGGTTTTGAAGGATCTCTTGGATGTGCCAGGGCAAATGGTCTAATTTCTTGTGGATTAACTAATTTTAATGTATTTAGGTCTGCTACATTAATTGTTTTTGGTGGAATTTGTGTTGAAGATGCTTCAATATTCTCTGGAAAATTAGACTTCCTTTGTCCTGACAATTACTTTGAAGATTGTTATCCATGCTTACATTTATAGGTTAGGTAGGCCTTGTTACTTGAGAAAACGATCGTGCACGGATGCTGGAGGAATGTCAGAACCTGAAAATTCATTACAGATAAATGTATAAATGCCTGTACTTTTAAATCTTGACAGGATGTTTTCCTGGCTCATAGCTTTTGAGAATGCGTAGGACACCATTGAGAGCAATATATGAATTGTCATCGAAACTATACAACTCTATAACAATGAAACTATACACATCTTTTCAGGATATCGCACACAACTATCCATCCCTTGCCTAAAACTAATATAATACTGGTGAAGAATTAGTATGTTATTGGGTAGGCCTATCCAATTTAATGAAGTATATATTTCATTGCTTCACGTGTTATTGCAACTTCATTAGTCATATTGCAGTTAGCGCAATTAAGGAATTAAATGCATTGAATATGAATAGAAAAATAAATTAAATGTAATCATGTTTCATTATATTCAGTACATTGCATGTTTACAGTTGTATAAAAATTTAATGTCATGCATATGTTATAACTCTGCAAATTTGAGATGCACTTAGCCTATTTTCTGCAATAATCTAGTCTTTGTTTCAATAAAATGTTTTCTGTAGCTTGGTATATCACCTGGGGTAGGTAGTTACATGGGGTCAGTAGTGACAGCTTAGCCGTGCAGCTTGTGACAACCAATCACCATTACACATATTTGCTTATATATACATTACAAAGGCCTAACAAACACTGCATGTGTTCTAAAAAACAACGTAATAGTCGCAAGTTATCAAGCTGAAAAGCAGCATAAAAGTATTCGTTCGTTTTTTAAAAGCAATGCCAAAAATGCTGAAAATGAAATTGAACATTTTTGCATAAATAAATGCCAATTTAAAATATCGCCTACCTTTGCAATCGCAGTTTCGCTAATTTAATACTAAGATTTCGATTCTATTAAATGTGTACTGTCTCCTTCAAACAATATTTATTGATGCATATATTGCTAAAAATACTTGTGACAACCTTACTCTGAGACAACATACCATCTCCTTTCCCTACATCAACTAATCTTCGAGTGAAATTAATTTGAACTAAACTTCTCCAATGAATATTTTAAAAACTGAAAATCTTCAATAAATATACAAATTTCAAACCATTTTCTTTTTAAAATTGTGAATGATGAACTATCCTAGAATATCAATCTGAGTGCTATTTAAAGAAAAGGGGACCATCATTCCCGTATGCAATATTTGTTCTTCCGTTTGGATGGTTCAAGCTTCTATCGTTTAAATTTTAACCTATGTGCAGTATAAAAGTGGTTTCTTTAAGCGATCTTTTCAATAGATTGATTTCAAACGTCGAATTTCACGAAAGAGGAAAATAAAGGAAGATAGCAAACATAAAAAAACCCGTTCAAACTTTCAATACGATTAATTCTGTTCCCTTGTGATATTTAATGCGGAATCGACAGTAGATATTTTAAGAGAAATGTGCTTGTCTAGGCTACTTGTGTGCTTTTAGCTACACGTCTCATGACGAAATATTTAATAATGGATGAAGAACCATCTCATGTTATTTAGAAAAAGATTGAGGAGGCATTCATATTTGAAGGTTTTGGGCAGATTCTTTTTAGAATGATTGGTATAAGGAGAATCGACTTTTTTCTCTCTTCTCGATGAAATCTTAGTGACTTAAGAGCATTTATTCTAAGAAATTAAAAGGCTTAATCTGATACTTAAAAGTTGAAATTGGTAAAGTACACTGTAAATAATACACATAAATAAAAAAATATTAATGTACAAACGTTTCTTATCGTACAAAAGATCCACCTATCTTCAGCTGCGAAAAGTTTCAACTTTTAAACAGGCAGGAAAGTGAGAGAATTAACTTTCCCGCTTTTAATATCAAACTTAGACTTTTCCACTCTCCGTCCTGCGTTCAACACGTATCATAGTTTATTTAAATAACTAGCTGGTTCAACTAGCTAGCAGTAGTGATTCGTAGCTAAGTTAACTCGATAACGGAGATCCTCTTTCAGAGTGGCTGGTATGTCCGACTGTCTGCAGACGGCTCCCATCCATCGGTCCCCATCTTAATCTGACTGGCACAGATGTTTCAAATGTACAAGTTTCAGAAAAAAAAGAACGTAAATTTTCAATTTCCCCCCCCCCTACACCACCACTCCATGGTAGTCTCAAAAAAGTTCCGAAAATAGCACCATTTCAAATGTTTCCACTCCCATAAACTTATCGCAGTCGTAATTGTTCCCCTAGAAGACTTTAAAACGTATTATTTTGAACCTAATCCTCAAAAATATTCAGGAGGGGGGGGGGGGGTCCCGAACCCTCTACAAGGTACAACTATTTAATATTAATATTAATTTTAAAAATATTGTATGAATATATTAAATTTTCTTAACTGGAATAATCCACCCGCTAGCATTAGCGGATCGTAGCTAAGATAACTATAAATAACTGGTATCTTTTGTGTATGACAAACAGATCAAGTGATGCAATTGTAGTTGTTGTGGCGGTTGATATGTCATACGATATCATACGATGGTATCCTTTAAATGGCAAAGCTCTATAAAATCTAAAAAACACTTTGCACACTTTCGTTGTGCTACAACGAAAATCAAGAGATTTGTGTACACCATGGAATCGTAGTTGCTGTTCTGCGAGGAGGCAGTTGTACTTTCGCTTACAATTTAAAAGAGCGCTTCTGAAGACTACTAGACTCAATCTGTATCCGTGGTCCTTGATTCATGAAAAAACATTGTAATACTTAACGTTTATTGGTTTAATCTTATGAAAAAGATCAATCTATTAGAAATAATAAAAACTACGAAAATAGTATGCTTATAAAACACATTTTGCGTCAGAGATTATTAATTTAAGTTGACATTTATTGCGATATATTAAACTCGTGAAAAATAATAATTTGTTGAATATTATGTAAGCTCTACGCAACTTAAAATTACCGAAAATCACAAAAAATCGGGGAATAGGTGGAATTTTAGAATTTCGAAAGCGTTTACGGCCTTCGCCATATTGTTTTACACGCCTGTGCAAGATTTACTGCCGATAGGTCGAGTGATGTGGATCTGTAGTTTAATTGCCGCAAAAAAAGTGTTTTGGAATTGTACAATCTGTAATCATTATAGAGTCAGCAAGTGAGTCAGAGATGCGAGTAAAAAATACTTTTTATAACTATGTTATTATTAATTAATGATATATTATATTTTACCATACCCCGAAAATCAAACACATTTTATTACTCATCGGTTGGTTGCATAATTAGCACCCCCCCCCTCCTCTACTATGTTGAGACGGGTTTGCCCTTACCCTCCCAGTCCGGGCTAGTGTATGACATAAAGAGAGGTTTGTTTATGTTACGCAAAACGTAGTTCCTGTGATGGTTTATAGTATGTTCGGTGATGGGGTCACACTTAAATAGGGTAGCTTCAAAAATTCTAAAAAAACCTCTCAATTTTTCTTCGTACAGTTACACGAAATTGTAAGGGTTGTCTTTGGCATGCAAACTTGCCACTTAAAAGTGGGGTTTTGCAGCGCAAAGTGATGTTGAAATATTGCGTTCATTTTTTCCTGAAAATACAATCTTCAATCCCGGTATTCATAGAACTATTCCAAGCTAATTAAAATCATAAAAATTATTAAATTATTTTACTCGTGGCTTACCCAGATATTATTAATTTAATCTGCCATTACATGCGATAAATTAACCTCATGCAAAATCATCGAATATTGAATAAATTCTTTAACTGAAAATTGCCTAAAATCTCTAAAAACCGGAGCATGGTTGAATTTTTAGTTTTTTGTAGTCGCCTATTGCCTTTTCAATATCGTTCTACATGTATGTACAAAATTTCAAGTCTATCAGTCGAACGGTGAGGATATACGAACGTAAGATTTTGTTTTGGAGGGGTACAACCCGCAATCATGCATCTCAGATTTTATTTAAAAGCTAATATGTAGGTATACATGGTTTAATTTTTTAAGAAATCAGTGCTATAATGAGTAGATACACAAGTCAGCGATCGTTTCGTGTGATATAAATGGTAGAACATTTTAAGAGCCACACAAATGCTGGGAGGAAAAAAGAAAGATTGTTTTTACTATGTAGGGGGAAAAACGTTTTTTAGGAATTTTTTTAACTGAGGCGCAATCAGCGGAAAATATTAGGTGGGCTCAAGTGTTTCTGAGTAACATCGGGTATTCTCCTGCTTTAGAGGGAAAGAAAACTATGAAATTACGATTTTATAAAATATGTCAGAAAATTTCAGAACAATATTGAGAATAGTAGTAAACGATTCGTAGTTGACAAGTGTTAGCCTGTTTTGTTTTATAATAAAGATTGTGTAGGTCTATTTTCATAAATTCTGTGCTA
Source organism: Cheiracanthium punctorium (assembly GCA_038373885.1). Lineage (NCBI taxonomy): Eukaryota > Metazoa > Arthropoda > Arachnida > Araneae > Cheiracanthiidae > Cheiracanthium > Cheiracanthium punctorium. Next base: position 374,040 of record JAWZYV010003490.1, on the reverse strand, counting down.
CAAACACGCACGGACAAGGTTGCACCTCCAAGTTGATAAGACAACAAATGAAGGTGCAAGTTTTTTTCTTTCTTTTTTTTTCTTTTTTTTTTCTTTTTTTCTTTTTTTTCGTCTAATTTTGCTCTTGCGAAAAGTCAAAACTTACAAAAATTTGAATGAAATATAAATCTAGCTGAAAAGTGCAAATTAAAACTGGGTTGAGAAAACATGGCTAAATATTAGGTAAGCTCGAACCCCACGAGCCCAAATAAGTTGGTACCACTGGGTGCATTTAAACACAAACGAAGTACCTGTAAAAAAACACTTGTTTCCTCCAATTACATGGGTGAAGAAGACATACAATCCCATACTGATAATAATTACAAAGGACTGCTACAATAGACCCATATAGCATTAGTTTATCTCACACATAGAAGAATACAACCTAAAAAATATATAAACAGTAAATTAATAAAAACTCTACACTCTGCTTAAATACATTTCTTTTATTCATTCTACTATTATTTATCATTTGCATGTACATTTTTTATGTTTAATAAACAAACATACTTTCATTGCGACAGACAATTTTACCTATCGGCCCAGTTCCCAGTGTGCTTTTACTTTCAAAGTTTAGTTACTCCTCTTCTCGATTTCTGTAGTAAAGCACAAAATTTCCTTGACAGCAATTTTAAAGTAAGGCAGACTAGCTCTGTTTAATGACTTTGAAAGTATCACAAAAAATCGTGCTAAAATGGAGAACCTCTTTAAACAAAATTTGTGGAAATGCTGATAAGATCATGAGTGTATGTGTTCATGTTTCTCGAGACAGTAAACTTTCTGATTTCCCTTCTTATTAGCCAAATTCTTTTTTAAAAAATTCTAATTAAATACTTTCTCTAGTCAGCCTTTATGCGACAAGAGATTTTCAGATCTAATGCTTGTCTATTTGCTAGTGTAGGGAGACCGTGCAGCGGAAGCTGGTTTAGAACCCTGAATATCTGTGTGGTAGATTGCGGCGTTTTCCAGCCAGGCCAAAAGGTACCCATTTGACCGGCCTTCAATGCTCGGGTGTCGTGTGTGCCAAGACGATCTAGCGCAGCCACACTACCCCCCCCCCACACACACACACACCCTAAAGAGTTAGTCGGAGGCTGACGAACGATGTTCCAAGCGTTATGGAATGTTGCCACTCGTTATGGACTTCGTTGTGGACTTTGTGGTTTGTGAGGTCGCTGCCACTCGATGTGGACTTTTATGAGGTCACTTCCACTCGCTGTGGACTTCGTTGCAACTCGTTGCAGACTTGAAACAGCCGAGCGAGAGATGGAGGAGTCAGTGCTGGCGCCATTTGTCGCTATTGGCGAGAAGGAGAATGCGTGTACTTTGTCCGGGCCATCAATGTAAGGAGAGCGTGCGGAAGGAGCCGGTTTAGAACCCGGGATATCCGCGTGGTTTAACGCGGCGTTTTCCAGCCAGGCCAAAGGTACCCATTTTACCGGCCTTTAATTGTCGTGTCTCGTATGTACGGAGGCGATCTCGCGCCGCCACACTAGTATAAGATAGTAAAAAATGTACGCACAAATTTATAAATTTTGGTCTGATTGAAGATTAAACAACCAAACGTGTTTCCGCCCGCAGAAGATTTCCACTGCCGAAAATAAGCTAGGGGAAAAAGTCGTTTGACAGAAATACTATCGTCATTTACGCTTACTGTTTTACAAGGTAAATGATTTTTAGTTTTGGTAAAGTAATTTAAAGTCAATTTTCTATAATAATAATAATAATAATAATTCTTTGTGTTGCAGCTAGTGTTAAAAAATTGTCGTTTTCACACACAAAATCAAAACTTTTTTTTTTAAACTTGATGTGGATAGAGTGAAGGATTATCTTAATTTACAATTATTTCCATTAATTTACGTATATTTTTCTATTTGGAAATAAACTATATAAAGCTTATGAGGATGGGCCATGTTCCATTTCAACTTATTTTAGTATGCCACTACTTTTTCAGACGACCGTGACTGTCTCTAATATTTTTATGACAAACATTCTTTTCGTTAAACTGCAATGGATAATTTCTTATTTTGAAGTTATTTGATTTTTTAGTGAACTTAAGCTGACTGGCGCCTTAGTCTGCAAGTTAGATTGTTGTTTTATGTTTTGGATCTTTGAAGGTTATAAAATGATTTTTTGCCTGCAAATTTATTTTTTCTTTGCATCCTGGTGCCTTGTACTATGTAAATGAGTTTGTACAGTGAGTGTGTCACCTCCGGTGTAATATGTTTTTGCATTAGATGCATACACGCAAATCAACAAAAGATGATATATAACTTTTTGGATCTATGCCGTGCATTATGACTTTGCTTATGATTTGATACACTTTTAACAGTTACTTATCTAATTAAAAGCAGCTTTACTCAAAGAAAGAAAAAGCTTTAGAAAACAACAATTAAGAACGCATAATGTGATGTTCATTCATTTACGTGATTATCTTTTGCCCTTCCAGACACATTCGAAGAACAGGTGCGTAAAGAGATTGCGTATCGGGAAGAGGTGGCCAAACAACTGCAGATCGTCAGAGGTAAATATCTTATTGTAAGTTGAAAAACCATTTTCTTTAAAAAACAAACAAACATTTTAAAAGTCATATTAAAGTTTTACTTAATGACTTTCTTTTCTTTTAACTTTTCCCGCTGATTTGAAAATTCTTTGAAAGTAGCCGACAGCGAGTAATCAGCAAGTTTATAAAAGCATTCTTGTTATCAAAATAATAATAACAATAATAATAGGTCCAGTTCTCTAGCATTTTTAAGAGAGATGAAATAATTTTTCTTGAGATAAATGATTAATTACATCCTTTCTCTTTATACATGAATATACATTTTTATTCATGTGCCTATTCGATTCCAGATCATTATACATTTAGAAAGGTTTTGGTTTAAGATTTGCTCCTACAGTAAATCAGTAACAACTAAATGGAAAAAAGCAATTTACTTACTTTTCTTTTAGGTAATTTTTTTTTTAATTTATTGGTCTATTCCGAGCCAAAGCTGCTAAAAATGAGAGTAAATGTGTTTAAGTGATGGGAAACAATTTTATTTGTGTGTACACTTTATAGGAACTGCATTATTTAAAAAGTATAAAAATTTTCACTGCACGGAAAAAAATATTATCGTCTGTCTTTTACATGAGTGTTCTACTTCAGTTTAAAATATGAAGTTCATTTCTTTAAATGGTACGCTCTTTTTAAATGAGATTTTTCAGGTCGTGATATTTTCGTTGTTTCACCTAATTATATTGGGAGGGGGGGCTGGTATTGGAAAAGTAAATGTGCTTATTCTTTTAATTATATCTTCAGTAATCTGTTACTCGTTGTATAAATATACACAATTTTTTGGTATGCTTTAACTTCAGTTTGAACAGACGTTCGTTCAACGTACTCTCATTTCTTTCAATCGGGGAGGGGGATTTCTTTAAATGGAAGTTAAGGGGTTTAAAAAATGAGGAATGCCCTCTGACCTAATCCTTTTCAATGTCACACGCGAGAAAATATTGCAAGTAAATCTTGTATCGTTAATAAATTTAAGACACTATGCGACGGAAATCAGCAAGATTAAAACCCAGGTATCAACATAAAATCACTGTGGATTTCAAGTAAATTATTGCTAAATCTTCGCTATTGATGGGTAAGTTTTCAAACGATATATCAATCCCGTTCTTAAAAGTATTGCAAATGTGCGAATATTTCTGATATAGCAACATTTTCTAGCTGTTAAGAGCATTGGTTATTTGCATCTGCACATACGTTATGGTTAAAAGATTCTTGGTTAAAAGATTATCAAAATCAAATTTATTTGTTTTTAAATTACTGTAAAATGATGTACATAACAATAGCAATGTTTTCTTTTTGTGTATACATTTAGATTTGCGTATAAATCTTTTTTCTTTTTCTCATTATGAATATTCAATCCACTCATACTTAAAATTCCACTGCAACATATTCGATTAAAACTGTCACTCCTGGGCATAAAATTTGATTTTTACCTCAAACGCAAATCGTATAATATCCTACCCTACACCTTCAAAAATACTGCATTCCGCATCCAGAATAAAATCCACCTTTCGAGAGGTAAACGAGCCCCGCTTTAAGATCATAAAAATCTGATCCACGGGGGGGAAAAATTAGATGGTTCTTGAAGTCTCGTGTCCACTGCATCACCTCTAGGGATTGTTTCAAAAAAAGAGAAAAGAAGGGGGGATTGTATGAACATTGACCAATCGAATTTGTCCTCGGCAGCCCAATAATATGAGATTGCTCTCCTGGGAATTCCTGACCAGGGAAGCTTGCGATCCCTAGGGACAAGGGACGGAGCCTCTCGCCCCTTTTGACCATGGTCCGAGCAGCTATGAGTTGTTCTCGAATGCAGCCAACCGTTCAGAATACAGTTTGCAACAGCTATTCGGTTTAAAAAGACGTCCGCCTGTGACTGAGAGGTGGGGGTTTTGGGTGCGGAGGTGGGGGGTGGGAGGATGTCAGCTACAGTCAACTCCCGCTAATCCGCGACTCTATAATCCGCGAACGCCTGTAATCCGCGATATAATTCAAATGTAAACAAACTTGTTTGTTTACATTTTGAGCGGCATTTGACTGGTAGTATTACTGTTATAGAAGTTATTTGATTGGCTGAATGTTATAAAGACATTTATTAATGGTTTTCCACAGGTATTTGAAGTAAATAATTTCATATATTTGAGCATATTATCATGTAATTAAACATACAAAAACTTATATGCTAAGTTGCATGTGTTCAGGCAGTGAATGGATGTAAATAACGAACTCCAAAGCAATGCACCGTCTAATCACATCGCTTTACTCTTTTCCTGAATGAAACAAACAAACAATCAACGAAAACGTTTGCTCTATGAGAGAGAGAAAAACTGGCGAGACGATCGTAAAGATTGACCGTTGCAATTAAAATTGGGTGAAAATATGTAACATGTTTAACTTTAAACGCAAACCGCGATTTGGCAGACGACACAACAGTTGCGCAGTTTTCCGATTCTCCCCCTACCTCACCCTTTTGATCTTCAGTCTAGCGATTTATTATGCAACAAAAACTTTCTCCACATAACTGTAGTGTAGTTCTGTAGGAAGAAAGAAAGAAAAGCATAAACAGACCACATGGCCTTTCTCTTTGTTTATATTTAGCTGCCGGAGGAGCACATGCAAAAATAATGAATCATCAGCACTTGAAATGTAATGCACGTGTGTGTGTGTGAAAAGGATAACATTCTTTTCCTCTTTAGAGCTTATATAATAGCATAGAATATTTTTACATTAGGAGAAACCGAAAATTACCTCAAAAGATCTGAAATTAATGTAATTCTGAGATATCAAATATACAAATGATGCACCGCATGTCTCCCCCCCCCCCTTCGTGAGCGACCATTGAAATTCCTCCCTTTCTGATTGAGCTTGTTTATTTTATAATAGATATATATTTAGTTAAAAACGGTCTTTTAAAGAAATTAAAAAACAACAACTGCCCTTAAAAAAAAAGAATGTTTGTTTGTTGAAAAACTTCCAGATTTGGGGTCTCTTTAAACATTTTGCAAAAGCAATCATTTGTCAGTGACCAAGAGTTACTGACAATTAGAAGGCTTCAGGACAAAATTTCTGAAGAAAAATTAAAATCTCTTAAACAAATTACAATCACTGCAATGTTTGAAAAAATGAAAAATAAATAAAAATTTAGAGAGAATTTATTCTTTTAATTTTGTATTAGTAATTGTATTTAATATTAAATAAAATAGTGTTTTAGTTCAGCAGTATAAATATTTTCTTTCATCTGTCCTTTAGTAAATTCTCTAAATTTAATTGTATTATTTATTGTATTTATATTGACATTTAATTGTGTTTTTATTCAATAGCATATGCATTTTCTTTCATCATTTCCTATTTGTTTACAGTAAATTGACTATAATTTAAAGGGAAATTCTAAATGTAAAAATGTAAACAAAAAAAAATGACCTATAATCCGCAAAATCCTGTAATCCGCACAACCCTTGGTCCCAGCGAGTGCGGATTAGAGGGAGTTGACTGTATTTGATTTCTAGTGCTGTGTCTCGTGGACATCGCTGACGATGCAATGGTTTGAGAAGAACGCTTTAGATTTTGTTGAAAAGATTCGTACTCGAATTGCCTATTGCAGCTTCTTACTGAGAATAGTGATTTTAAAATTTTCTGACAAATATTTTCCGATGCTTAGAGTATAATGTCTACTCATTTTTTTAAAATTATTATTAGGAATAACTTTTATACGATAAATCTCTGAAGCCTGCCCTTTTAAATTCTTCAACCGCAACTCTGTTCTGAAGCGATAAGTAACTAGTGTAACAAAGAAACAAATAAAGTTCCACTAATATAAAATTACCCATATAAGTTACTGCCAAAAGCAAACCTCCAAAATTTTTCTAACGATAAAAACAATTTACTGAGATTTGAATGATTTAGGCTTTTTACACTATTTTAAATTCCTTCTGTCGAAACTACTTTCATGCTGAATCCTCCTGGGTTGATTATTTGCTTCTAATCAGCTGTGTACAGTGGCGTAGACAAGGGAGGTGGATACGGGGTCATAACCTCCCCATGAAGAATTTTTTGCCAATACAAAATGTATATTCTTCACTCCCTTATCACACTCACGTATACATATATGTGAATTGCAGTAGTCATAACCCCCGCCCCCATTGAAAATTTTCTGGCTACGCCACTGTCTGTATATATGTATGTATGTATGTATACATGTTGATATTCATTTATTTTGTATATAAGTAAAAGAACATATTTTAACTTTACTTATACATTCTGAACTATAGACAATATTCAACAGTCGCTGCGTAATAATTTTTGAGTAACGCTCTACTTTCAGAAACAGCAGGTTTAATTTTTAAGCTGCTGAAAAAATGTGAATTCAAATGTTTCATTCTTTTATTTCTACATTTTTCAGATTAAACAAAAAAACAGGGCAGTTCTTAGCATCCCTCTTAAATTTTTAGAGTGATACTATATTCCTTTCTAGCAAAAAAATATTAAGACTTTCGATAAATAAATCTATTAACCCTTTGAGGCGCAGCCCTTTCCCAATGCTGAAAAAAGGGCAGCCGTTGCCATTGCTCGACTTAACTGCAGCTCGACTATTGCTCGACTTAACGACAGCTGGCTGTGGGGCACAGCCAGCTGCGTCAAAAAAGGGTCTCTAGATCTGTGGCACGCGATGAACGTTTCGATCGTCCGCCATCTTGCTGGTAGTTAAGTCGAGCAACGGCAACGGCTGCCCTTTTTTTTCAGCATTGGGCAATCTATCCAGATGTTCTCGCATTCTTTCATTTTTCAGCAGATGTCAGTGCTGTTAAAAATAATCTTGACAATTTTTTTACGGGAAATGACGTGCTAGAAAGTAAAGGATTCTCGTGGAGCTATGTCACCCGCAACTATTTTTATAGAAATCAAATCTATTCTTCGTGACTGGCAACAGTCAAAACGTCAGAGTTTGGTGTTCCCAGAGCGGGAACACTGCGCGTTAAAGGATTAATATGTCCGGCATGTTAACTAACTTCAAATGTGAATATAAGTACCAAAATTACTGTTCTCAACAAAGCGATATCCTTTTTTTTTTTTCAAGTGATGGGGGCTTGCCGATTGGCCATTATCCACACTGCCCGAAGCTTTTGTGCCCATTTTATTATGGGGGCACCAGTGGGTTGCCAGCTTTATCCTCTATGAAGGAACGGACAAGTTAACATCCATGCCAACTCCGGGATTTGAACCCGAACCCATGGCGTGATAGAATGATTCTTAAGCCACCACACCACCTGTGTGACAAAGCAGTATCATACCGATACTAACCTTACAAAGGTAATGATAGATGCTTCATCACATCAAGAAAAATTTCAATAGTCTTCTTCTACATGAATACATCACCCTCTAAACTGAACAAAAAACAAAAAGAATTAATTTGGGGGTCTTAACATACCTTTTAGAGTCTTTTTGACATCCACAATCTATACTGAATTCTTATAATAATGATCTTTCATATTATCCATTATTAATATAATTTGACTACTTAAGCAATTAATAAACTTAACATTATTAACTAAAAAATGGCATAATTTATCCAAACATTTCATGATCTAAGAAATACTAAAGTTTTCCTTCCAGTTTTACGAACTATCAGAAAAGAACTCCATGCATGTATTTGACGCAAATTCTCTCCAAGCTTTGTGAATTTGGGGTGAAATATTGCCAAATTTGGAGACAAAAATAAGTTTCTAAACCTAAACCCAGCTTGGCAATATCTCCTTTATTTGGATCGAAATCATCATATTATTGAATTATCGTACCTCAGCTGCAAATTAAATAAATTTGAATGGCGTGCATCACAAAAACACATATAATACAACAGAGGTACAAAGAAGTCATGTGGTTCCCACATCAGATTTTTTAATCACGAGTGTTGAAAAAGACTTTTATAGACTAAAGCTTTACTAGCAAAGAATACCATTGAATTCCTTGCAACCAGCAGCAGAGGAAGGAGTCGTCATTTTTACCTTGAGTCTGTGGGCTATGCTTCCTGGTGGAAAGGGATATTATTGTAAATTTTATACAAAAATTAAACTAAAACTTCCGTAGAAGTAATTTCGTTACCTTTTCTACAAGTGACATCTCATCGTACAGTTAAGTAGTATTTATTGGACATTTATAAGCTCTTTTTCATAGCGGAGTAAAGAATTTTTCTTCTGCTCCCGTACCTTCTCTATGCCACTGAAATTGGATAACTGTGCACCCGACATAGAAATCGAAACTTCTCTCTTTTTTTCAAGGTGGTGGTGTGCTAAAATGCGGTCTTTAATTCTTACTCGTTTTGAAGAGTGAGAATCTCCACTCTTGTGAAAAGTGACTTTTGGAGGAGGAAATTTTTTTACATCATAAAAATGTGGCATTCTACTGTCCAACAGCCATCTCTTTCTTGAAATTTGAGAAGTTTATTTCAGTAATCCTAATTCATGGGATTTTCATATGTATTGGAAAACCGAAATTTTCATAATCTACCTTTGAAGCAGAGACGGCATATTATGTGATATTACTTTTAACTGTACTTAAACTATTTCTTGTTAAAGGCTTATAATACAAGGTGGTCATAAAATCTTTATCTAATTACAAAAAATACAGGTAAAATATATTTTAATTTGGCATGTGGTTGTTTCAATGCATTCCAAAGACTTTAATACCGGTTTTTAATAAAGCTCATTTACATCAGCAATTTTCAATGTTATTAGCGCCATTGGTAGCTTAAACAATGTCAATGCAGTATTCCCATTCTTTCTATAATACCTGATATCTATTGAATAATGAAGAGAAAATTCTTGAACTGAAACTTGATAAATTTCTTGTTTGATCTGAAATATTCAATTTCAACTAATAAAACTTCCGCAATTTTGAAGCTTGTAGGTTAGGAACAATATTTGTAGGTAAATGTCAGGTAAAAAATGAATTTTCTTATTTTTATGAAATAATTTAAATATTCCTTTATATTTGTTTCTTATCTTTAACGGAATTACATTAAGAAAAGGGAGTTCGTTTCGACATTTTTATTTCCGATAAGTAACAAATTTCAGTTGAAATTCAACGTGAACGTTAAATTCAATGAATGTTATCGCATATTTTTGCACAAGGATGATCGAAGAGGTCTCATTTTAAACATGAAACTCTTCTTCAGAACCGATCCTAGACCGTCGGCCACACATGTGTAAATAAAAATTGGCGGCCTTTTTAATAAATCTTATGCATGCTTATTTATTTACTTTTCTTTCTTTATTTTTTTTTTTGGGGGGGGGGCTTAAATTTAGCCTCCCATGGCTCCATGTGCTGCTCATCATTTCGTGCTCCGCTAGATCTGGCCCTGCTCTTGCTAATACTACTTTGATGCTTATGAATATTTTTTTCTCTCGCATGTACAGAAAAACTGAATCTTTCACCACAACCCTATCACTAAAACTCATCTCCCAAACCATTTGGAAATTTTGGAAGTGCTGCCATCTATGAGAGCAGTGTGAAAAGAGTCTTATAATTATTCTCACAAATCAAAAACCTTTTTTTATGTCGTGTGCAGTGGCGGATTTCCCATAAGGCGTAATAGGCCTTAGGCCCCGCGCTCGTAAGGGCCCCGCGCTTTTCAACTTGTTTACCAATATTTATCGTTATTTTATGTAATGTAAAAAATACTTCACAAATTTCAAAGCACGCAAACCAAATTTGCCTTTTAAAGTCTTCGTTCGGCGATTGTTTCTCGGGGGAGGGGGGAGCCCGACCGCCTGGAAATTCTTCTCGCCAAAGTGAAGCAATAAATCGCTCGCGTTGCGAGCGAGGTACAAACTTGATAAGAAGGAATCAGATTTCATATCCCTTGAACAGTTCATTCTGTTTCTTCCGTGCTGCCCAGCCTCTAGGCCATGTAGCTGTCCAGCGGAAAAGAAGGGGCTTTTAATTAGACTAAGGTCTGTAGGTTATTTATTATTCACTTCAGCGAAGATTGAACCACCCAAACCCAACATAGTTGCATTCAATACAGTGAGAAAAATTCGACTACCCATAAACTCCCACAGGGCTGTATGGGTTTCGTAAACACGGTAATTTGAGTCATGGATATGATAAGTACTATAGCTTTGTGTGCAACGCATATGTCCATTGCTCTTCTTATCCAGGTTTTCAGTTAAGGCTGAGGTCCAGTTGCGTCTTTTTGCAGACGCAGCGGGTTTTTTTTTTTAATGGTCAAGGCATTGTACAAGGGGGGATACAGTGCAGGGGCGAAGAATTGACTTTTAATGGCCCGTCGGGATTCGCCGCCAAAAGATAACGCGTGAAACCACAAAAGCACGCCCACCGCTCAGTGGGGGCACTTTTCTCCCCAGTCCGTCTTCAAGATTCTGAAAAATACATTGGGTTCCCATTATAGCGTACTGAAACGCACTTAACTGGACGTCGGCCCTTATAGTCAATCACTCCGATTCAAAGTGCTGTGTACTAAACTACCACTCTGACAAATTTGTTATGGTGTTTTGTTTTTTAAATTTTGTGTTGTGTTTTTCTTATTTGTACTTAGAAGATCCGATGTAGTACTTAGTTGCAGAACAAGTGAACCCTCAAACGTAAGATATATTACATTTTATTAAAAATTGTAAATGCTGTCAAATGTTATTTAATATTGCAACCATCGGCATAGCAAAGATTATTGGTGCCTGGTGCAATCTTTTAAATTGCCGCCGTATTTTCTTTAAGTTCCCGCCATCTGCTGCCCCATTCTTTCTAATTTTCGGTGTTCGGCCTTTACCGATACATTTGTTTTGAACTGGGTACCCGGGGTGGACCAGGCCCCGCAGCTTCTTTTTGCTATGTCGCTCATTGTGACTTGTTTTAAACTATGAATGCGTATTTAAAAATCAGTAATGTTATAATTATTTCAAGAACTAAAAAAGGAAAATATTAGTCATGCAAGGTATTTTACAGTCACTGTCATTTCCACTTTTTATTTATGCAAACTCTGAGGTTCATATTTTGGAAATTTTCAAGAAATCGCTATTGGCTAGAAAATTAAATTAATTAATTAAGAAATTTTTGCTGTTAATACCTTGAAAAATCACAGCTTCAGAAGTATTCAGAATACTAGTACTCAGAATTAAATAGTAAATTTAAGTTTTGTGCTGTGACAAGCCTAGACGAGGGATTATCTGTTTATTGGTTTGGGGGAGGGGGTTGCCTTGGTCTGAGGACATTTCAAAAGACTCTAACGCGTATTTACGTTACATCTGGAAAAAGTCGACTAAAACTCCATGCCGTTAAATCGAGAGCTGCGTAGTAGGCTTGAACCTGGGACCTTCAGCCTATAGCAATTTTATTGCAGCTATAGCACAGCATACTGACACTGGGGGGGCGGTATGTTTTATTCATTAGTTTATTTTATTTCTGCTATACATATGTATATCTACAAAGCCGTGATCCCCTCCACCCCCGAAATCTTTGTCAATGGATTAGTAGTTTTTTATTTGCGTGGACTCTGAAAATAAGTTATAGGCGAAAATATTTTGCGCTATATATCTCCACCCCTCCCCCTATTTTTTTTCTGCTTACAACCTTGTGTGTATGTAGAAAAAAAATATATATATATAAATATACAGTGGCGTATGCAAGGGGGGGGTTGGGGGTTCAACCACCCCCCTTGTCAAATTTTTTTTAACAAAATGTCCATAAATTTTCACTTTTTAGCTTAAATATTAAGCATTTTAACACAAAGTTATGTCTATACCCCCCCCCCCTTGAAGGAAGTCTGCATACGCTACTGTAAATATATATATATATACACTCATACATAATTATTCCTAATTATTCTTAATTTGTAAATTTTCAAATATTGTTCTGTGTCAAAGCAAAATTGGTGTCATGCTTATTATGAATAAATTTTTAAAATATAAGAAATGATTATTATAATCATGAATAATTTGATCTAAAACCAACCAATCAAAATAATTTTGTAGATCGATATTGTAGATTTGCAGATAATAATGATTCTTTGCTTGTGTGTTGTGATTATCTTTATGATGAAAACTCAATTTCCAATGTTTTTTCTATTAATTAATTAACTTTGGATAATTTGTTCAAAATTTATAATTTTTCGATATTTTGGAGAATTCTGAAAGTTTGGATGCCGTATTAATTTTTAGGTCTCTAACCTAAGAGCTATTTGACCTAAAGTGTCAAAATGTATGTCGTTTTTTAAAGCGTCTTGAAATCTTTTATACAGCACGCCTCACGATGGCACAGTGATTATGTCAATGAACATGGTAGATGGCCGAATGTGAAGGTCGCCGGTTCAGGTCGTGCTGCTGGTCGATCTGACGGTGTTTTGGTAGGTTTTCTCCAGATGTAACGTGAATACGCGTTAGAACCCCTTAGAAAGTCCTACTATTAAGGCACGCCCATCCTTGGCAGATCGCTCTAGCGTAGAGTTGCCATAATCACACAACACAAACAAACTTTTATAAAGCACATTATGTAACGTGACCATATAGTTTAAATTCTTTTTCCTAGTAAACTAAATATGAACTTAAAAATTTTAATTTTTCTGAACTGCTTTCGTATTGGAGTATCTTGCTGAGTATGACGAATTTCTAAAAGCTCACATGGATAAATATAAGAATGATGGCAGTGGGAGTGGCAAAACAAATTATTTGTCCCATGGAATATTTGAAGAATTTTTTAGGTTGATGGCAACTTATTTAATAGATGAACTTGTACAAAATGTACAAGAATCTGTACATTTTTCTCTCATTTTAGATTCTACTCCCGACATAAGTCACGTAGACCAGCTAAGTTTTATCATAAGATATGTTACAAAAAAGGGAAATATTAAAGAGAGCTTTTTCGGATTTATTCCCATTGAATCACACTATGCTGAAACTTTAGAAAACTCTGTTCTAAAAAAAACTAAGTGAACTAAAAATTGATATAAAAAACTGTAGAGGTCAATCCTACGATGATATTGAAGAATGCATTAAAAGATTGTCACAAACTTTCAAAAATGACATTGACTGTGATGTACTAAAACACTAACTCATGCAGTTTTTACATTTTTGTAAAGAAGAAAAAGTGTCAGGGCCAAATGATATGGTAAAATTAATTATTGATTTTGGCCTACAGTCGACATTTCCTAACGCGGAGGTTTTGTTAAGGGGTTAGGGGTAGTCAGAGGAGTGAAAAAATGCCATTTTTTATTAATTTTTTTTTACTAGTAATTAAGTTTATTTCACATAAGTAAAAACATAGTATCATTTCATCATACTTTAACATTACTTCACTTAAATTAAAAAAAAAAATAATTATTATTTTACAAGTTATGGCGGTCTAAGTTGAACAGGTTTTAATAATGGGCCCTTGCGGTGACCATTACAGCTCCTTGGAGATTCATCTAAAATCAATGAAACAAAAAAGATTATTTTTATGGATAGATAATCTTGTGCCTGATCGAAGCTTGTTTTGTTTTTTTCAAAATTAACAAAATGGCGGTCTCTGGAAATTTTTTTGCAGATTTTCGGGAAAAAACCAACAATTAATTGTTTATAAAAAATCGAAGTTTAAAAAAAAAAAATCCTTCGATCAGGCACCAGCTTTTTATGTTTTCTAAAAGCTGTATAAGTTTCATTCAAATCTATCGAGCGGTTTTTGAGTTACAGTGGTCACCAGTTCAAAAAACATAGTTTTGAGAAAAACGCATTTAAAGTTTTACAGTCGATTGATGTACAGTAATACGAATAATTTCAATACTTACACTGAGTCATCTATTCCTGGACCATATAAGAGTTCTTCAGCCGTTGTAGAACTTTCTAAAACATCAATTTGTTGTTGTCTACGTCGCATTCTACCTTCGCGAGTGTTGTCGTTAGCGCGCTGATCAGCTACTTTTACACGTGCACTATCGGTTTTATCAGTATACCGATGCAAATTAGGCCCACAACTAAGTCCCAGTGTGTTCATTATTACTAATAATGACTTTGTCCCTTCATTAAATATACTCATAGCTACGTATGCAGCAATTTGAACAATGGTAAAACTAGTATTGATAGTTTTGGGGCATATTTTCCACACTAGTTGGTTGAAGCTCTCATTATTATTTTGATTAAATCCACCTACACATCTTGAAAGTAAATTTTCATTACTAAGATCTTCATAAATAGGCTTGATTGCTTTTAAAACTTCAGGCGGTAAGGGAGAATTATGCCGCTAGCTAATTGTTCTCGGAAATATTAGACCGCTCGAGAGCCTTTTATTCTTCGCTAAATAACTCGAAAGATATTTGTCGGATTCACTTCAAACTTTCAGAGAATATTTTTAAGATACTATACTTTAAGAAAATGCAAAAAAAAAAAAATCAATTTTTTGAAAATTCTGACTACCCCTAACCCCTTAAGAATATTCCAAGCAATACCTATTAGCAATGTTTCAGGAGAAAGATCATTTTCGGTGCTAAAACGCATAAAAAATTACTTGCGAAATTCTCTTTCGCAAGAACATTTATCTTCGTTTGTAATTTTGAACATTGAAAATGACGAGTTAAATAAAATAGATTTTGAAATTATAATTGATAAGTTTGCTGCCGAAAAATGTAGCAGGAAATTAATTTAACATTTAACTGTAAATAGTGAACTAAAAAATATGTATGTTGTGCTTGACGGATATATTTAAACATTTAAATTCCTCCGTAAATGATCTTGTTTAAACAAAACTTTAGCAAAACATATAACCAAATGAAATTAAATTGCATAATTTTTATACGCTTTAGCACCGAAAATTAAGTTCACAGCAAAACTGCAGTTCATAGAAACCACGATGAGGAAATGAGCCTTTTGTAAATTATTTTTTAAGTATCCATATTTTCAAATAAATTTTACTTATATTGGAAACTTTTCTTAATTTGTTTATGCAACTAACAACTTGGTCAATTTGTGTATAAAATTTGAGTGGGGGGGGGGGGTAGCTGGGCAAAAGAAAATTTATTCATAAAATTTCAGTTGGGGATATGAAGTAAGGAATCAGGCCCCGCATATATTTGACGCCTAGGGCCCCGCTCTCCTTAAATCCGCCACTGGTCGTGTGCTAAGGCAAATGGGCGAACCTGGAGAGGTATCTGCCTTGGGGGAAGTGCCTTGCGTTGAAGAATATTTAAGGGGTTCTAACGCTTACTCAAGTTAGATTTGTAGAAAACTGTCCAAAACTCCAGACCGTTAGATCGACAGCCGCGCGATAGACCAGAAACTTGGACCTTCACACTTCAGCCATCTGTCATGTTCGGTGTCCTTTCCACTCGGCCACTAAACCATGTTCTATCATTTTGTTTAGTATAGCCAGACCTAAGGAAGGTTATATTCTATACTATTCTAAGACAGCCACTTCAGGGCACCTTCCATTGATAAATCTGGGAAATATTAGTAGTGTAGTTTTTTGAGAAAGAACCTGTGAAGGCGTTCATTTTTGAATAACCTGATTAATTAAGTGTAATTATTCTGTAAAACAGCGAATAAAATAATTAATTCCTTAATTATTGATAAAATTCATTAATCGTTAATAGGGTTAAAACAAAGTTATTCTGATCAACTGTGGCTTAACTTATTTTTTTCATCTATTCACAATTGTTAACAATCCACAATCAGAATGACTGATATTTTCTTTTAGATTAGCCCTTAACCCTTCTCTAGCTCCTTTTCAATTACTTGAGAACACAGATGGCATGTATCTATTTCTAAAGATAAGGGGTCCAAACATTCCCGTTTCATTTCAATACCAGGCAAGGTCGCAGAACGACACTTTTACTGTATTAAAAAGAGTTGTTAATAAAAGGTTTTTTTTTTACCTTTAACTCATACACCACTTACCCCTCTCTACATACTTGGAAGAGCCGCCAAAACTTTAGCTTTGAACTAAACGGAATTTTTCAGTTTTGCTAAGAACCCCTTCAACCCAATCAAATTTATAGTGCTAAGAAGCTGTGGATAAAATCGAAGAACAAATGCTATGCTATTAATAAAGGTATACTAATGAACTTTGCCCTCTTAATGATTGGATAATAGCAATGAATAGAAATCCCTTAAACGGTTTCTTTTCTATTTTAAAATCTAGTTCTTCCAGCTATTGCCTTGAGACATGCAATATTTTATATTTCCCTGTAAAACATAATTTACATTAAAAAATAACTTTTATTAAAGTAAATTATACAAATTCTTTTTAATGAGATATTTCTTCCTGTTATGAAAGTTCAGATATTTTAGTGGAAATACTTTTATGCAAAGTTATTTGTATGACTATATCCTAAATGGTTCTCGTATAGAATTTTGCGAAAAATGCACCAATAGTTTATAATTTTAATAAAACTATCTAACTTTTTACGTAAAAAATAAGATTTTTTTCCATTCGTTATAATGTAATTAAAGTAAAATTATGATTAACGTTCTTCAATATAATTCACCCGTAAAAAATATGTGAGTGAATTTTTCAGTTAAAATAAAATATTTAGAAAGAGCAATAAAATGCCTAAAAATATGCTCAACAGTGCAGATACAAAACAGATTACTTTAAGAGTCAAGGATTTATTGTTAATGTTTGTCGGGATTTAATAAAAATACTCAGTATTTACCTTCAACAGATTTTTTTTTTTTTACTGACTTAGATTCTCAGTACCAAAAATTTCAATATATAAAGGAAACTAGTCAGGTTTCTTTTATATTGAATTATCCAAAATTAGTTTGATGTAAATTATAAAGTGAAAAAAGAGGCCCTGGTTATTTATTTGTTTGTGAATATTAAAAATAGACTTAATTAAATTGGGAAAAGTGCATATAAATCTATTTATATACGAAAAATTTCGGAATTTTTGCAATCGCTGTCTTTAAATATACTTAACATATAACATATCAACTAGAAATTAGATTTTGAGAAAAATGAAGACTATCATGCTGAAAATCACGTAATTTACAGTCCTCCAAAATAATAAACAATAATAATAACGAAAATAAAATTTCGTTTTAAAATGCATTTTATCGTTAATTATTCATTATATTCTACTATACTCTTTTTATCTGGTGTTTTTCTAAAATAAAGTGCATAATGCCTGGAATATGTTCCTAGATTCCAGATAAAGAGATAATAATCGTTTTTTTAATGCATGTTACATATTTACCTTAAATCTCGGTCCATTAATGATCCCCAGATGCCATTGTTAGAAAATGTTTATCCCGTTCCAAAACCAATG
This sequence comes from Cheiracanthium punctorium, assembly GCA_038373885.1. Lineage (NCBI taxonomy): Eukaryota > Metazoa > Arthropoda > Arachnida > Araneae > Cheiracanthiidae > Cheiracanthium > Cheiracanthium punctorium. The sequence continues at coordinate 356,203 of JAWZYV010003490.1, read as the reverse complement.
TGATTAGATGAGGGTGACACGTGAATATATTTATCTGCCATGTATCATGTAAAAGTCTGTGTTTTAGTGGTTACTCAGAGCAAATAGACATGAAATAAAGGGAAGGTGAACACCTCACTATAGAATATTCCGGCATCAATATCAATGATTAACGGATTTTTTACTAATGAATATAAAATATCGCTTCAAGTATACGACATGAACTCAGATTTTAAAATGTATTGTAAATATGTCTGAGCACAGGACTGGATTATCTATTAGGCTATGGCGTACGGACTTCGCCTATTTTAAAGTTTTCAAAAGCTGTCTTTTAAAAGGGGGAGGAAAGAACTTAAATTAGCGAAAAACTTATGTAGAATTATTTTAAATTTAGAAAACCCTTTTATAACTAAAAATAACTCCATGTAAATTCTTAACTAGTTGCAATATCTTTTTTTTTCCCTTTAAGAAAAGATATATGCACATAAAGATGCATAAGAAATTCTGCATACATAATCCATGTGCACTTTTAGAATATTCAGTTAACTATCTTTTGCCAAAATAAGAAACATTCTATTTCATCGCATAACATGTATGTATCAGCAGGATAACAATTATGTAATTATGTTTAGTCTCGTGCTACGTGACTCAGAGTCTGCTATGAACATAGAATGCCTTGGGAAAATAATCATATGGGACGCTGAAGCTTTCAACAATTTTTGTAGAAGGAGCCGATCGAAATTTTATAGCCTAAGGGCCTCCTGTGACATTTAATTCAGCTTTGTACGTGTGTGAAATAATAATAGTTTTAGCTCTAGTATCACTAAAGTTGTTTATTGCAGGCTAGGATAGCCGTGTTTCAGTGGTCATACATATACATATATACATGCATGTATTATAGATACAAATTTGAGAAATTTGTTCATTCGTTCATAAAATTTATGTTTTGCTGCTATTATATTCTTAAAATTTAACCTTGAAACAGTTATTTCTGCTAAAGTATTAATAGTCAGTAAAATAACGATAATTAATATTAAGACTTATATATTCGTTATTGAAATATGCACATAATATGCATATTTCACAACTCTAACATATTTCACTCTCTTTTAACATCACAACTCTTTTGACTGTAACATATTTAAAGCTACAATAAGAAACTGTCGAAGGACTTTAAAATATTTTGGTGATTTTAAGACGAAATATGTGTGTCCAAAATTTTGTTAAAAACCTGTATTTAGTAGGTTAGGAAAAAAATGCTAAACCTATGTGTGTGTGCTTAGGGGATATTTTCATCAAAACATTTGTAGGATAGTCAAAACAAGGGCATATAATTTCAAAAAGTTTAGGAACTCTTGCTTTAATCTAAACAAGGAAATAAAGAAGCAAAAAGAAACGTCAGATTTGATCGGAGGCACTTGGGGAAATTCTCTGTTTTTATTTGGCACTTATTTTCGATCAAATGGCTTCCAACTTAACATGTGACCAGTTTACTCGAACTTTGCAGATGTTGTTCCATTTGAATTCTTACTGCCTTACTGATTCCTCTTTTCCTTTTTTATATTTTTCTTTAGAAGCCCACGATGCTCTGCACCACTTCAGTTGCAAGATGCTGGCTTCCCGGCATTGCTCCGACTGCGGCTTCAAACCAGAGTGACCAGTCGGGTATTTACTACATTGCGGGAGACACTGATCACCAGATGGCGAGGCCACAGCTGGACTATCTCTGAAATGCTAATGCTCGGCCCGCATGTGCAGTGCCAGGAGCTGAGAGAAGAAGAAAGGAAGACTTAATAAAATGAAGACAAGGCAATCCAGTTAATGTCAAAATTAAGCTCAAGGCACCAAAAAATTTTTTTTATATTTGTATGTTATGTTTCAAGTCACTGTAGAAATTATAATAATTATTTATTTTTAATACCATGTTTCTTTTATGTAAAAAATGATACTTTAAAAAGGAGGGGATGATGAATATTTACAACTAGAGCTACGTATAAATATGAAAATTTCAGAGTAATCTTACAAAGCATTAGGTGTACTAAAAAAGTCATGTCTTTTTTTTCTATCATTAAATTCAACAATACATTTTTACAAATTTTTGATGGCAAAGCAGTGGTACTTAAGCAATAGAAATTATACCCATATTTTTATTCATATTTCTTATATTTTAAAGAACGCATCCTTTAATCAAAGTGGCTTTTTAAAAGTCCGAAGTGTGCTTTAATAGAATTCCATTTCGGGCTTTTACCAATCTCTTGCGGTAAAACCTACACTGCAAAAAAAAGTCTGTCAAATTTACAGATAAAAATTGTCAGCCAGGACGCCAGTTTATTTCCGTGTTTTTTACAGAAGTCTTCCGTAAATTTTACAGATTCTCAGTTTATTTTACAGAAATTTTCCGTATACGGAAAAGAATACGGAAAACTTCTGTAAAATATACGGAAATAAACTGGCGTCTTGGCTGACAGTTTTTTTCTGTCAGTTTAACAGACTTTTTTTTGCAGTGTAGGAATTACCAACGCCTTCCGTAAAAGCCGAAACGAGGGATTATTTATGATAGGATTTTCCATTCGCAAATATATACTATACAGTGTATCCCGTTGTACACAAGAAAACAGTTTACCCTTTTCAAAAAAAAAATTTTTTTTTAAACATCTAAAAATTTGGTACAGTAAGTGTACGCGAAGTAGTAGAAAAATTTTAGTTGGGGAACAAGAACTCATAAAGTGCAATTATTCAAACATTACAGAGATGTGCTTGTGCAAATCAGCTAATCTACTTTGTAATGCAAAATGCCATAAAGTCAATCTTTTGTAACAAGTAGTAAGAAGAATTAACATAGTAGTATTACAGAAAAACATACTACATTTTCTTATTATTTTTTTAAAATTTCATTATTTTAATTTTAATTTATTTATTTATTTTTAAGCTATCATTTTAATTTTTTTTAACTACTGCCAAAATTAGTTTTAAATGCTATTTAAATCTCTTCAGTAATTATCGAGAGAATTTTGCATTAGTTCAGTTTTTCACATGGGTCTTATTTGTGAAATGGCTTAAATATTGCATTTTTAAATTTTTATTTCTTGTAACTTTTCGAAAAATAACTTCCATCGAAATATTCTTACATCATACCTCATTTGGATCACTTTTACAATTTCTGTTATGAATTAAAAATTATAGTGTGTTTTAAACTTTTTGAGACACACTGTATACAATAAATATATCTGCGAATGGAAAATCCTATCATTAGTAATCCCACGTTTCAGGTTTTTACCGGAAGGCGTTGGGTGTTGGTAACTTCTAGGTTTTACCGTAAAGGTTTGGTAAAAGGACGAAATGGAATCATATGAAAGCACACTTCGAACTTTATCACGCCACTTTGGTAAAAGCCAGGTTTTACCGGTAAAACGTAGGATTTACCAAACTTCGGGTTTTTACTGAAACATATACATACGTGTGTGTGTGTGAAAAAAAGGATGGTGGCAGCACACCCTCCTTGGGAGATTTATAAAATATTCTGAAATCGGTTTTTTGGCATTCGTCCGTGTTGCATTTTACAGCAAGAATTTTATGGATAACTCTAATTTTCTTTGAGAGGAATACATAAAAAGAACATTTTAGTCCTCTGTTCCTCATTGGTTTCGAGTTTTGGAAAATCCTATCTTATCGGGCATCTACATTACAAGTTGCTTATCATTAGCTTCAGTAATTTTAGCTAGGCAAAATATTGATAATCTAAAAAATGACTCTACTTTCGGGTTCCTTATACTTATGAAATAACTAATTTAATTCAATTATATTTCCAGAAAATATAATTTGACTACAACTTCTCTGAATCAGAAAATATTAATCTATTATATAATTACAACAAGAATTCTTAATTGCACTTGAAACATGCTGAAAGTATAAAGAAAAGTAAAAATAACTATAAAATATTTTTATCAAACCATAGTTGTTTTTAAATTTCACACAATTTCTCTTTCTGATAAAGTTAAATTTCTATAATTTAGTTTTCTTTTCAAGCAAAGTTTCCTGTAATAGCCGCCAAATTATAGAAATAATTACTGTTATAAAATTTTATAAAATTTTTCTAAAAACGAAAAATCACTTGATCAGTTTGTTCTTAATTTTCAATCTTACAGCTTAAAACGAAATCGCAATTAATACAATGTTTTTGTATTCACTTGCACAGATTTGGTATTAATAACTCATAAAAACTAAAAAATAACTCTTAAAGAAACATTTTAAAAATGCGTTAAGTTTAGAAATAAGATAAAATATAATGCTCCTAAAGCTGACTCAATAGTGTCAGCTTAAGGCACAAAGTTAGAGGCTGTGTCTTAAACCTGGCGCCCCTTCTGGAGCCGGGGGTTTGAAGTTTTATGTCTAAATAATAATACCACAAGTTATTTCACAAAAAAGAATAAATGTCTGCGTCCAGGGGCGTAGCCACGGGGGGGGGGGGGTTAGGGGGGTCATAACCCCCCCATGAGAAATTTTTTGCCTTACAAAATGTATATTATTCACTCTATTATCACACACACGTATACATATACATGAGTTATAGTAGTCTTAACCCCCCCCAATGAAAAATTTCTGGCTACGCCCCTGTCTGCGTCTTGTTCAACGCATTAATTGTACAATCCAAATCTTATTATAAACATATTCACCTCTTAATGAAATCATATAGAAAGGCGGAACAATGCAATAGCAGATGAACACCACCATGAAACTTTTTTTTTTCCAAAATGGCAATAACTTTAGTAAAAACTAGTTCACTTTGAAAGCGTTCAGTATAGCACATTACAGGAAATAGTACCAGAATAAGACATTTAAATTGGGGCACTTCCTTATTTCAAATAAATAATAAGTGTCGGCTTCAGGAGCAGTGTCAGGAATAGGTGCTTTTGCCTTACTTTTTTTTCTTTCTTCATGAGATATATTTCGTTGTGAAAATCTGTGTTTTACTTAAGATTTCACAAATACATTTTTAAGAGGGCTAGTTTAAAGAATGGTAATACCTTTATTTCGTAAAGTGTAATGAAGTGATCATTTTTTGAATAAAAATATAAAATGAATTCTAATATTATTGACTTTTTGGGGGGAAAGACTCTTTCTGTAATAGATTTTTTAATTTAACAAACATGCTCTTATTAACACCAGTACAATGTCATAAAATATTGATCCTGAATTACTTTTTCTGCAAAATACTATAATGACTGTCCCAAAGAAGTAAAACAAACTGTTCCAGAGAGAGAAAGTGAATTAATGAAAACAGTCAATAATTTTAATGAAAGATATTCATATTCATTTCTGTTCTTCCTATCATATTAAATTTCTGCACTGCATTCATCCTGTTCATCTCTTTAAACTAAAAAGGAAATTGTTTAAACATTTTTTTATGTTTCGGGGAAAGACATAACTATTAAATCCATCACTGTAATTCTTGTAAAAGTGACATATCCATTCACTTTTCCTTTATTTAGTGTATCACGGTTAGTAAATAGTTTAGTGGCCATTTGAGATTGCAAAAAAAGTAATATTGCTGGTACACAAAAGCTTTAAAAGTAAGTAAATGTTTTCTCCCCAAAATATGTAATTACGGAAATCACTCCAGGAAATTTACCAATTTGCAATATTACGCTCATTTTAAAGCAGATAACATTAAAATAATTACGCACATCAGCAATATTATTCATGCTCAAGTAAAAAACTTTTCATCCTAGGCGTTGTAAAAAAAAGTAAACACGAGTTCAGACAGATTTTTTAAATATGCTGGGTGCTTTATTGATAGTAAAAAAATGCTGTTTTTTAAATAGAAGTTAGATTTTTCTTTAACAGACTTTTCACAATAAAATAATTAAAAATTGAAGATAAAACAGTTTTCTAAGTAATTAAACATCTAACTAGATCGTATTAAGAATCACAGAACATATTTATTATTATTTTATTATTATATAATTTTAAATAACAAAGCTTTTATAAATTTAAAAAACTCAGTTCCGAAAAAAAGAAAATTACGAGGAGTTAGGCATAGGATATATCATTTACTGAATAGTTAGTAGGAGTTAAATTTAAGCCACATTGCAACTGAGCATACATTGCGTTTATTCACATTCTTTTAATACAATTCAATTCTTCAATTATGGAAATGCAAATAAAAAATAAAGGAAGCTAACAGGTATAATATTTTACCCCACAACAACTAATTGCACTTAATGTCCTTATTTTGAGTAATAGAGTGAATAGTTTTATTATCTAGAGTAAGATTTGAAATACGTGTAAATTGTAAGTAGATCTAGTTAAATATAAAATTTTATCAAAATGTGGTCGACAGATATTTGACAAACTTTTAAATATGTTTGATTAAAATATTTTTTCTCTTACTTCTTGAAAAAGTTTATTATTTTTTACACAGTAAAGAAAATATCTTCGCAGCATCACAGTTTGATTTAAATAATTTTACCATCACTTGAAAAACAGAATAAGTTTTTGATTCAAAAGGGACATTAAAGAGAATCAACTTATTAATTTCGCAATTTAAATCATCCACCTATGCCATTAACGAATAAAGACAATATAAAACAATTTTAATTAATTTAAAAGAAAATATGGGAATGAATTACTCAGATGAATAAATAAACATTTTAGAAGTCTTTTTAAAGGAGATCATTCCCTTTAACGATAAATTGACTGGGAATTATTTTGAGGGTACAATGCATGTTTCACCTTGAAAGGGAACATATTTTAGTAAAAATGCATATTCACTTTATTTTTAAGTTGTATACATCATTAATGGAAATATTTATAAAAAAAAGGCTTAAAATTATTAATACTTAGAAAAATCATAATTACTGTTCAGTATAATGATATAATAATTTTAATCAAACGTACATAATTTTCTACTCATTTTAAAGTTGTGTGTTAGAAAAAATCAAAGTTTAATTTGCTCAAGTAATTTGCATCTTGAGGCACAAACTTCACATTGAAACACGTCACGTAAATGTTGCTGTATCTGGCATAGTTATTTATTTGTTGATGTAATTTTTTAAACACTAAATAACGCTTACGTAATCAAAGTATTTTTAACAAGTTATCGAAATCGGAACATTTTTTAATTAATTTAAACTCTCATAAATTAAGAATAGGAAATAAAATAACATATCATCTAAATGCTGATGGATATAGGTCTTTATTTTTTCTTAGAAATTTTAAAGCATTTTACTGAATGCTTTATATAATCAGCTTATATAATCAAAATATTAAAGTTAGCAAAATCAGAACTTTTGTAAATAATTTTTTAATTTTCATAAAATGAGAATGGGAAGATAAAATTTTGTATACCCCAGTGCACATGTTACAAAGGCCACGCCTGAAAACTATTTCTTGTTTTCAAAGTTACTTCGTGAATATCCTTAACATGGAAATTCATCTACTGGAAAACTGTAATTTCTTGAACTGTCGTTTTATTTCGCGAAGTTCCCTGAATTGCCCTGTAAGGGGGCCGATTTGGGAGGAAAATGAAAACTAGGAATATTTTATAGGCCCGACAATGACAATATATCGAAAAAAAGGCTCAGCAATTCCATTTAACTCTTTGAAGCGCAAACATTTTCATATCAACCAACCAGATGACCAACTGGATAGACTGCACAATGCTGAAAAAGTGCTGCCTTTGCCATCGATCCATTTAACTACCAGCAACATTTCACTCGACCAAATAGCCTATCCGTCGCCACAAAGCTGAAGAAGTTTTCTGATACAGCAGGATCGATGACAACGGCTGCACTTTTTCAGCGTTGGGACTATTTAATTGTACCATTTTGCGACTAGCAGTGGAAGGGCTGAAATAAGGTGGTTTCACGGTGCAACTACCGCGCGTCAAAGGGTTAAAGAAATGTAGCATACTGTAAAAAATAAAATAATTCTTACAAATACAGCACTGTAAATGTCAATTGTGTAGCACATTTTCGAAGCAACGAGAATAGAAAAATGTTCTTTGACACTCACTATTGTATTATAATTGTAGTTATAATTTGGACTGGGTTTCACAAACCAAAGAGAAAAATAAGAGTTTTTTTTTGTAAATATTCGCTAGATTTAAAAAAGAGTATATACTTCTAAAGTTTTGTGCATCTGTTTTTACTATAGTGCTTATTGTTTTCACTTCTCCTCTGGAGAAACGCTGAAAATTGATTGCAGGATCAGCTCATTATATGTAAACGTTGATTAGTTGTTTGCAAATAATAAAATTGAATATATTGACCATTTTGTATTTGAATTTCATTTGTGGTGTCTCATTTATAAGTGTAGATAACAGTGCAAGTCATGACGGACCGAGTCCACTGAAACAGGTAAAAATGGAATAAAGAAAGATGAAAGTGAATTTATCAACTTGCTTGCATGGTTCTAGAACATAAGAGAAATTTATTTATGTGATTACCATTATTCGGATTCAAATTTACCCAACTCATAAGAAATTCACTTTCCCCTAATGAAAGTTGCGGAAAGATGCAAAATTTCACCTAGTTGTTTGTTAGTACTAAGTATATATTTCTTTATTCTGGATTAGGTTTTTTTTTTTTTTTTTTCGCAAGTAGGAAACTTAGTAAAAAGACATTAGACTATATGTAAATAGATGATGCCATTTCAATTATCTTAGTGTTTTTACAAGCCACTTTTTGAAACAAATAATAATGCATAGGAGTGGATGCGAGACGAGATAGGGTTATTTCTCATTCCAATATAGGGATATTTGGGGACGAAACTAAGCAATAAATCGACAAAAAACTTCATTTTCGAACTTTCAAAATACATCCTTAAATATTATGCTTTAAAAAAAATTAATGTTTTTTGGAAGTGCCTTCAAGATCAGACTTGATTTTTTTAAATGGAATTTTTTGTAACAAAGGTTACCATATGAAGTTATTCTTCTTTTCTTTCTCTTTTCTATTTTAATATATGGCTTCTTATAAAACGTATAGTAAAAAAAGGACTCTTCATAAATCAAAGTCAATTATTAAGTAAGTGTCTCTCAGATCAAATAGTTTGAAGCACCCAGTATACATATCAGGAGAATTTCCCCTTGCAGACTACAGCATCAAGATATTTTTAGGAACGATAGTGGAATATTTAACAATTTATGCTGCATTCAGTGAGTGAAAATAGTATGACTTTTTAATTAGCAGTAAATTTATGATCCTGTGTATTTTCCGCTCGCGCACACACACACACACTCTTTCTCAATCACAATCGCACGCACACACACAAACTTTATTCAAGTTCGTATTCGCCCTGAAATTCTTAGAATTCCGATATTTAAATTAATTTTTATTTCCTAGAATATTCTAGCAGTTTGCCTATTTTAACTTTACTTTTTTTTTTAAATATTGGATGGCCATTTATCCTCGGCTTGAAGGAGTAATGGCCATTTGAATTTTTTATTTCAAACAACGTTTCCCACTTTTTGTTCTCATTAATTAATTATTTTTTGCCCACGATATGGTGCGTATATGTATAAAAAATTTTAAAATGCAAAAAATTCTTCTCGTATTTGGATTCTGAAATTTTTGTTTCAGTCTTTAAAAACTTTGAATTGACTTAAGGATAGAAGTAATTAAAAAATTTTGTAAAAAAACACACATAAGAAGTAAAAGGAAAGAGGATACGCGTTTCGTTCAAAAATTGTTTTGAACTTCTTCAGTCCAAGCCCTTCGTCGTAAAGAACACAGGGAACTGAAAAGAGAAAAACAAGCAAGATGTTGCCACAAGGGGCAAAGAAAAGTCGAACAAAACCACGGAGAGGGGAGAAAAAAAATTAAAAAAGGGGGATAAAAAGGAAAGGAAAGAAGCACAAAAAATACAGAAATAAAAAAGGAAAAATAATAAAAAAGGGAACACACAAGTACAAACACACACACAAAAAAGAGAAAACAGAACAAACAAACAAAAAACAAATAGCACACTTTTTTTTTTTTTTTTTTTTTTTTTTTTTAATAAAAACCACGAACAGGACAGCACAATAATATATATATAATTTTTTTTTTTTAATAAGAACGAAAAAGGAAGACAGTAACACACGTACATACACATTAAAGAAACAGGGAAAACAAAAGGGGGGGGGTAGACGAAGAAAGTGAAAAGAACCTTACAACAGCAACTTCCAAGCAGAATGAACGAAAGGAACGGAAGAACCATCGTTCACAAGACGATCTAAGTGCTGGGTAATGGAAAAACCTTCCAAAAAATCCAGATGGGACAAAGACTGAGGAGTGCACAAAATCTTAGCCTTAGAAAACTGAAATCGATGATTGGAATTCCAACAATGTGAGGCAATAGAAGATTTGGAAAGTTCGTGCTTAGAGACATATCTCTCATGCTCTTTGAGCCTAAATTTGAGAGCTCTTCTGGTCTGACCAATATAGCCCAAATCACAAGATTCACAAGGAATATAATAAACACCCCAACGGTTCTCAGTAGGAATAGGATCTTTAAGGGAAGAAAATTTAAGTTTATTAACAGGTTTAAAAATGACTTTGAAACCGAAATTTTTGAGAAGTTTAGAAATTTTGTAGCATAAAGGTGAAAAGAAAGGTAGTACAATTAATTCGTTGTGAAAATTAATAATATTAGTAGAAGTATTAGCTATGGGTAATTCTCTCTCACCTCTCTTATGTGATATTTATATGCATTATTTTGAAGAGAAGCTCTTCAAGGTCTTTAATTTTCCGTGCTGGGTCAGATATGTTGACGATACTTTCGTTCTAGTGGATTCCAATTGTGATATTTCTAATTTACTTTTGATCGTTAATTCTGTTGATCCGTGTATCCAATTTACTCTAGAAGAGGAGTGCAACAATTCTTTACCTTTTTTGGATGTTCTTGTTTCTAGGAATCCTAACGGTTTCTCTACTTCTGTTTTCCGCAAGCCCTTTTCTATATCTTTACCTCCTCATACCCTATCTAATTATCCTTACCAGCAAAAACTTTCTGCTTTTTACACTTATGTGTTTCGTGCTATCAAAATTTGCTCTGATTCTTCTTCTCTTAATAATGAAATTAGTTACTTAAAATCCTTAGCTGTTTCTCGTGGTTTTAGCCCCTCTATTATTGATAAAGCTGTTTCTAAATTTAATAAGCCTAATACTTCTACTAATACTATTAATTTTCACAACGAATTAATTGTACTACCTTTCTTTTCACCTTTATGCTAAAAAATTTCTAAACTTCTCAAAAATTTCGGTTTCAAAGTCATTTTTAAAAATGTTAATAAACTTAAATTTTCTTCCCTTAAAGATCCTATTCTTACTGAGAACCGTTGAGGTGTTTATTATATTCCTTGTGAATCTTGTGATTTGGGCTATATTGGTCAGACCAGAAGAGCTCTCAAATTTAGGCTCAAAGAGCATGAGAGATATGTCTCTAAGCACGAACTTTCCAAATCTTCTATTGCCTCACATTGTTGGAATTCCAATCATCGATTTCAGTTTTCTAAGGCTAAGATTTTGTGCACTCCTCAGTCTTTGTCCCATCTGGATTTTTTGGAAGGTTTTTCCATTACCCAGCACTTAGATCGTCTTGTGAACGATGGTTCTTCCGTTCCTTTCGTTCATTCTGCTTGGAAGTTGCTGTTGTAAGGTTCTTTTCACTTTCTTCGTCTACCCCCCCTTTTTTTTTCTTCCCTGTTTCTTTAATGTGTATGTACGTGTGTTACTGTCTTCCTTTTTCGTTTTTATTAAAAAAAAAAAAATTATATATATATTATTGTGCTGTCCTGTTCGTGGTTTTTATTAAAAAAAAAAAAAAAAAAAAAAAAGTGTGCTATTTGTTTTTTGTTTGTTTGTTCTGTGTTCTCTTTTTTGTGTGTGTGTTTGTACTTGTGTGTTCCCTTTTTTATTATTTTTCCTTTTTTATTTCTGTATTTTTTGTGCTTCTTTCCTTTCCTTTTTATCCCCCTTTTTTAATTTTTTTCTCCCCTCTCCGTGGTTTTGTTCGACTTTTCTTTGCCCCTTGTGGCAACATCTTGCTTGTTTTTCTCTTTTCAGTTCCCTGTGTTCTTTACGACGAAGGGCTTGGACTGAAGAAGTTCAAAACAATTTTTGAACGAAACGCGTATCCTCTTTCCTTTTACTTCTTATGTGTGTTTTTTACAAAGTTTTTTAATTACTTTATCGTTTAACACCAGTATTTTGAGTGTTTTTTCAGTTAAGGATAGAAGGTCAAAGTTCAGTTTGTGTGCTATAAAATCCATCGAATGAAAACAGATTCAAATACCTGCTCAGCTATAGTAAAAAGGATTATGAAGTGAATTCTTATTGCCATTTATGTCCAATAAATTATGTACTAATATATCCTATAATTTAAAGCAAAATCCCCTTACTTATCCGAATATTGTGATATTACAACTTAATAAAAGACATTCGAATATTTGTACCTTTTTTGTACACATTTAATTAAAGCTACAAAATAAAGAGATAATAGCTATTCATGAAACAATAACTGAACTTCAATGGTTTTTTAATTAGCATATTTTCAGCTTAGATTTACTTTATATACAGGGTGTCCAGTGCTGACGCTGTCCAATGGCTATTTCCTAAACCGTTAGTCAGAGACACATAGTTCCAATTGCAAAAATGCTTTAAATTGTATAATCTATTATATCAGAAACAATCAAAGTCAATAAATCAATTTCTATAAAAATTAAGAAATTTAAATTTTTATACGGTCTCCCGGTCCTATCGGTTATATTTAGAAAGATTTTCTTTATGCAATTTCATGCACAATAAAAAAAAAATTCGTCCTTCTACGACCAAAATTCATCGATTTACGGAACAGCAAACATTGTGACTTAAGTCACTTTTCCACGTTTAAAAATGTCCCGTTATGGTAAACCGTTAAGGGACCGTATAAATACTGAAATTTTAAATTATAGGTTTTAATTTCATTTTCTGGCTTAATGCGGAAAAAGAAGCAAAACCAATTTTAGAGTACTGATCTTCAAGCAGACAGGGCCTTATTAACGCATGGGCAAATCGCGACTTTGCCCAGGGCCCCCCCCCCCAATTTCAAATGTTGTTCTGATATATTCTTTTTTACATCAAAATTTTATAAAAAATGAAACAAATTTCATAGATCAGGGGCCCCTTAATCTATCAATGCCCGCGGGCCCCTGATGGTCATAATCGGGCCCTGCAAGCAAAGGCTTATAGTCAAGCTCTATTAAAATCTATCCGAGGTCAGACTTACTAAATCGTATATAGTGTTACAAATTTTCGGAGCAACCCGCTGTTCTGGGGCTTAAAATAGTTCAAAATTCGTATTCTATGCTTCAAATAGATAAATTTTGCTTTTTGTTGCATCAAAATCCGTCAACTAGAACCGGAGATACGGAGGTTTCGGTTTCCCATTCAAATATATGGGGTTTCTAGAAATCTCGAGAAATATTGGTCCTAGGGCTTCGATCTCTTCACTTTTGGGGACTTATTTTTGGTGCCAAATTTGGCGATATTCCGCCAAAAGTCGCCAAGCTTGGCGAAATTTTGGTCATTTGGCGCGATATTCCCTATGGGGCCTGTAAAGTTGCTTTTGCTGCATTAAAAACGCATAATAAGCTATCATTTCTCTTCTATGACGTAATCAAAATTACCGCTTTATGTGGAATCTATTATGTGGAATACCGCTTTATGTGGTTATAGACTTGGAAGCTTCTTGTACCTTCTGCGTCGGCTATAAATTGAAGCGCTTCGGAAGCCCCAGTTCAGTGCGAGTTGAACGCCCAGTGTGTGAAGAGCTCTCTCAGTGTGAGTACGCTTGATAAAAGCGGTGTTCCGCGCTTCTTTTCGAAGCTGCTTTAAAGTGTTGTGTGTAAATTCTTCACTGTTAAGGGATTATTAGTGTTATCCTTCGTATATTTTCAGTGAATTTTACCTGTGGAAGTGTTTTATTTTGTGTGAGAATTACAGCCTTTGTGAGAGCTTCTGATCTAAGCGGACTGTTAATAGCACATTACTGATTAAGTGTGCTTGTGTATTTTGTACAGCTGATTGTTCAACTAAGTTCTAGAAGCAATAAAGTTTGTGTTCCATCCTGACAAGTGACTTTTTACTAGAACTTTCTACACCAACTGGACTTTAGGACGACGAACCCAGAAAACAAGCAGAAGATAGGTAGAATGTGCCAAAGGTAGCATGAAGATGTGTAACATAAGAGTATGCTACGAAAAGTACAGGAACAGTTTTCTGTATGAGTGCATATTCATTTTGCAGTTGAGGGAAGTTAATGCCAGTTCATTTAAAAAACCTGTTTAAAAAATTCTACTTTCAGCATAAGCTATACTTTTATGTTACTTTATTGGATACACAGTGTTAAACGTTAATCTTCTTCATTGCAATCTATACTCATAAAATAGTTAATGAAATTGCTAATAAGTATTACAAAGCTCAAACCATGTGCATTAATTTTTCTCAAATTCATTTTGTATACAACCCTATTTCACAGCTCGAAAAGTGCTCTAACTTTAAGCAGCTGTAACTCGGTGAATTTTGGTCGTAGAAGGACGAATTTTTTTTTTATTTTTATTGTGCATGAAAATGAAAAAAGAAAATTTTTCTAAATATAACCGATAGGCCTGGGGGACCGTATAAAAATTTAAATTTCTTAATTTTTATAGAAATTGATTTATTGACTTTGATTGTTTCTGATATAATAGATTATACAATTTAAAGCATTTTTGCAATTGGAACTATGTGTCTTTGACTAATGGTTTAGGAAATAGCCATTGGACAGCGTTAGCACTGGACACCCTGTATATATATATATATCTATATATATTATTGTTTACGAAATTTTAAAGAAAAAAAACTATGCCGAAAATCCAAGTAAATAAAAATTAATTAATAAACCAGTTTGAAAAAGAAGGAATTTCTTTGTTAAGTACATTTACTTATTATAAATAAAAGTGTCTTTGAAACTTCATTTAAAAAAACTCTTAACTATTTCAACTTTTATAATCAAAGTCGCAGTTTTTTCCTCCCTTTCTTTTCTTGATTGCAGAATATATTTCGAAACTGAATTGTATCAATTGGTGTGTGTGTGTGGAGGGGGCATTGATTTTACTGCATAAAACGCCATAGGGAGACTATAAATATAAATTACTATAGGGGATATAAGAACTGTGCAATAAAGTACTTGAAACTGCCGTCTAAAGTTACATAATGATTTCTTACATGACACTGAAATAAGAAAGTGTTTCACAACTGAAAGCCTACGAATCATTCACTTTTCTTTCCAAAACTTATTTTACAGTATAATCTGTTGTGTTGCAAATAAAGATATCAAAAATTGCTTCCTCACATAAAACCACGCACATTTTTCTGAGAGAGTGAGGAAGTTGCCTAGCAGCAACAGGTTTCAGAATGTCATTCAAAATATGTGACCGTCTTCGAGCACTCACAAAATACTGAATAAAGTGAATTTCGAAATAAGCCTTTCCAGAGAAATAGGTATGGACGCGAGACGCGAGAAATCTTGGATTGTCTCGCGTTCTCGTCTCGCAGCGAGACGAGAAAGTCAATTTTTTACGAGACGAGACGCGAGACGAGAAAGGATATATTTTGAGAGTCTGGTCTTGTGCCAGATCTCACGCGAGAATTTCTCGTCTCTCATAAATTTACTATACGAATTACTTTTCAATCAGAATTGCAGTGCTGTATTTGAGGAGGTATGGCATCCTGAGAAAGGGGGGTACGCTTTGCCTGAAGCCACTTCCGTTTAACTTGAGTCTCCTTTGTTATCGTTCTTGGTATACTATCAGCACTCAACAATGCACACAAACACGTAACATTTAAAATGAGGACATAACGAGGGATATAAAAAGTACACAAAGGAGAGGCTAAACAGAGAAACTGGAAAAAAGAATGAAAACAGAGAAGAGTAGAAGACAGAAAAATAATAAGTTAACAGAGGAAAGGCGGTACGGTAAGTCCAAAGCATTTTTAGATGGGGCCCCGGTGGCACTAACTGGGGACTCTTTTACTATCACAAGCATTTTAATCCATTTTTGACAGCTGTTAAGTTTTCGCAACATAAAACTTTTTTTAAGATTTCCTAAATTGAATTTTTAAATTACTTACATATATTTGAGCAAGATAATACATTTAAAAATTATTTTTATTTTAATATTTGTAACCCATTTGTATCATTAGATCATATAGACGCTAAGTCAGCTAAATCAGGAATGGCTATTATATGACACACGTGCCTATGGATAACAATTATATGACACTCCTATTCGTACTTTTGAAATTTCATTTTAAGAAACAATAAAACTATAATATGCTTCAATTATCCTTTATAAAAGAAATATGTTTGTATTTTTTATCATTTATGCTTAGTGCTTTTCCGTTTAAGGCGTTTTCCATTTAAAATGTTTGATCAAATCTGGTAAAAGTTCCTATAACAAGCACACACGCACACACACACACACACACACACGTGTGTGTGTGTGTGTATTGTCGTTTGTATAAGTGGGTTCCATGGTATATATATTGTTATATGTCTATCTACATAACAATTTTATGGGGAAAAAAACCTCCATCTATAAATTTGTATATAATACATAATTACAGAATGGTTTATTTAAAGAAATCATTCATTTCTTAATTTGCGCAGAGTAATTGTTGCTTTTAAATAAAAACCAATGGAATTCAATAATCCTGTTAGGAAACATTTTTTTGGATTATTCTTTTAATTAGCTCCCCCCCCAAAAAAAGGAACACTGATGTCAACATAGATATTCTGTTCCATAGTTCTGATAATTGTTGCTTTTTGTAAATATCTATATTGTTTAAAAATGAGGTTTGAATTGAATTGCAAGTGATTTTTAATGTCTAATTCATATTTACGCATAATCCAGAATTATGAATAAATTATTCAAATATGCTATCATTATTTTTTCTTGGAAAAAATTTCAAACTTATTTAGAATATCTGGCTATAATTATTACATTTTTTAAAATAGTTGATGCAAGTATGCTTTCTTTGATATTTTATGCTCTAATTGTGTACTTAATAATTGTGATTTTTTGTTTACTTATAATATTGGCTACATTTCATCAGAATGGATAATAAGTATATAATTTAATCTTATAGATATTTAATATTTTTCTCTTATAAATTAATATTTATAAATAGAATGTTTCATCAGTTATCTAAAATGCTTTTTCACCATAAGCCATGCTATGCGAACGTAAATGATTGATCTACTGGAGCGATTTCACTGATACAACGCTGGGTCTCAGCGGAGCATTCAAATATCCATGTTGAGAAACAACCCTGGTCACAAGTCTTCTCTGTTGTCTCTTCTTTTTGATGATGTGAATGAACAGGTTAAACCGGGTTCCCGATTAAATATGAAATCCATATCTCATAGACTAAAACGAGATAAGCAGGCTTCACTATAACTATCCCGTCCCCAATTGAAACTTTTATGAATTCACTTTTCCGCAAATTGGCGTAGCTTAATTAGATTAAAATATCGATTGCGCAACATGTCCTGAGTTCCGCATCATTACTAACAAAATTCAAAGCTTTCTTTAATTTCAAAAGCAAATGAAACTCCCATCAACCATACAGACTACATTTACGTAATTTCGGAAATAAATAAATAAAAACAAATGCACATATGAGTTAATATGGTAACTAATATATGTACGTATATCGTAATATGTAACTAATTGTTTTTATTAATATTAATTTTCAATAAAATAGTATTTATGCTACTAAAATCTGGTAACAAAATCGCAGTCCTTAATTTTGCGAGACACGCGAGATGTCTCGCGTGTCAAGCAATTTCTCTGCGAGACGCTAGACAAGACAAGACAGAGGTTTACCTCTGTGAGACGAGATGAGACAGCCCTGTTTCTTGTATCGCGTCCATTCCTACAGAGAAAAACTCATTCGAATTCATCTGCTTTTAGTACACAAAACATTCATACCAAACAGAGAGAAAAGACAAGAACATAAAACACTCCAGTCTTTCAAAAGTTTAAACAGGCTTTTGCAAAAATTTGGAAAAATAATTAATAAATTACGCACACTAAAATCGCACTAATTATGAAGAAGAAATATTTTTGAATAGGGAGATTTTAAATACTTTTGAAGATTTGCTTTTCAAACGTATTGCGTATAGTGGCAGAGCCGTTGTAACGTTGCAAAATAATCCAGATAAAAGCCACTTTGCGGCACAGTTGTACAGACTCCATGCAGAGATGAATACACTTATTTTTTACGTCTTAAACGATGCATAGTTACAGGATGGTGATGTCTGAGATACGTTTAGCTCTCTTGGCCAGAATGTTATGATTTCAATTTAAGGTAAAGTTAAATTAATTAATAGCCCACTTAATTAAAAATCCTAACCTTAATTAGTGAATTTTAAGTCAAGTAAAATTAAAATTACTAAACATTTTGTTATTAAGTTGGTTTTGTTCTATCTTATATACCAGTATTCATAAAGGAAGTAAAATAATAATGAAGTGTTTAAAATTTATTAAAGTGTGTGTTTAAATAACTTTTGATGACTCATGGCTGACTCACCTTCCTTTTATTTATTTATTTGTTTGTGCTATATTTACTGTTTTGGCGCCAAACGTAACGATCGTTAATGCTATCGATCGTGTTGCCATCATAGCAGAATGTAATGGTATATATGTGTTCAAGTAATTAAAATAATTTGTACAACTATTTTCTTTTAAATTTTAAATACATGAAAGCACGTTTTGTGAGAGCTGGCATTATTTTGAGGGTCTGGAAATTGTTTTAGAGATGACGGTAAATTTTTCATAACAATGTTATTTGGGAATTTGGTAATTTTCCTTAGAAGAATTTAAGTTTTTTGTAATTACAGTTAAGTTTTTTTTCTTTCACTATAATTATCCTTTCTTGAATTCTTTAACCTTCTTTTAATTTTTAATAACATCCAATAATTACGAACATCGATACCAATACATCGATTTTTTATATCGAAGAAGAAAACAACAACGGCTCATGAATACAAAGAAATACAGTGATGTGACCCACGCTATTTCAAATTTAAATCGAAAATCGAATTTCTACAATAACTACAGCAACAAGAACAACTTTCACCCTTTTTATCATCGTCAAAATTAAAGTTTCAGTGCTCATCAATAATAAATCTTTAAGTTTTCAACAATAATAAATTTATCTTACGACCGAACTACTTATCGAGCGGAGAGTGCCATACAGGGAAGCGAAAAGGCGATTTAAGGCGCGGGCAAAGGTGGTGAGCTCTCTTTTTGCTGCTGGCGACGCTGACGAAGGTTACAGTCTGACATGATTCCTTGCTGCATGAAAAAATGGTGCACGATTGCAAAGATGAACATCAAGAAGCTACATAAGTAGTTTTAGCCAGAGACGGGGCCCCTCTCTACTACCATGATGATAAGTTTTTTTTTCCTTCTTTTCTTTAATTCTAATTTTTTTTAGCTCAAAGATGTTAGGTAAATTTTAAAACTTTTAAGAAGTCGGCTCGGGGTAAGGAAAAATGGCGTGTTATAAAGTTATTGTGTTTTCATGTTTTCAAGAAATTTATCTAGTATTAATTTTCTAATGTAATAGATCTAACAGCCTTTAAATAAATGTGAATTTGTATTTGTAAAAATGGCTCCTCTTTATTTATTCACACTTAGTGTAAATTTCTTGTAGCAGTTTTTCTAGGATTTACTTTTCAGATTCTTTCTTTTCAGGAAATTTTGCACGTACATTCCGTGTAACCTGGGATATTGCGGAATAATTAAATGATGTTTTAATTTTCTAGGAAAGAATAATTTTGAAACAATTAGTTATAATCGTTATGTTAAGAAATTTATTTTAATTTATTAGTTAATGTGTAAAAGTAACCAATTGGCACAACAAGAAGATGAGTCTCTATAATCTCAAGTGAAATTCAATAGAACAACGATCAGTAAGCTGGTAAAAAGTTAAACTTGGCATAAAAATAACGCCCAAATGAGAGCTAAAAAGTACCTCTATAAATCACGGCCGAAAGACCGCAGAATGAACTTCGTCAACAGAGAGAACGCAAGACATAACAATGAGAGCAGGGCACCCAACTATTAAAACTAGCCAAATTACAGTAAACACAGGTGACAGAAAATTAGTTTAGCAGGATTTTAACTGATGTGAGACCATATTTGGTGAAAGAAATGAAGTTTGGTACGTATAGGAAGACCGTTAAGCATAGATGCTTATTTATTAAATGTAAATTCTTTGCATGGGAAACAGATGTTTCTTAAGAGCTAGGAAAGCGGAAGAAATGCAGCCGACTTCGACTTATTACTGACATAAAGAAACGGGTGAAAGAATAATTTAAGCACACGATTCGGATAGATAAGCAGTTAACTGAAATTTAACGTGTGAAGAAAATCGTAATACAAAATTTTGAAAGGCGAATTAGTTAAAAATGAGAAGTTAAAACGCTTGATTTAAATGCATTAAATTTTAAAAAAATGAAAAAAATAACAATTAATATTAAATATGTAATCTATATCACACTACTCTGTTATAAATAACTCCGAACTCGTTGCAGGGCGTTGAAAAATTGCAAAAATTCCATTACATCCTCTAGGCATCAGTTCATTAGTAAAACACCAGCAGGATCAGTAAAACTAACTAGTTCCAATATTATAAATGACAGAAGTAAAGTTTGTATGTTTCAGATTCGGAATGGATATGAATGCATTTGTTTTAGTAATTTCGTTTGAATGCCATACATTTAATCAATAACGATTATTATTATTACAAGTAATAATCCCCAAAAGTTGGTAGCACGTATGATAGAACATAAAAAGTGAATATTTTGAAAGTATACACTTGCTGTGCAAATTGTATGCAGTTTTTATGCATACTGAAACAAAATTTTACGTAGTTTGAAACGATTTTTAGGAAATTCTCAAAATCTAATCAACATTTTAAAAAAATCTTAAATTGAATAATCACCTATTATGTCACCAAATTTCATTTCCTTCGCTTTAGTCGTTATTACGTGATGTGCAAATATAAAAAGCGTCATTTACAAAATGACAGGCAAACTTATTTTTGAACAACCGTACTGGGACCTCAAATGCTTAAAACGGATAGAAATCGCAAAAATTTTTAATACCAAGTAGTAGTGTACAGGCAAAATCTAATTTTATTTTTCTTTACATACATAAAAGTTCCTTTTCCGAAACTGAAACAACAATCACTTTAGACTTCGGTCTTTACTTCCCGAGTCGAACCTGTCTGGAGGTTAGAACACTTGCCTACCACACTTTGGATCCATGGTTCGATACCAGCCTCGGAAATTAGAAGGACTCAGTTTAAAAGTAACTTGAAGTTCTTGCGTATGGTAACAGATGGCAGCACCAAAATTTTGACAGGAGGAAGAAATCTCAGCGGACAAGAGCAGTACCATCTCTGTATGTGTTGGAAGGGATGACGTAGCTATGACGTCACAATCCACTTTTTCCCCATCCCAAAAAAAGGGCTATTACAGATTGCTCGGATATTCTGGATATTATATCCATAGATATAGGAATAACTAGATCACGCATCCGTATACTAGTAAGAGGTTTTTCTTGTTGCCAAATATCTTCGGTGGCATCGCCCATGATAGTGGCAGAAAGCAGTGTCTTGATCATGGTTTATGGTTATTTTCGCCACTAGTCCAGCATCTTATTTATTTATTTATTTTTAATTAACTTTAAGCATTATCATGCCCAAGTCGTGCTGTGCGTATAATTGCACCAACAGGTTTAGGAAAGGATCTGGAATATCTTTTCACAGATAATAAATGCTTGAAATTGGTGGTATTGAAAATCAAATACCAATTGATGTTCAATAACAGTAGTATTTTTAAATTTCCTATTTACCTATGCTTTTCGTTCACTTTGTAAAGTAATTGGAGGAGATATTGCACATCCTTCTTGAATTAAAGTAGACATTGCTTAATTCATGTTTCTATATAAATATAATCCTAAAACATTTGACCGTGCGATATATATATATATATATATATATATATAATTCTTTTCCTTTCCATACTTCCAAAGTATTATTAATATATCATTTTTTTTCTCACACTCCATGGCATTACTTGTCTATTGATTGCATTAAACCTTCTCTGATGGCAACATGCACTAATACTGCCTCCATTACTGAGCTTGGATCTTCTTGTCGGTCCACTTCCTCGTTGTTTATTTCTAATAGCTACGGTCGCGCCCCCAAGTTACAAAAGGACCCTAATTTTGGTCAGGTAACTTGCAGAAACCTAGCTATTATTGTTTTTTTCGATTAAATTGAAATGTGTGTGCGGTGGCGCCTGATGATAGAGCACACCATTTCAATATTAATTCCATTTTCCGTCTCTTTGTGGTTACATATGATTTAGGCTTAAAAAGCACACCAGTTATAATTTGGCGCTTTATATCCAATTTATCCACTCTTTCATTGCCTTAAAAGGCTATATTTAAACACTTATCCGGTATAAGCTCGTTAATTGGCACCATGTGCTATCTACTTTTTTATTTTTTTTCTCTTTATCAATGGATTATCTTGGGATTTCACTTTACGTAAGTAAGCTATTATATATATATATATGTATATATATATATATATATATATATATATATATATATATATATATATATATATATATATATATATATATATACTTATTTTTAAATTGTATACTTGGCACTTAAACTATAAAAAATGAGATAAATAAAGCATCGTAATTTACTTTTTACGAATAATTATTAATCATATTTTACAGGAAATGATTAATTTTTCTATCATTTTTCAAAAATAATTCTTGAATTGGGGATATTGAATTTATCTTATTTATTCTAACTAGATTTTCCATATTTGAGCATTTTTTAACGACTTTTAAAATTACTAGTTTTAATATTAAATTAATTTTTTTTTGTTCAACGTGATTGTTTGTTTAAGTCTTTATTTATGTTTCTTTATACTTTTGTTTAAGTAAGCTTTATTAAGTTAGTGTTTTATGGTAAGTATTTTAACTTTTTTTTAAAATAAGCATATCACCTCTGTAGTGTTGTATCAAATCCACAGTTTAGTTAAAAAAAAAAAAAAAAAAAAAAAAAAAAAAAAAAAAACCTGGCTGGTGACGCAATTTTTAAAATTAACTGAAATTCTATTAAATCAGTGCTTTAATTGAATTTACGTTTAAGTTTACACATCCCTGTCTGAACAAACAATAGTACACTATAAAATGTATTTTTAAAAAGCCATAAAACAGTTAAGTTATGCCAAGCAAAGTTATCATGGGAGGATTATTTCTGATGTTTTTTGTGCAATGTTGTGCACAAAAAGTGCACATGCTTTGTGCAATGCTTCGATGCTGCAAACTGTCATTTTACTTAATTTTTCTAGATGACTTTCTGATTTTAATAACTTTCTGATTGTTTAGGTTTCCACTATCTAATAAAGAATTGACAAATAAATGGATTACTGCTGTAAAAAGAGATAATTTTGTTCCTAATATGCATACATTTATTTGTTCAGAACACTTCAGTGCTGAATGTTTTGAATCAAATCATAATCGGAAGTTGCTAAAAGATGATGTAGTTCCAACTATCTTTAATTTTCCAAAGCATTTGAAAAAGGTAAGTTCTAAACGAGGTACTTATTAGGGAGGGATAATGGGAATGGGATATTGTCCCCACCCCACCCCCTCTCAAAAGAAAAGAAAGAAAAAAAACAGCAAAAGCTTTTAAAAAGTTTTTATTGTGCACAGTAATTAATATAATGCCTTTATATGTATATTTCATGCCTTAGAAATTGATAATATACACCCTCCAAAGAAAGTATTCGAGCAAGAGATTAAACTTCCTACATTGGTTTTGTATATTAAAAATTATTTATCATAGAATATGAATTAGCCTATGTATAAATTTGAATTTCCGTAATTTTGTCAAGTTGTGTGTTTTTCAAAAACTCAATTTTATTCGCAAATCTAAAATATAGGAAATTTCTCTCTACTGGATACTGAGGTACTAAAGGTACTGAATGTCACAAAAATACTAACTTTCAAATGAAGAGGTTTTAACAGCTACAATTTTTAGGGTGACAACAGAGCCTGGAATTGAGGGAATTATCAGGAAATTGGGGAAATTAAAAATTTTCTGCAATATAGATCATCATCTGCTATATGGTCATGGGAACTGAACAAAAAATATCATCAAAAATCGTTCATCTATATAAATATTTTATCAATATGTTATTTGAAAAATATTGGTCGTAATTTGCATCAGCAAAAATTGTTTTCAAGTATATATACAATTGGGGAATTTTTTTTTTATAAAACCTGAATTATCAAGGATATTTTTTTCTTGATTCTTGTAGCCACCATGCTTTTCAAAATTATAAAAGTGTCGTTGATATTTTTTAGGACTGAATTAAACAAACATCTTTAACAATGTATTTTAATGTACAATAAGCAAATGAAGTAAAATGTTAGACTGCGGACTCTTGAGTACATATTGAAATGGTTATTGGCACCTGAGGCAATCCATAATTTTGCCATCCCTCTCATTCTTTCATTCAGAGTTTTGACATTGGAATTTGTTAATGTTGCTTTCCTATTTTAGTTTTTAGCTTTGATTTTTTTAAAAGTATCAGGAATAATACCTAAAAATATGCTGTACATAGTAAGCCTTCTTCGAGCATGTACTGTTATTAAATTGAGAGTTAACAAGATTTTTAAAAATATTTTAGTACGGCTTCAACTTGGTGGAGAATTATCTCGCTTGAATTCCAGCATAAAATAATGCTTTATTCCTGATTATCCCTGCATTATTTCTTAGATTTGATATTGAAATTACAATAAAATATTGTTCCAATGAACTTTACAAATATTTCAGATAAAGAAAAATTTGGTATGAGATCATCATTTACCTACTATTTCAATTTTAAGCTATGTTTGTCAGAAAAGGATGTAAAAATAATGAACTTTTGTGTATTTGGGATTCTGAGAAATAAACGGGTGTGTTTCTCTGTAAGAAACAGGGAGACGCATGAAATAAATATGTATTAAATGCATGCATTTTCACATACCTTCTCCCATCAAGCTTTTTGAAAAAATATTTCTTCAAATTTAGCCGAGAGTATGGTAAAATTAAAGAATGGAGAATGTTTTTATTCAAAACAATGAGCCTTAGTATATTTTAAACAAAGAATAATAATCTATTGAAAATATATTAACTGTATTAAAATAATCTATATTTACTATGTTAGTTATGAGAAATGTGTGAAAAACATGCACCCCAGAAAAAAAATGGGGGGGGGGTATTTAAAATATCCTAAATATTAATATTAGCTAAAGATGTTTTTACCTGTACAAAGTTGTGGATGTACATAAGCGAAAATGCACTGTTCTAGAAAGGCAATTTTTAGAAAACTGATGTTTACATTTAGGGTTCCAAGTTTATTACATTGTAATATTTTTAGAATGTAACATTATAACTTTTTGGAAATCGGTTTCTTTTTAAGATATAAAGGACGTGTAAAAAACACGTTTTGGACTGACTCCCACTTCAAAAGGGATAAAATTTCCTAAGTATAGCCTTTTTGCTTAAAAAGAAAAAAAAAAAAAAAGTAGAAGAAGGCGTATTTGAATCTCAAGAACGTTAGAAATACATTTACGAGGGAAAGAAAGATCCAAACTCAATCACCAAACTATGCCACAATATTATGATTTTCTTAAAATGTAACAAGAAGCACAATCGCCCCCCCCCCCTTGATATGAACGTAGTTTTCTCTTACGAGATCTATGGCACCTCGGTCTTTTACCCTAGTACTTCCAATACACAATTGATACTTAATTTCAGTTCACATCTTTGTTCAGAAAAAGTTTTTGTTTTCCTTGTGTGCAAAAATAAACATTTAATCGATCTTTTTAATGTGTTACATTTTTAGACCATCTAACAGCAAAAATAAACTAAAAATAGCTAGCAAAATATCATAACAAAATGTTTTTTCTTTGAATTTGGTTCTGAACGAATCATCAATTCTGTACTTAAATGTAAATTAATGCTGTTGCATAGCTGTCGTAAGCAGCGACTTTCGTCTTTCTGCCACTATCGTATCGTCTGCTCCGGAAGTGCACTGGCAACAAGTTTCCTCCCCTTGTGCGCAATCTAGTTCACTATTCCTATATCTATGATTATATCCCTAGTAGCAAACGGTCATCGGTTCCTGAAATGCCGATGATCGGTTAGGAGGAAGCGCAACGCGCGCCATGCAAGGTTCTTCATCGAGTTGGGGGCTCTTTTCTCGGATTTTGCTCGGACATGTCCTCTTCTGAATAGTAGGGCTGGAGCATCGGCAAGTGTGGAAAATTGGGCGTATAGCCGTTGAAGAGCCGATGTAATTGGGGTTATATTCATCTCGGAAGAGCAAACACCTTGCCCTTTCCCACCGGGAGGATTTTCAGCCTGTGACCTTTGGTGAAAGTTTTAAACTGAGCAATCGATAAAAATTGTGGCATATCCCAGCTAGAAAAAGTTTTAAAAGTACCAAAAAAAAATTAATAAAATCCGAACTACACCGTCTCTTGACTTTTTCTTACATTATTGGAATTTTAACGCTGCTATCAGACATAAGAACTTCAATTTTCAAACTTCCGAGACTCAGAATTGAACCGGGGAGTTAACGTATGGTAGGCGAACAGTCTAACCACAGGACCGGTCTGACTCTGAGCGACGAGACTTAAAGTTTGAAGTGATTGTTATTTCAAGTTCGGAATTGGAACATTTAAGTTTCTAAATAAATAAAACTAGGCTTTTCCTGTACACTACTCAAAATTATAAAAATTTTGCGATTTCTATTCGTTTTAAGCATTTGGGACCCGTGTACGGTTATCAAAAAAAGTTTGTCTCTTTGTCGTTATGTCATTCTGTCCGTGACGCTTTTTTTTATTCGCACATCACGTAAAACTGACTGAAGCGAATGAAATAAAATGTAGTGACATGATAGGTGGTCACTTAACTTGAACTATAATCGTCGGATTAAAAAAAATTTTTTTATTAGATTTTGAATTTTTTCTGACAATCGTTTCAAACTGCGTAAACTTTAGTTCGCGCATCACGTACGACTTAAGTGAATAATTCAAAATTTAATGACACGATAGGTGTTCGTACAACTTAAACTATGTTCCTAGAGTTTCTTAAAACATGAATTAGAGTTTGAGAGTTTGCGAAAATTGCTTCAAACTGCTTAAATCCCAGCTAGAAAATGTTTGTACAAAAAGTATGTACTTTCAAAATATCCACATTTTATGCGCAAATAGTATATTATTGCACATTTTATGCGCAATCTATACTTTTCAAAAAAAAAAGGCATACATTTCTAGCTGGGTATTTTCACCTCGGAGGAGTAAACACCTTGCAACTTAGAATGTGAAGCCTATGGCCTTTGGTGAAACTTTTAAACTAAGCAATCGATAAAAATTGGCGCATATATCGTTGCACTACATATTTGCTTGTTTATTTCTTTTATTGTATTCATTAATTCGTGTATTTTCATATGCATATATTATTTTATAACTAAATATACTTTTCTTCAAGGCTGTTCTAGGGAATAATGCAAGTTTTTGAATGAAATGTCACTAAAAATTTACGCAAAGGAAAATTTCTTATAAATATATAGTAGTTTCGCACTTTTTGAGAAAACTTCCAAAATTTTTAGTCGCTGACAAATTTTGGTTTTAAAATTTTCCTAGTCTCCCCTTTTTGACAGAGCTTGACTAGCGAGATACACGAGAAAACGACAAAGCTAAGAGCAGGAAGAGGACAATATTATTCAGTCTTTTGGTCGCGTAATCAAAGCGCGTAATAGCTTAGCCAATCAGCAACCTTAAAACAAACAAATGGTGTGCATATGATGTTCTTTGCACATTAATGAAGGAATGGAGATATCGAGCTGTTAAGGAACTTGGTAGAAAGACCGATATAAACCTGTTTGCTCGCTTTTACGCTTGCAAGCGTGAAAGCGCCTATCAGATTTCAGTGTAAGGATTCGATCATCGGGAAAAGATGAACATACGAAAAATTAAGGATGATCATTAACGATCAGGCGATGAATAGTCGATGCACCTAGGCCTGGTAAAGCCCGAGCAAAGATTGCTACTAGGGATAGATATCTGTTTATGGGCTGTTTGAGAAATCTTAGATGTTTTGGACGTCTAATTGATATCTATGCTACTGCTACTTGGATATAGATCTCTTACAGACATCATGGATATTATAGACGTTGTACAGTCCTTAGAGAGATCACGCCTCAAATCTCTTACAGAGGTCTATTTTATGTTATCTGGAGGATCTTGGACTTATAATAGATACACCCATTATCCAACTCTCATGGCTTATACATGACAAAGGATAATTTTGTGCTGTGTGGGTTCGGAAAGTAAGAAATTGGATGTGACAGGAAATACGCAGCAACTTTTCGCAGTCCCTCACTTGTTCCAAGTAATGCTTGGAACAAGTGAGGGACTGCGAAAAGTTGCTAAATTTAAACAAATTTCACATATTCTTATCAGCACAATTAGCTAGGTCACATTCTGCCCCCCCCCTTTCCCAAATCTACTTCACTACAAATAATTTGTTTACCCGCAAGCTAAATAAAGTTATTGCATATCTTCATAAATTGAACTAATTTTAACTAGTCTGACCGACACTGGACACAAATTGTACAAATATTTTGTACCATCTTAATATGAGCTGCAATACTAATGTCAATAACAAAATCTAACAAATATTTCATTAAATGCATTTTTTTTGGTGCCATTATTTTGTTCAAGAAAATTATAAGTTCTAAACCCATTCACGCTAGTGTAAGTTCCAAAACTTATTGTAACAGATATTAATTTCTCATTAAATTAAGAAAAAGGGCTCTAGAAGTAATAAACTAAATGCAAGATCTTACAATTCGTTTATAATTTTTTATGCTCTCACACATGCATTAGAAAATCTATATAAATGCAATCTTATCTAAAAAGTTAAATTTGTCGATAAATTAGAAGCGTTCATAAATAATTTTGTTAATAAAATATTAAAGAATGTTATATGACTTGTGTAACACTGCAGGCGCATGCTGAAATATAAATACACTATTACAATCTAATCAGATTATAGTCCAATTGATGACAAAACTTTAGAATAATTCAAAATTTTTCAAGAAAGGCATTTATCGCAATTTTATTAAATCATTTGTGATAGATTATCAAATTTCTCGCACATGAATAAACGCATTTTATCTAATAATTTTGAACCTTTTATAAATTAGAATTTCATACTTTTCCTGTATTAAGCAAGTCTGAAAGCTTCATTACAGAACATAGCGATTTTTTTTTTTTTGTACACACCATAGAGTCAGAAGTGCTAATGGTTTTAAATATAAAATTATTTGGATAAACAAATACCATTTAAGCACTTCAGAGGTTTTTTTTTTTATTTTAGGGGGGGGGGGGCTTTGTGAGCCACTAAAAATTAATTTGAATATTTTAAGTAATTACCAAATTTTCAACGAAATATGAAATACAGAATCCACGCTTTTGCGATATTTAGTCATTTTAAACACTAGTTTACGATTTAACGTCAAAATATTGTATAACAAGCAGAACTAACATTTTAAAAATTCAACCCAATTAAATCATTGAAAAATTTAACCGATCACCTATGAGCTTTGTAAAGAATTTTAAATTATAGTTCGTTAATGCATCTTTAAGGAATATTTAAAATATTAAAAAAAGGAGAAATATCTTTCAGAAAGATTCGGTGAGATTCCAATGAGATGAACATTCTTTATTAAGGTTATCAGTTTGTCCCCAAAACGTAAAACAGCAGTTGGGGACAAAATTTTACTTAAAAATGAAGTGGCCAGATTTTTGAACATAGAATCGGGGACATGTCCCCAATTTTGAAATAAAACTGTCCCCGGAAAATGCAGACATTTGGTCACCTTTGTTAAAAAGGCTATTTCTTCACAAAACTTTTCACACCAAAGTACGATCTTTTTAATTATTTTTAGTATTTAATGATATGATTAATAATGTTTTTAAACAAAAGCTAAAAATGAAAAGATCAAAAGTTATTATTTGTTAACCCAACGATAACTTCTTTTGCGAAAGTGTAAAATAACCCACCCCACACGATCCAAATCCTGATCTCAGGACATGTATACGCCCTCTAGCGATTGAAATGGTAACTACTGTCTCAAGGTTGTTCGAATTTACTTTCGTTATTCCCCGTTACAACGTGTAGTGAGGTACGGCACTTTTAGAAGTGCTTCTTTATTATTTTTCTGCAACTTTTAATGCCACAAGTGATGATAAAGTTATTTGATGTGTTCCTCGATATAATTCCAAGCTAAGCGACATTCTTTGGACTAGTTTTCATCGATTTCTATTAGTTTGAAAAAGTGTAAACTAGTCATCTCAAGCAACCACGCGAAAACATGCAATGTGGTGGATTAAGGTGGATTCATATCTGCCGCGCCGCACCGCAACCATGCCGTACTGTTTCTCCGTTTTGGACCGTTGGCTGTCCGCGCGGCGAGCTTGCGGTGCCGCAAGTAAATGCACCAATGCTCTTCTGTAATTGGCTGTAGCTGTAAAAGCTCTTCTGTAATTGGCTGTAGCTTTGCGGTCGCTGCAGAATATCTGTTCTCGCCAGATAATGCGCAAACCCTCGGCGCTCGTCGCGCGGGCGTCGTGTTGTTCCGCCACGTGACGTCGCAAGATCGGTATTAATTTTGGTGTGTATAGGACTAAAGCCGGATTCATACTGGCCGTACCGCACCGCTAAGACGCCGCAATGACGTCACGTGGCGGAGCAACACGGCGCCCGAGCGGCGAACGCCGAGGGTTTGCGCATTATCTGGCGAGAACAGATATTCCGCAGTGACCGCAAAGCTACAGCCAATTACAGAAGAGCTTTTACAGCTACAGCCAATTACAGAAGAGCATTGGTGTATTTACTTGCGGCACCGCAAGCTCGCCGCGAGGACAGCCAACGGTCCAAAACATAGAGGAAAGTGGAGAGCGCTTCTTCTAAGCTTCCAATACAATGTATTCGTAACAAAATTGTATTCCTCCGCGAGAGGAAGATGCAACCATTGGAGACCAAAAAAAGCAGACGAACCCTATGTAGATACATTGATTACGGCGATTGAATGACTATATTGAACTTTCTTCTTTACGAAAAACGATTGAGAAACGACAACGAAAGTAGAATTAAAAATAACGGAACTCAAAAGAACGTACAGCATGCAACTGAACAATTTTCTTTTAAAGATAATATGTTTTTCACGTATATTTAATATCGCAGGTGTTAGTTTCGTTTTCGTATTTTCAATTCGGAGACGGATTAATGATATTTTGTGGGCGTTTGCGGTTAGTTGAAATTTATATCATATTACAAATAATATTTCTTAACATTTGAATTACATTAGCTTTCAAATATAAACAAATAAAATATGCAATCGTTGCAAGACAATCAGTTGTTATATTGTATAATAATACAAATTAAAAAAAATAATTTAGGATACACATAGTTCTAAGTTAGCAATTAAACCATAAACGGTACAGATAAATGTTCCTTTCCTTCATTACTTCGCAATTAACCAAAATTATTAATCAAAATACACGGATCAAAGCAATACAAACAGAAACTGAAAACACAATTAAACAAACTATATAAATTTAAAAGGCCGATTTTCATTTTTCAACGTTTATAATACATTATGTAAGAATATCAAAGGATTTTACAACCGTTTATACAGTCGAAATAATTTTTTTTTGACATTCCAGATACATGAACATTACATCTGCCATACAGGTTCAACTGTAGTATGTGATAAAAAAAATAAATGCTAGTCCTGATGAAAGTATATTAAAAATAATTATTTAACCTGTGAAAAAAGACACTAGGCTTCTTTACATCTGACGTATTAGTGCAATCAGTTACACAACAGGCTACCATCTCTATTTTAAAACAAAGTTTTAGTAAAACAAAGCTCTATCACCATACACTAACAAGGGCTTCCCGCTAATCTTCTGGGCTCCAATAAAAAGAAAATAGTTCCGCGGCGGAAAGTTTCTGGAAACGCTATGTGCGTCGGTTGCTCCCTCCACTTTCCTCTGTGGTCCAAACAAAACGGCGAAACAGTACGGCATGGTTGCGGTGCGGCGCGGCAGATATGAATCCACCTTTATAGTTTTTTTTACAGGGCTATGAAAAAGATTTCTTTTACATTATGGCCTATGGACCCCACTGTACGGAAGTAAAAGTAAACATTTAACACAAAATATGCAGTATTAAAGTGAGCTAATGATTAAAATACTTATACAGCTAAAAGGAAATTTCTCAAAGAATTATAAGAATATATCTCAAAGAAGTCTAAAAAAAAAAAATAATATATATAATCTCAAAGAATATATTTAACAGTATACATAGATTTATGTTTGTACATCTGCTCATTCACACCAAAAACAATTTCTTATTTCAATTTTCAACTACTGGGAACAATTAAAATATTTGAATCAAACCAATAAAACTGTTTAGTTTTAAATATTCACTACAAAATTAAAACTATATATATATATATATATATATTTATTTATTTAGTATGAAATACTTACATTCTAGACGATTATTCATTTAAGTAAGTGGGGAGTGCAGTTTAGTGTCCAACAGATCTATCAAAAAAGACTGAATTATAAAAATTAATTCATGCCTTTTTCAATGGCTCTGTTAGCTTAATACTCTTCAAATTATACGGCAGAAATTCATGTAAGCACTGATTGATTCCTATATAATTAAGAATTAGATATATAAATAGTGGAACAATATATTTATCTCAACACATATCCAACAATTTCTTCACTTAAACAAGTGCACATGAAACAATAAAAATA
This sequence comes from Cheiracanthium punctorium, assembly GCA_038373885.1. NCBI lineage: Eukaryota > Metazoa > Arthropoda > Arachnida > Araneae > Cheiracanthiidae > Cheiracanthium > Cheiracanthium punctorium. Next base: position 323,224 of record JAWZYV010003490.1, on the reverse strand, counting down.
TACTATTTTTATCTCTGGAAAACCAGATGAAACAGCTTGTATATTTGGCACAAAAGGCAAGTTATAATTCTTTTACGAACTACTTATGATGGATAATCATTTCTCATTAGTGTAATTCACCATATATACTTATGTAATAATGCTTTGCGTCATAATCAATGAGAGTTAATCATTTGAGTAATGTTTTCTTTTTCTTTAAATAATACGATTAAAATAAACCACGTTAAAATATAAACATTTATAAAATAGTCTAAATGAAGTATATGACAAGCCACTAAATGAACTTTTAAAGAAAAAAAATGATACGTATAAATATATAACTCACTTGTAACAGCAACGTTATGATTACAAATGCTGGCTCAGGCCTTGCAGGTACAGCAACTTTCTTTAATCGTCAAACAACTTGCTAATCTTCTTATTACAGTCTGCATAATTGAAGATATTAGTTAAATCTAATTCAAATCCATCACAATTAGGCAAAAAATCGACGTCAAATAGAGAAATTAATCAGAAAAACAACGCTCAGTCAAGCGGCCAATGCTATTGCTAATGAGATAATATAAGCACGTCTTCTTTTTTTTTTTTTTTTTTTCGAACTATAGATGGTATACCCGCATCGGACCACTCAAGCACGTGCAATTCTACCCGTTCTACAGCCAATTTGTTGACGTTTTACAGCGCCACCTCTAGGTCCTTGAGATCGCGAAAACAAGCTGAAACCAAAACTAATCACCAGCCGATCAAATACCACCAGTGACGTCACGTAAAAAAGCAGCAATGGGGCAAATCTGATTGGCTGTCGACCCTTCACTTTTCTAAAAACACTGGTTTTTATATTTATTTTATCATATCATTAATTAGTGATATTAAATCTCCAGATTCTTTTAGTAAAATAACTTTTTTTTTTTTTTTTTTTTTTTTGCTAGCCTTTGCAGGCTACATCAGCTGAAGATAACATCTCAACAACCAACCGACTAATGTAAACAATAAACAAACATTTTGCTGGAGGTACTTCGGCTAAACTCACCGTGATTGAAAAACAATTGTCTCAAAAACTTATCATTAAGCTTATTATACTGAAAAAGTACTATTGTTACACTTATACTTTTTACTTTTAGCACACACTGCACAAAGATAGCGAAAAAAAAACTTGAAATGGATAGTCAGTTCCCATATCAGTCTTTGATTCCTTTCAAAAACATTCCTAAAACGGTATGTTACCCAAAAGAAGCAAATTTTCAACTACATTGAAAAACAGTGTAATTGGTGTTATGCTTATTAGGTTTACATTTCCTCCCTAGGAACTTCATGCCCATTTAAACGGATCGCTAAGTCGAAGTACGTTTGAAAAGTTAAAGAATTTGAAGAAGAAAAGATGTGATGCTTCTGCTCATAATCTAAACTTTAAAAGCATGGATTTATTGGATGATTTGTCAGAGTTTGTGCATTTTTTTTTTATAATTTTCTTTAATGTGTGTAAAATTGCTACTCAATTTCGCAATAACTTATCTAAAATAAGTCTTTGGCTGAAATGTGCTTTAGCCCACCGCTTCGCGACATTTCTTTGGAGGGACAAAAATATGTAAAATATTCCAATTTTATATTTTAGAACTGGAAAAATTCCAAATATCTTGCATTTTCGAGCTTGCGTAATTGTTATTTTTATTCTAGCTACTGCTTGACTACGTAGGTGAATGTAACGAACTTGCTTGCTCAATCTGACGTCATTCATTTGCTAATTTGTGTTTGCGTATATGGCTATAGTTATTTCATAATCTAGCTATTTTATTTTGCTTAGGTTTTTATGGTTAATGATAACTACACCCTATCAAAACGTATTCAAGTGAAAGTGAAGCTTCTTGTTTGTTTCCTACATTAAAAATTATTTATCATAGAATATGAATTAGGTTATATTATATAATCTAATTCATATTTAAAAAAAAGTATTCAAGTATGCACGACTCAACAGAAATATGAAAAATTATGATTATATATAATATATAATTATAATTTTTCATATTTCTGTTGAGTTGTGCATCTTCGAATACTTTTTTTTTTGAGGGTACATCTGTACATAATAGTCTGATGTTTTTAGCTTAGCATAGGGTCAGTGCTAGCATATTTTTGAGGGGCCCCTTACAGCAATGACCAGACCCAGCGATGTTTTTTTGGATCTTGCAAAGGGCCAGCGGTAGCATACTTTCGAGGGGGAACCGTACAGCTATAGCCGGACCCACTGATGTTTTTTTCTGGTCTCGCAAGGGGAAAGCGGTAGCATATTTTTTAAATCTGTAGCAAACTGTATGTATTCATTACGGAGATGCAGATAATCACTCAGACTCGAAGTAACGAATTGCTACTTTAGAATATCAACTGTTATCGGATCGACCAGCTTAGAACTTCAAATACAGACTGCCAGGAAAACTTTGAAGGGGGGAAATGAGTTCCGTTAATCGAGTACTAATATCTTCTGGAGGTACTAATATCTACTGGAACTAACTACTATCTCTAATTATTTGTTACTGGAACCGGATTGCGGTTTGAAGGGGAAAATGAGTCTTGGTATTTGAGTAACCGTAGCAGTATGTTTCGCTATGACTAATAAGGTGGTTGCATTTCGCATGTGCCGAATGGTCTTGTTTTAACGAGGTTTGAAAGATCTGTATGTTTTGTTTCCGTTACTGATGATGCAATATCAGATACAGTATCTGCAGCTCTAGGGGAAAATTTCATAAGCAGGTGTCCTCGTCAAGTGCCGATGTGTCACCAAATTTGAAGTTCGTTGACAGTTTGTTTACGATAGCAATAGTTTCAGATATCTGTTGCAACCTGTGTTTGGAGTTGAGTTGTTAACTGTTGCTGTAGTTTGATGAAAAAACGCTCGGTGGGTTCATTAAAGGATACCAGGATGTTTGGTAAAGGAATTTTGTGGTTGGTTTAGGCAATTTAACTGTAATCGGTAAACCGAAGTTTTATAAGGAGCTGAATTTGAATTCGATGCGTCAGTTCTTGTTTAGTGTTATTGGTGTTTGGTGTATGGTTAGTTGTTCCGGAGAATATAAGGTGTGTTTTTTTTATTTGGAAATGTGTTCTGTTGATTAAAGATGTAGTGAATATTATGTTATTGTTTAAAAAGGAAGTGTGTGTTTGTTATAAGGAGGGTGTGAATATAAAGTTAAATAAAAGGAAGCATTTTGGTGTTATGTTATTAGATGGTGTGTGTTACGGATATTTTTGAAGAGTTACTTAAAATAAAGGTAAGTGTTTTTTTAAAGAATTTTTGCAATTGCTTAAGGTTTTCAATGTGAATTGTAAATGGATATTTGATAAAGCTTGAGATTAAAAAAATTCCTCAGTGGCCAGTGGCCAGTGACCCTACAAAGTTCAGTGGCCACTTTGATATAGTTAGTGGCCAAAATTTTCCGTACTTACGTAATTTTTGTTTTCGACACCCTTGCTTCCCCCTTTCAGATATATGAAAGTAATATGAGATTTTTTATTTTGTACATTTAATGATTCAATGCTTTTTTAGTAATAATGCATGGCATGTTCCATATATTACATTCAGAAATAACTAGCTGTATTTAAAGAAATCTAAGTACTATGAATTTAAAATTTATTAATTCCTCCTGATTGGCTGCAGCTCCTTGTTAGAATCATCACATCACTGTCTGTGTCAATACTATATATAGGTACACACATGGAGGAGGCTATAGGAGCTTAACCCCCCCCCCCCCGTCCCCCAAACCCAAATTAAAAGTGAAAATCTCTTAAAAATAGAGAATTGTAATAAAATTAATGATTTAAAATATTTTACTTTAAAATTTCTCTTCAGATTAATTCAAACGTATCTTTTACGAAAAATAGTTGGTTATTAAATAAATACAGTGGACTCCCAAAAATCTGCCAACCTGAAATCTGTATGGCTAAGTGATATAGAATATTTTGACATTATTAGAAATTTGTCACTATTACCAAGTACTTGTGAAACATGAAGCCTAAGTTTAAAAAAAAAAAAGTTTTTTTTTTAAAGTAAGAAACTGGAGGTAAGATAATATATATAGTATTGCAGACCATTTTCTCAACTTATGGTGTACACATAATAAAGTACTATTTATTTAATTTATCTCTCCTTTCATTCATGGAATTTATGGGGGGAAAAGGAGTTGGGACTTAATAAAAGAAAGAGGATCAAGGGCCCCAATTTTCTATTAATTTCGACAGTACGCTTCCTCCTAATTTACTAATTTTGGACTTGCAAGAAGCTAACAAACGGTTATTTTACTTAAGGTAGTAGCTCCCCAACCTCCTATTTAAAAAAAAAAAAAAAAAAAACCACTAAGCATCTTATCAAATTTTAAGGAAAATCAGATGCATTTTAAGATGGGGAAATCGTAAGCATGTGCTACTCAAACAGCCCATTTTCAAGGTTTCCACTTTCAAATAATCAAGTGTCTGATTATGTAAAACATTTTTTAACGAACGTTATACATACTAAGGGTTCAATTTACAGAGGTGAATCATATAAAAGAAATAACTTAAAACAGGGAGAAATTTTTGCGGGGGGGGGGGGGCATGGGTGCCGGCAGAATATTTCCAAGGGGGGGGGGGAAGACTACTTCAACGTATGGTTACCATGTTGGAAAGAGCAAAAAAGCAACTAAAAACACTGCATACAAAAATCCAGGGGGGAGCTTGCTGCCGGCGCCCATGGGGGGGAGGATACGTTTTCTCCTCAGCCGACCAAAAATGCCTTCTATTCGTATAATCTACAGAGAAACTTCCTGTCATTAAAATGGAACTGGGAAAAAAAAAAAAAAAAGCTTGAAGTGTGAACAGGAGGGAGGGGGGGGGGGAGAAACACTTCTCTCTTCTCGGACAGCTGTAACGCTGATTAATGGAATTCTAAAAGCATGGAGATCTGTTTATTTAAGCTTTGAAGAGCGAGCGCTTTTACCAGAGATTACAAAATAAAACAAAATCAAGTGTTTTGTCTGTTTCTCTTCCCCCTCCCTCTCGCGCTATTGTAGACATGCCAAAACTCTTGCAAAAGGAAAAAATATGAAAGCAGCTGAAATTAGATTTATTTAAAACTGAAAACGGTATGTTTATGACATTAGTTTTTATTTGCGTATTCGAATGTACAAAATAACGTTTTTGTTCGTTTTAAATAAAGCATATTGCGTGGTAGTTTTCGATCTGCTGTAGCGTAAATTAGGATGCAAAGAATGCCAACCTCTTCATCGACCTTTCAAAAGCAGAGGGTTTGTTTATTGTTTTCAAGTTAATAATAATAATTAAAAAAAAAAAAAAAACGCACGTGCTTCCCGTCTACAGTTTTAGAGGGGTCATAGTAAAGATCACATGAAATTTTTTAAAAATATAATGGATTACTCTTAAGTTGACTGGACCCTGACTGAGTCGAACGACGGAAAATATACAAAGGGGAGTACTATAATTTAGAAAAATATTAGCTTCGTTCCTTCAGTATAATGTCTTATTAATGAGATACTTAATGCATCTTTCACATACAGTCATATATTGTATCAGTAGGCAAATATCAAATTTAGTTTTAAATAAAAGTCCTTTTCACTCTTCTCTTTTTATTACGGTCGTCTATTGTAGAAATTGTAACAAATTATAATTAGAATAATACTTTTGTTCAGATTTTTGTGACCATGTGTAATGTCCCACGGATATGCCTCTCTGCGTACTGGAATGTCGATGTGGATATGTAATAAAATAATGAGATGGTGCGAAGGGTCAAGGTCAACCAACGGGTTAGGTCACAGAGAGGGACACTGAGTATTCTGTTCCGGTGCGTTCCTACCCCCCCCAAATGTTACATGTATGTTATCAGTTATGATGAGCTCCTCCCCTTTCTTCCCCTCTCATAGACGTCTGCAACCCTTTCTCCCCTGCTTGTCCATATAGCGCTGACATTCAGCTTTTCCTACGAGGCCGAGGGTGGGCGGGACTAAGTAAATTTTGAGCATCATCAATTTTAGACGTTTTTTCAACTGCTTTGCTTTACTTTACTTGGACATACAGCGCCGACTTTTGTTACAGGAACGGAAACGAGGGGGGAGGGGGGGTTGCTTGCTGAGTAAATTTTGCAGGTCGCCAATTTTGGCGACTGACAGACTGTTTTGCAGTCGCCAGGAATAATTCCACAGTCGCCACTGGCGATCTGGTGACCGCTAATCTCAAGCTTTAATATTTGATGTTGTTATGTTTTCATAAGTGCTATACTGACTTTATATAAGGTGTATAACTAGGTTGTTTAAATCCACCAATGCTATTTTGAGTTGAAAACGTGCCAGTGTTTGCCCTGTTTACGTAGCTGTAAAATTAAGCTGCTTAATCCACTTTAGATTTTTTAGTTAAAAAAGTTCCACTGGTTGCCTAGTTTACCTAGCTGTAGGAAATGTGTTTGCAACTGGTTGCATGGAACTGGTTTGCTTGATGCACTGAAGTTTTTTTAGTTATAAAAGGTCCACTGGTTGCCTAGTTTACGTAGCTATACAATTAGATTGCTTAATCCACTCATGTTTTTTTAGTTAAAAAAGGTCGACTGGTTGCCTAGTTTACATAGCTGTAGAACTAGATTACTGAAATTTTCTTAGTTAAAAGTGGTTTACTGTTTGCTCATTTTGAATTACCTGTTGCTGAAATTGCTGTTGTTTTTTAGTGTTAAGTATGGACGGTGTATTTAGTTTTATTGCTTTTTTTTTTTTTTTTAGTGGAATATCTGTGCAATTTTACTGTGTTAAAATGCTTTGACTTTGCTGACAGTGCTCACTGTCTCCTATTATTTTATTGTTTTCTAAAATGGTGTTTCACACGTGAAAAATTTGGCGACCAAAAAAAAAAAGAACCAAGTAGCGGGTGTTGGCGACAAAAAAAAGTCACCAAAAATAGCTGACACCCGCTTACGAAATTACTACCCAGCTCTATTATGATATGGGATTAGACATGGCATCTGTTTAATACAATGCAGGGATGTACGGTATATAGTATGTTATGTGTGGGTGCCAATATCAGTTTTTTTTGGGGGGGGGGTGGGTCAGGAAGGAGAAAGGGGGTGTTCTTGCAATTGTAGAGCAATATCGATAAGAATAGAAGCATGTTAGTAAGGCGGAGCTCGTGCTTTCTGACATTTTAGTACTAAATAGTTGTGTAATTAAGATTATTTTTCAGGGTGGCCCCGAAAGACTGAGAACTTATTTTTTTTAATGCTTGAGCCAGAACTGAAATATGAGTAATAAATAACAATTTATTTAAGTATGCCTTAAAAAATATATTTTTTAAATAAACAAATTCGTGCATTTTTAATATTGAAAATATTATTTGAAAAAAAAAAAAAAAATATGCCTAATATTTTTTTTTTACTTAAAACTATGTAAACTTAACTTATGTAAACTTAAAACACATTTTTTTTTTAAAGTTATCATTTTGTTATAAACAAAAGTTTCGAGAGGAACCCAGGATTTCTATGCCCACCCCTGCTTATGCCACTGGTATTAAAATAATTCAAAAAAGTTCAGAATGTTTTTAAAATGTTGACGTCTAAGGGGGGAGGGAGGCAACTTGACCCCCATCTTTCAAGAATCTGCGCTCAAAAGCAACAATAGGCACAAGCTTTCCGTTATACTTTTTATGATGAGAATGAACAGGTTAAACCAGCATTCAGAATTAAAAAAGGGGGAGGGAGACCAAGGGGGGAGAAGGACACCATGTTTTTGGAAGATTTCCATAGGCACTATCTGAGTTATTCGGATAACTTAACATTGTATAAAACAATACATTTTTATAAAAACATCTATTAAAATAAGCTCTAAATACATCACTTATGCTTTAAAGTCAAAAAATTGATATTTTTATTTGTTTTTAAACCAAAAATATGTAATTGCATGTAGTATTTTAAATATTCGTAATCGTACGTAATGCTTACAGTGGCGTAGTCAGGATTTTATTTCAGGACAGGGGTGTGTGTGTGTGTATCAAATTGCTAACTAAGTATCAGTTGTAAATAAATATCACATTGTGAGCTAAGTAAAGAGTCAGATTTAGGAAAGGAGGCCCCCCCCCTCCCTCCTTTAGATACACGCTATAATACCTGTTTCTCGCATTCGAACTAGTAACGAGTAACAAATCAAATACTTAGTAACCGGTAGTGAGTTTAGAGTAACGAATACATACTGGTATTAATATTTTCGTTACTTTTACAGCACTAATATTTTTGATGGAGGCCCCTTACAGCGATGGCCAAACCCAGTGATGTTTTTTTGGTCTCGCAAGGGGCCAGTGGTAGAATATTTTGGAGGGGGCCCCTACGGCAATGGCTGGACCCAGTGATGTATTTTTGGGTTGTGCAAAGGGCCAACGGTTGCATATTTCCAATGGGAGCCCCCTACAGTGATAGCTGGACAAAGTGATTTTTCCGGGTCTCGCAAAGGGCCAGAGGTAGCATATTTTTAAGGGGAGGGGCCCGTTACAATTATGTTTTGGGGTCTCGCAAAGAGCCAGCAGTAACATATTTTCAAGCCCCCCCCCCCTACAGTGATGGCAGACACAATGTTTTTTGGGTCTCACAAGAGGCTAGCTATAGCTTATTTTCGAGGGGCCCCTCCCCTTTTGTTTTTAATAGTTTGTTATTTTTATTTTAAATAGTTGTTTCATTTTTAAAATATTTATTTTCCTAAATCACCATTTTGTTTACGTTTCTGCATCTGCGGTGCATCTTGGGAAAATAATCGTAAAAATCAAGCGCACTTCCTCTATGGCTGAATCTCAAAGCCTTTTGTATCTTACGCATGTTGCAGTCAAACCATTTCACCATCAAGAGTAACAAACATATATACAAACATTGACATTTATAATATTAGTAGCATTTGTCTTCAGAATGTTTTAGATAATGCACATTATTAGTATATGCATGTAAAAAAGGTGAATGTAGTAAACTTATATTTACGTTTAAGTAGTTTTAAGCATAATCAAGGTCCAATAAAATCCTGGCACTCAATTGCTTGAGTAAAAAAAAACTACGTGTAAATGTAGTGCCCACTGAAATTCAGTCATCAACTGACTAAGATGTATCACCAAGACTTCGGAAACACATGAATGTTATTGCTATGTACTTCCGCATTAATACTTCACAAGCTTGGCAAAAGCTTAGCTGCAATTTTGATGTGATCTCAATGCTAGCAGGCAGACTCAGTGGTCACTGCATAAAAAAATCCTTATTAACATTAGCTCCATAAAATGTTTTCTGACTCCTAAGATTTTACAATTTTTTTTTCGATCCCAGATCATTACACCTGGTAAATTAATTTTTCTCTACAAAATTAGTATGTATTTTGACTTTTATGACTGTGTTTACAGATAATATGGAAATGTACAGTAAAAGTTTTTCAGAAAATTGAGCAGAAAGTTGTTATACAGTGACTCAAGAGAGAGGAATAAAAATATTTAGTAAAACATCATGAATTAATCATTTATTTTTATACTGAGTAAATATTTGCTTCTTTCACAAGATAAAAAACAACAACAATAAAAACTAATATGTTGCATCTATGATAAATTAAAGTTTAATATATAGTCAACTGATTATTTCCTTTTGCAGTTTGCCATATCCATATTAAAATTGTTTCATTCATTTTTTTTTTAATAGATGCTTTAAATTATTTGGTTTAATTCATAATCTGACTGATAGTTTAGAAGCAATCTACATGGTAAGTGATATATTATTATACTCTTTTATTTAGCACACACACTGTATTTACAGGCGAAATTTTGTATTTGATTTTTCATATTTATTGGAAACCAACTGTAAAGCTATAATAATCCCGACATCGTTAAAATAATAAAGGCTTCCCGTATTTGATGGTTAGGCCATATTTATAGATTTTATGATTCTTTCCCCACAAAAAATACAACTTTCTGAAGAACAGAGGGAAAATGCCGAAAGGGAAGGCACCCTTCTAGGCAGTTAGATAGCATAGAAAAAGACCTTAAACTGTTAGGGGTGAACTGATGGAAAGCCATTGTGCCGGATAGGGTCAGGTGAAGAAAGCTTGGAGAGGCAGCCTTGGCCTGTAACAGGATGTAGTGCTTAAGAAGAAGAACTGTAAAGCTCAACAGTTAGCTGTATAGCAATGCTGTATTTAAAACATCATTAAAACAATTCTATTTATGAGCTTTCCCCATACGTAAATTAAATTGCTCTGCTGCAATATATAAGATGTATAGTGATCTCGGTAAAATATTGTCACCTGTTTGTTATTATACAAATTTTTATTAATTTTACATTCTAACACCAGTTTTGTTGTGTTCTTTTTAAGGTGTACATGTACCAGAATGAATCAAATTGCCCAAAATATGTTATCTGGCTTGCATTCAATGAAAACCAGATCTGCTTTCTTAGATATATCCCAAAATGGGTGGTGTCTGCTTTTACACTTTATAAGGCAGATTTACTTGTACCTGCATACCAGGAGGAAAACTCTTGTATTTAGGCTGTGTTTTATATAGGAAATATTTGTCACAAGAAAAGGTTAGCTCTGCCCTTTTATAATAGGATAGCTGTGCCTATCTTGCAGCAAATTACGAAACTGCTCATCACTGATAAGCCAAATAGCTCATAATCATATCTAAAGTAGATCACTTTGGAAGCAAATTCACTTACTCATTACTAATCACCTTATAAACTTGGATCATTTGAAGAATATAAATCTGATAACTTATTGTTGCTTTCTAAAAATAAATTTAGCAAAAACATTCACTTTAAATTTACCTGAGTTAAATAAAATAAAAGCAAAATAAGAAAAGGGAAATTAACATAAAAAATTCATTTTGCCATGTTGTGTTTTTTTAAAAAGGTAAATGAAAGTTTCTCTTTGAACAATTAATGTGCAAGATTTTCAGGAGATTGAATTTTTTGCATGTAACCCCTACCTTGCTACATATTTTTTAGGCAACATGTGATGTGATTAAGGATTTCTATGAAGATGGCGTTCATTATTTAGAATTGAGGACAACTCCCAAAGAAGGAGGATGCATGAATCAGGAAAGTTACATAGAAACTGTTCTCAAAGCTATTGCAACAACAGTTGCTGAATTGGATGGTAAAATAATGGTGAAGCTCATTTTATCATTAGACAGGAAGAGACCTTTTTGCTATGCAGAAGAAACAATTAAAGTAGCAGAAAAGTACTACACATCATCTGAGTCTGTTGTTGGAATTGATTTAAGTGGAGATCCCTCTGTAAGAATTTAAAGTAGTTTTATGTTATTTCCTGCAAATTTTAGCTTTTAAATATTGATAACTAATCAGCTTTTCAATTATTATGCCTGATAGTTATAGTGAGTAAAATATTTAATTAGAGTTAAATTTTTGAAGCTTAACATATCAATATTTTGTTTTATGCCTATTCATTATTAATAAAATATGATTATGTAAGATATCAATAAGGAAATCTTTCGCATAATATACTACAGGACTATTCAGCCATGCTACTTAAAACTTTATATATGTTTATAAAATTAAAATTTTCTTTTTCTAAGCAGGGGCTTATTGTCCAAATGTCCTGTTGGGCAAATCAGGACTTAGCTCAGGGCCCCCTGGCTCAAAAAGGCTCCGAATTTCAAATGTTGTTCTGAAATATTCTGTTTTATATTAAAATTTTATGAAAAATAAAACAAATTTCATAGATAGCACCTCCCCCCCCCTCAATCCATCAATGCCTCTGTTGGTTATAATCAGGCCCTGCTTCTAAGTAACTTTGATGCTATACTAGTTGAAATCTGCAACTGTATTGTGGAAATAAAGCCTACTCCAAACTATAATAGTTATGAGAAATCAAGTTCTGTTCATTTTAGAATGAACTCAAGTACAGTAGACCGTCAATAATCTGGAATCAATTATGGTGAAAAAAAGTTGAAGTTATATATAGATTAGGAAACACACAATGCCAGTGAATTTTAAATTGATTTTTCTCAACTTCTTATTTTGTTGGCACCTTCACAGACAAAGGGTTTTATAATTAGATCCAAAACAGCTGTCTGCTTTTTTTCATTATGTAAATTGTTCCTTTCTTTACATGCCTGTATTTTGTGCTAACAAAAGTATACATAAAATACATTCAACTTCAAAGCCTGCTGGTATTTAGTTTTTCTTCAATTGCAATCACTTTGATATAAAAATATTTTTTATATTCTTTAAACTTCATTAAATTATCTTCTAGAAAACAACTTATTGACTTTTTCCTAGACTCAAAAGGATTAAGTAGTCAATTTAAGTTTTTAAACATGTTATAATAATGAAAAAATAAAATAAATCATGATACAGTTATACTTTTTATATAAAGTAATGTAAATGTTAGCAAGTTTTCTTTGTGTTATGGCCTCAAATGACCTTCTTTTGTTTCTTTTAAAAAATCTGCCACCACTATGTAATAGTTTAGTTGGAAATCATAGCATTATTTTGTCCATCACCAAGGCAAGGAAGAATGCTTGGACAGGGAAGCAAAATTCACTTACTCAGGTTTAATCCAAAGTGAGTTGAGTTTGCTTTTCCATCTGCAAACTAATTGTGTACTGGCCACAAAAAATAAATATTTTTCTCCTGAATCTGCACTGTGAAATTGTTTTCCCCCCAGCAACTAGTAAAGATTAGCTATTTCAGCATCAAAGGGTTCCGTTTCTTGAATGAACTGCAGTTCAGCAACTCCTGAACAGCAGTTCATTCAACAGTAACAAGCATTCGGTATGTGACTCCTGGTGGTCGTTCATATAAAAAAGAAAATGCTTGTGGCAGTATTTGCTTTTAATTAATATTTTGGTTAATTTTAAAATAAATTAAAAGTTTAATTCAGTAAAACATAAAAGTAAAAACATTTTTATTTTTATGCATTCCTGTTAAAAATAGCATTACATATTTATGTTAAGAATGTAAATTGCTGTTTTTGGAGGATAGGCCCAAATGTAGTTACACAAAAGTTTTTTACTCCTCTCTTTCATCATTAGGTTGGTAATGTTAAAGGCTTTATTCCCTTGTTACAGTATGCTAAAAGAGTGGGTCTGAAGCTTGCTATTCACATTGCTGAAGTAAGAATAATGTACAAATATTTCTTTTTATAATAGTTTTTAAATAATTAACTTTTATTACTAATTACCAGTCAAACAGTTGTTATATATGTTTCATATTATTGATATTCATAGTTATTGATAAAATGAAATGTATTTTATTTTATATTATTTTTGGTGCCTAATGCTAATGAAGAAGTGAAAGAATTATTGAAACTTCAACCTCACCGATTAGGACATGGAACCTTTTTGCATCCAAGTAAAGGTGGAACTAGTGAAAACTTTAACATTTTAAAAGAGCTCAAAATACCCCTGGGTAATGTCTTCCTTTTCTCTGAAAGTACTTTTTAATAATCTATACAACTACAAGTTTATACATTTCTGTAAGCATACATTTGTAAATAGTTTTTACTAGACTAGTTTTTACAGACTTTTGAGCTATTAAATGTTGCTTTCAATGGTATTGTAAATTATGACACTTCTAGCATGTTAAGTTAAAAAAATATTAAACCAAGCATTGGAATCTGAATTCATTAATCTTTTGGGTGTTAAATTTATTTTATGGCATTTTGTCTTCATAAAAATGTGAAAATTCTAATCATGTGTAGTAACTGTCTTTTGCCAAAAATTGAAAATAAATAAAATAAACAGCATCTGTGAAGAGTATGTCTTTATACTTTAACAATTGAAATTTGATATCTTCAAAAGATACATAATTTTGTTCTGGAATTTAATTTTCAATATCTTACACAGCTTCTCTAACAAGTTCCGTGCAACCCAAAAAGCAAGCATAAATGAAAAAGTCAGATAAATTGTCAATTAGCAAAGCTAGGAAAATCTTACGGTATATCATGAAATCTGAAATGATCTTTAAACAGTTTACCTTATTAAATGTAATTTTATAAATTTGCAAGAAGTAAATAGAATTTCTGAGTATAAACTAGAAATCTAATGAATACATTATGTTAAAAAACAGTATCATGTTTAATTTTTTTTTCTGTTGAATTATGATAAAAATACATTTACTGAAAGCTGCTTTACAAGTTTTATTTTTCTCTGAATATCTTCTAATTCTGTTACTTTAAGAGAATCATAAACTAAAACAGTTTAAAACTCTTACACAATATAATTGAACCCTGTTATAGCAAACCCGGTATATAACAGAAATTTCGGTCCAGCTGTTTCACTATTGCATTTTCTAACGTTTTGAAAATAGCAAGCAAAACTTTTGGTCCCTGGAAATTCGTTATAACGGGGTTCGACTGTATAAAGACTGATACAAGCTGTAAAATTAGAAGCCATATGCAAATCAAATAAGAGTCCCTTATGTTGATAAAAAATCACGTATATGCCACAAAGTTTTTTTTTTTTTTTTTTTTTTTTTAGTTTTTCTGTCAACTAGGCACATGGGTTTCATAGGAACCTTTGCATACATAATATAAACCTGATATTGTCTGACTGTTTGGGCTGGGGGATAAAGCATACATTTATGGAGGTCTTCAGGAATTTGTACTTTTATAAGAAATATTTATCAAAAAACCTCTTGAAACTATAATTCTTTTAAAAGCTAAGACAACTTTTTACTGATCTTCTAACTTCTATAAATTATTCAAAAGGTACATATAATGTAAGATTCAACTGAAGTCATACTTATGTGATGCATTTCATACCTTTCAGAAATATGTCTGACATCAAATGTTATCTGCAAAACTGTCCCAGATTATGATCAGCACCACTTCCAGTTCTTTAAAGAAATGAATTATCCTTGTGTATTATGTGTAAGTATCTCAAATACATTTTTTTAATTGTAAGGTAATATTGCTTCAAATATAGTTTAAAAAATTCAAAGTAGCAGATTTAAATTGAAGAAAAAGTACAATAGTAATATACTATTGTGCAGACATTAAAAGTTATTACATATATATCATTCTAATAATTTTACTATGCAAAAAGTAAAAAATTGCTTATTACATACTTGATTCAGTATTAAATTTATAAATAAAAGACTATTCTAATTTAGGACCATTTTTTTTTTTTTTTTTTTTTTTTTTTTTTTAAGATTACAAAATTTATAATGGAAACTGTCATCAAAATAAGCAAAAGAAAGTTAAAAATAATAATTTTATTTTATAAAGAGTTTTCAAACTAATCAATCACTTTTTCTCCCCCTCCAGACTGATGATAAAGGTGTATTCAATACCAGTTTGTCAAAGGAATATTTTTTAGCCTCAAAATATTATTCTTTTACAGAAGAAATGCTGTTTGATCTGTCATATAACAGCATAGATTATATATTTTCTTCAAACTCAGTAAAACAAGAACTGCAAACATTGTGGAATTTAAAGAACCAATGTAATCAAATTCTCTCATCTTGAACTTTACAAATAAACTACCATGCAAGTCTAGTGTGTAACATTCAATAGTTTATTTGTAAATATGTCACCAAAATATATTGTCAACCATTTATGATGAATAGTTGAAACATGATTACTTTTTCATCCATGTTGTATGACTAAACTGCTGCTTAAAAATTCAAATTTAATACATATACTCGCCCAAACTAAATAATCAGCGTTTCTGCAAAGAACAATGGATTCTTTGTTTTAAACTGAAGTTTTAATTATTTTTTAACAAATACCAAATGATACTGCACCTGCACAGTTAGTAATTATTTACTTTACATACTGATATCTTAGTGCATATATATCTATATACTATATATATCCCCACTCCCCTCCACTAAAATCTGTTTGAAATGAGATGCATTATTTTTAAACAATCATTTATATATTTGCTAATTTATTCTATTTATTTAGATAAAAAACCAAACAAAATAGGTTACACTTATAAAAATGTAAAAGTTTATCCAGTTCTTTTTCTTTATTCAGTATGTTATTAATGCTCAAAATGAATCAGTGATCGAATCATTACTGGTAAACATCTTTTAAAAATCTGAAGTCATAGGATAATTTATTGAGTATTTTAGAGATTCTGTAAAATATCAAAGTCCAATTTTTGTGGCCACATACTGTAACTGATAATTATTTAAATGTATTAATTGATAAAAAAAAAACGCTGTTCAAAATAGTAATTTTAATGCAGCAACAGTATTTTTAATGATTTTCATACTGAAATACAATGGCTTTTGGTAATGTATGTGAAATGTATTCTTATTAAAAGAAAGTGAAACAGTTATGCATAGTTATTTATTTTCATTGTCCATGCTGATGGGCATTTAATTGTACATTTTAAATTATCTTTTTTATATGAATTATCTGTTTTTTATAAGTTAATATACTTTTTACAGATGAAAACACTATACAAACATATACCACCAGTAACATCACAAAGAAAGCTTTAAATACTTTACATAATCTTTACAAACATAATATATTAAGTAATATAGCTATCTCCTTAAAAAAAAAAAAAAAAAAAAAAGGAAAAAAAAAAACTTGAATAAATATACAAATGATCTCTAGAATGATGATAAATACTGTTCAATATTCAAGTGTATTCACAAAAATCTGTATCTTGAATGTAGTAGGACATCAATTATTTCCAAAAATGTGGACAATCACAAAACATGACAAAATCAGAGCTTCTTTGCAAAAACATCTGAGATTTCTATAAAATACTGAGACTAGTTTGCAACATAATATGAATTAACAAAAATGTCAATCCTCTAAGTGATCAATTATATTCTGTTATTAGTGGCAGTTTTATATGTATACATATTTTTCAACACAACTAGTTATTCATGTCATAGCTGCCAACATGTCAATGATAATTAGGAGATTTCAACATAAACATTCACATTAAACATTAAGGAAGAATGTGTCCCTGAGGTAAATTTTCGTATATACTAAGAAAATAATAAAAGATTTTGACACAAGACACTTAATCATTAGTTCATATCAGGTTAAAACCTATTTATTTCAATTAACAGATTTTCTTTAATTTTTAATTAAATAAATATTTTACAGTTAAGTTTTAGTGAGTGTTATTCTGTTTCATAGAATGCATCTACTATACTTGTATAGTTATAAAATAAAATCCAAATAACTTTGGATTTCTAAATGACTCACAAAGAGCTTATAACTTTAAATAGGCCATTTTGCTTTAACAAATGAATTACCATAACCCCGTTTTCCATTGATGTAATGATCTAACATCTGATGAGATTGAGATCTCAAATAACTTAACAGCATACACAGTTATTAAAGTATACACTGTTAAACCAAAATACTAAATAGATATGCAGGCATAAATGAGAGTTTGTACTTTATTTGCTTGTGAAAGTGAACAAACACAGTTTATCTCAATACATAGATAAAAGTCAATGCAAAAAAAAAAAAAAAAAATAGTTATTTAAAAACTATCATCCAAACGATCAATTTTTACACATTTTAACAGCACTATAGTTAATTTTAAAGAGACAGCTATACAACTATAAGCAATTTCTCTTTTCTTAAATTTTGTGAATAACTTTTACTAAAAATTCTTATATTTGCTGGAAAAATAACACCAGTAACAAAAGAAATCAATTTTTAAATGCCTCTTTAATACAACAGTAAAAATATTGATGTTTATTGCTTAAGCTGATTACACAATTAAGGTAACAATACATATGCTGTAATAGTATAATACTACAATAATTAAAAAATCAATCAATCAAATATCTAGATTATGTTTGCTACATTACATTTACAAAATTAAGTTAGATGATAGAAGGGGAAAAAAATTGACCACTTAAAGGATTAAAGCCACATACGTACTGGATAAATACCAGCAACAAAAATATTACAGAACTAACAATTCGATTTGGTTAAAACAGTTTTCTATTAATTAGCATTTATTTTTGCATACTGAAAGGGGATCATTAAAATTATCCCTTGAATTTGTATTCAAGAAGATTGTGTAATTTTCCCTTAATATGCACATTACAAATTTTAACTACTACCATTCACTTTAACATAAAACAGGTGAGTTTTTTTTAACTTTTTTTATTAATTTACCCAGTAGAAAAGCAGCCAAATTAGACAGCGCAAAATGTATAAGCAAAGGAAAATCCTTATTGCATAAATAAAAATACTTATGTAACATAACACTTGGATCACACTGCAAACTATAGTGGATATTTTCTTCCCCCCTGTGAGAACTCATTTTTATATCCCCTTATTTAAGTTATAAATGTTTTTGCGATGTTATTGAAAAATAATCTAGAAAATTTAGAGAGATCTCAAGTACTAATCTTGTGAGACTCACAAATTTAATAAGCCAGTGTGAACCATGGCTAAATAATGTAAAAATACACTAGTAACAGAAAACATGTATGGAATGCTCATGACATAGAATAAAAATATCAATCACAAAAGTATCACAAAAATACTGTCATAAATCAAACATACATGTCATTTTTTTAACAAGAAATGATGGATTCAGAATGTAGTGGATGTAGAAAATATTTCATTGTACATCATTATAGCTTTGGAATGTCACACAGATTTTTCAGATAAGAATAAAATAATGAGGAAAAATTAAATTATATCTATATAAAAGTTTAAAATTATCTAAAGGATTAAAATTTTAAAATTCTTAATAAATTTTATAATTAACAACTTTGTAATCAACTTCAAAATATATCACTATATTTTACAATTCATCAACAAATTAAATTGGTAATAATTGGTTCATAAAAAACAAATTAAAAAAATTAAATTACATACATATATGTATATATATATATTATCAATAAATTGCACTTTTCAAAAGTCAACGTTCTAATTGTATATGTGCCAGTAATCTTTAAAACACCAATCTTTGATGGCACAAAAACTGCACACAGCACCAATCGAAGAAAAATAACAGATTATAGTTGGAAAATACACCCAGCTGAAGAAAAGCAGCCTAATTTAACCACATAACAGAGAGATCTTTGAAATCACATGTTGACCATTAGAGATCTTCGTTGCAATTCACACAAACATTTGTTTACTTTATAATGTCGCAACTATATCTTGATCAGGTAGAGTTCTTACTTTCAAAGAACCATCAGCACCACATGAGAATAATCTGCCATATTCATCGATTTCTAACTGTGATACTCCATTACTAATGCTTCTAAATAGAGAACTTTTAGTGTGCTCACCAGCAAAGGAACATAGTTTAACATGGACACTAAGACCCCAAACCTGTAATGAAAATTATATGTAAAATTTGCAATGGAAACTTTTTCAAAAATAAAGCTTGTATTATTAGGCAAGTTGGAGTGTTTAGGCTGATTAATTTTTACCAACTATGCGAAAAATTCCAGAGCTGGGGGTCGAACCCAGGACTACTGCTTAACATGCGGGTGCTCTATCACTGAGCTACTCTGGGACGATTCCCAGATGAAATTTCTCGCTTTAGAACCGTTGGCATTTATCATCTTCATCTGCAAACCACAGATGCAACAGATGAAACAATGAATTCGTGACAACTCCGTTACGCCGCGGAAGTTATACATATTTTCAGAAAGTGATTGTATCAACCTTTCAAATATATTAGGCAAGTTGGAGTGTTCCAATTGCGAATTAATTGTTTCAAATGTTGCATCTGTGGTTTGCAGATGAAGATGATAAATGCCGACGGTTCTAAAGCGAAAAATTTCATCTGGGAATCGTCCCAGAGTAGCTCAGTGGTAGAGCACCCGCACGTTAAGCAGTAGTCCTGGGTTCGACCCCCAGCTCTGGAATTTTTTGCATAGTTGGTAAAAAATTAATCAGCCTAAACACTCCAACTTGCCTAATATACTTGAAAGGTTGATGCAATCACTTTCTAAAAATATGTAAAGCTTGTATTATTTTGCAGAAAAATTTCCTTTAGGAGTATTAAAATAACAGCCAAATAAAACAAAAATTCCCTTTTTAGCCAAACTTGTGAATTTGATTTCTTAGCGTTGAAACTTTTTAACTATGCAGTTGTGTTTAATATAAGAGCGTATTTTCTTTTCATTAAAAATTCTGGTACTTTAAAGCTTATATTAAATAGTACATTACTTAAATCAATTAATTCTAAAAGGGTAATTAGGTTATGAGAATAAATAAATTTTGTTAAACAGCGAACTACAAAAAGTAATAAATTAAAAAAAAAGTAAGAAAATCTGAAACACTTTCAGATTTTAAATACACACTAAAGTGCTATATATTAAAAGCGTATCATAATTTATGCTTTGTGCCTATTTTTCTTCCTTATTCCATTAAGTTGGAAAGTGTATCATTATTCATGAGCGTGCCGTATTTTTCTTCCTTGTCCAATTAAACCCACCTGTGGAACTGAAATCTATCTTAAAATCACCTACTAAAACTATTTTACAATCTTCGCCAAGTATATTCCAACTATATTTCACTATTTTAAATATTGTTTCGAATGTGCATCTTAATCCATGAATGCCACGTTTGTCTTTCTTGGGTTGATTCCCACTTTAACGCCCCAATTCTCGCCAAGGTGGCGATAATTAAGCATATGCAGTTACCATGACGATTTTTCGTATTTATGTTGCAACCATAATTTAGAATTAAAATGATGATTTGAAACAACATGTAAGTACAGCATTCCATTATTTATTTATTTTGGGTTGCCATGTAGTTTTAAAATTAAGTGTCTTCAAATTTCTTAACTGGTGCGTTTATCATTAATTTGTTCACTTTAGTTTTCATTTAGTTCTTTAGGGAGCATTGAAAACACTGGAATATTGAAACAAAGCTCGTCAAAGTGCGGAGATTTTTTAGGTTTGCGAGAGTGGAAGTATTAAAATTGGAAACTACTCTTTTTTGTATTATAAAACATATCTCTGGAATTGAAATCTATCTTAAAGTCGCCTACTAAAACTATTATACAACCTTTGCCAAGCATATTCCAACTATCTTCTACCATTTTAAATACTGTTGGGGCATCATAATCCATGAGTGTGCCATGTTTTCCTTCCTTGTTCCATAGAAAACCTCTTCAGAATTGAAATCTATATTAAAATCACCTACTAAAACTGTTTAACAATTTTTGACAAGCATAGTCAAATTATACCTCACCTTTATAAATACCATTTGGAAAGTATCATAATCTGAGTGTACTGTATTTGTCTTCTGTCTTGCATAAACACTTCTTTGGAATTGAAATCTATATTAAAAAAGCTTACTAAGCTATTTTATAATATTCGCCAGGCATTTCCTAGCTATATTCCTAGTATATTTATAATAAATCATCGCGCTTTGGCACCAAATTTAGCGATTAATTATCAAAAATTGCAAATCTTGTGCGACTTTGAACATTTTATCTGGCAAACACATTTGAAAAGATCTTCACTGTGACAGTTCATATCCACAAAACCTGTCTACAAGATCGTGTAGCCAAAAATGCATAGACAAAATTTTGGGATTGAGCGAAATAGCACTCTAGTGCTAATAAATAACAGTTCATATTTATTTAAGAGCAGTAAACAAATTTGTTAGTTTTCTACATACAAAGATAACACAGAAAGCAAAAATTATTGCTCTTGGAAAAATAAAAAATCAGTACCTAAATCTGTAACATTTCAAATATGTTAAATTAGACGAAAAATGGCCATATTCTAATAAAATAGTCACATCTATACCTTAATATCACCATCAGCTGATCCAGTTGCAAAAAACTCTTCCCCAGGGTCCAAAGCCAAGCACTTTATTGGTGAGTCATGGGCTTGAAATTTATGCCGAAGTTGTCTTTGTCTAACATCAAATATACCTGAAGTCATTAAGGTATTTTATGCATTTTTATTATAAGGTATTTTAAGGTTATTATTAAAATTAATATATCACTTTCTATAATCATAAATATCAAAGTAAGCAGCTTTGAAATGCAACATTCAAGTACAGTGAAATCTCTAGAATGATACTAGGATGGGTATAGTAATAACAAAAATAATTATGTTATAGAGAAAGTTTATGTTTACATAAGAACTGCAAGACTTTCAATACACCAATGGACAGAATCATTTAGACCATAGCAAAATACAAAAATATGCACAAACATTTAATTAAATTAACTAGAACATTGCATTTTTATAAAACAACCAAAATGTACATTAAATATCTTAATAAATTTACAGAAATCACCTACATCTTTAGAAAATTGCATTATTTCCTTAATTATTATAAAATATCTCTAGCAAAACATATGACTTAAATTTTCTAATTTTGATAGAAAAACCAAGAGGAGGAATAGGTGGAGAGGGTCCTACTGTATTTTTCAGAGAAAGTTGAATATAAGGTATCAGCATCACAAGGAAAGAAAATTAATTGATTTGACAGTTTATCACCATCTGTTTCATAAAATCAAGCATTTTATTCTTCTAGAAAGCAATACCAAAGACAAGGGAAATAATGAAATGATTTTTGCAACATTATTTTTAAAAGTCATGTGACTTAGATATTTGTTTTAGATAAAGGTTAAATTGCTTTTACAGTTATTCCTTCCTGTATGGGGAAAAACAGAGTACCTGATTTAAATATAATTTATTTTAAAAATTAAAATTTTACAAGTACAAATTTATAACATTTTAAACAAATATTTTAAGTTTTATTTTTCCATTTTGAACTGTGGCATCACTCATTTACACTTAACTTGTTGTCCAACAGTTTTAGTGGTTACTTCCCAACCATGTGCCAATTTTTTTTCCTGAAAGAGAATAAAATTTCTCCCAATTCTTCATCCAAGCCTTTAATAAATAATGCTGTCTACTAGTAGACTTCTCAGTTACAGCTTTGTATAAAATTCAAGCATTGAAATTAGCAAGATACAAAATATACGTGAAGCAGGCTTAACAGAATACTTCTTTGTCATCTGGTCAATGACATCTACATCGAAAACTTACATGTTTTGTAACAAGCAATTGTATCGGGCATTTTTTGGAGTTGTCTGTAATTTTAACAGTTGGGTGAAGACTACTTAACTAAACATTTTTATTTTTTCTCAGTAAACATTTCAACCGATTTCTTTATGGGTTAGTACCATAATCGAATGCAATTTCGATTTTAACATTTTAAAGACAAATATTTCTTGAGCATTTTACAGCTCCTACAAGGCTGGCATTTTTGAATTTTAATGCCTCTGCAAGTTTTGATATTGTGAGAAAATTAGCTGTAGTGACATTTCTACCTTTTTTCTCTTAAGGATTAATTAGTCACAGTATTACATATTCAGAAAAAGAAAGGTAGGATGGATATAGATTTTCTTTTCCGAGATACAGGAACTCATTTATGAGATATTTTGAATCAACATCAGCAGCCAACCAGAACTTGATACTGAATTTGTCCAGTTTTTAAACCTACACCTAGATTTGGTAGGAAATAACTGTTCATCTACAGTGGGTTGATTTGGTACTTAGTTAGTCTTATAATTTTCAATGAAATGTTTCCAGCTATCAAAAATAAGGGCAAAATTGTCTGTCTCTAAATAATTTGATTGTGTTTATTTGTACACCATAGTGTAAAAATCTCATTATCTCATGTGATTTATATCTTGAACTGTACTTTGGTAAAACAGTGCTCCCATTTCACTGACCACAGTCTATCCGGTTCAAGTTCTTGCATAAAAAATTCATATAGCATCAATATATTGAAATGTTATATTCCATTCATTTCCATGAATATGTTGATGAAAGCTTCATCTTCAATATATTCCTTTAAATACTTTAATTTCCATTCATCTATGTGAAGCCTCCAAGCACTTGATGGACTACTGTACACAGTATTGCATGAGCTGCTGACCCCTAACTTCTTTCAAAATATCATGCTTTGATTTTCTTTTAATTTAATGTTTTGCTTATTAGCAACTGTCTCACCTTTGACAACTTCATTATTTCTAACTTCAAATGTTATAGCTGATTTCTTTTTTGGATTTCCTTGATTGGGGATTGAAATCAAGCAGAAAGGGCAGGACATTTCATGGCATGCACCCCATTATAGAAAAACCATTCTCAGGAGGATTTTGCAATGTGAATGGGTACGCTGGCCTGATGAAAAATTTAACTGGGGCCATCAATTCTCCCTGCAAATGGCAGTAAATGGGTTTTTTGCATTTTTTAGTAATCAGTAGCTTTTATATGGCTTGAAGGAAAAGCCAAGTTAAGTTTGACACCATGTAAAGCCTCTCCATATTGTACAATGTGGCTTTCTTGTCTTTTGGAGAAGAAACAACAGCTTCTGAACATTATCCATAAGCAAAGAGTAGATTTGGTTAAATAGTATCAAACCTGGAAGGACCAGTGTTGTCAGGTTATAATCTTATTAAAACAGAAACAAAAATAGTAATTAGTATGGCCCACATGGTGTTACGTTCCACTGACATGACACAAGGAAATCTTCTCCAAAAGACAAGAAGGTGGAGGCTCATTATATGGTATGGAGAGGCTTTACCTGGAGGTAAACTTTTGACTTTTCCTTCAGGCTACATAAAAGCTACTGATTACCAAGAAATAATAGCAACCCATTTTCTGCCATTTGCAGGGAGATATGATGGCTGAAGTTTAATTTTTTATCAAGTTAACATACCCATTCATGTTGCAAAATCCTCCTGAGAATAGCTTTTCAATAATTGGGTGGATGTCATGAAATATCTTACCCTTTCTGCTTTATTTCAATTCCCAAGAAAATGTATGGGGTATCCTCAATATGATGGATATGCAAATGCCAGACACTTTAAGTATGTGGCAGAATTAAAGTCATTGAACTGTCATTGAACACTGTGATAATATCGAGGTTACTGTCCTCCAAAGATTAGTAAATGATATCCACACCGACTATTCAAAATCATATGTAAACATGGCAAAATATATTGGCTATTAACAGTACTGGCTTTATTTTGGCAGGACACTTTTCTACCTCTTCTTTTACACATTTATTTTTTATTCCTGCCCAGGTAGGGCAGGGAGTAAGTTTTTTCTTTGTAAATATGTATTTGTGTAACCCTCTTGAATGTCGGTCTCCACTTTCCAAATGGTGATTAAAAATTTCTTAGTTGCTGGTAAAATTTTAGATCCACTGGCTACAATGGTGAGCAAATGGCAAGAAGAGAAAATATTGTGAAATGTCAGTTATCATCCTTCGTCCTCCATTCGAGCTTTGATACTGGTGCTGTTTTAGCAGAATATTCAAGGTTAAAAGTTTACACCTGCAACCTTATTAGACTTTCTTTTAATTCTTTATATGACTGATTAGTTGCTCAAGGAAAAGAAACTTGAAGGTACTCTCAGATTTTAAAATTTATGGAATTGATCCAGCTACTTCCTGTCAACACAGCTCCATGTGAACAGGGATTTTCTGCAATGATCAGAATTAAAACAGCTTTTCGTTCATTAATTTAAGAAGAGTCATTAGATTATTTAATGATGGTAAAATTTAATGGAGTGTCCATTGATGATAATGATCCAAGTTCAGCTTAACTCTGTGATGAAATGATACAAAGAAAAAACATAGTACATACTTAATAGTAAGTAGCAATTGCTAATTGACATTTAACAAAATTGTAACAAAATAATTAAACTGGAATGATTAAAAATCCTCAAATGTGTTATTGTTTTTCCTTTCTTATTATTCTTTGTCTCCTTGCAATGAAAAATTAAGTTGTTTAGATACATTTAATGTTTCATTTTTTTAAAATCACGATGTGGCCGATAGATTTGTCCGAGAGGCTGGTAAAAAATAAGCCTTACCAGCCACCATGGCTGGTATAAAGTTTTCACTTTGGAGAGGGTTATATTTGTGTGTATACTTTCGTAATGAATTCGTTTTGTTCATATTTGCTAGTTTATCACCCAGTTATGGCTCACAATTAGGGTGGCTTTATTTCAGTGGGACACAGTGTACTCCAAAGCTTCTTGAATTGAAACATTACAAGTACAACATCATACCATTTTACTTGTACTTATAATAAATATAGAAAGCAACAAATTTGAAATCAGTAAAATAAATTTATGCAGACAAAATGATCAACATATCTTTAATCTAATGAAGTGCAGGATTATATCTTTCTCACTCCCCCCCCCCCTCCACCCTCTCTCTCTCTCTCTCTCTCTCTCACACACACACACACATACAAACCTCTAAATTTTAATTATTTTTATGCAATTTAAAAATAAATAACAATACCAATGTGTATAATCCACACATTTATTCATTAGTACGAAAACTTAGTTTCAAAACAGTAACCTATAGAATATGATTTATTACAATTTTTTTTTTTTAATTTAAGGATACAAATATCACCCTTTTTTCCTGCTGATATTAGAATGTGATTTTGAGAAGCATATAAGACAGAAGAGCAACCATTTTCATGACACTGAAAACCTAAAAAACACACATATAATTAAATGTGCATAATACAAGAAAAAAGAAATTATTTATTCCACCTCAAACAATACTATTTTTACTTCCTTGTACGTAGTATAAGGAAGAAATGTGATCCCGAAAAATTTTGGGGGCCAAATTTCGACAAAAAAACCGATTTTGACTACCTCTAAATTTAATTTTAAGAATTTTTTCGATGCATCTCATCGTAGGCTAGCATGCACGATCATATTAACGCGTCTGCAACTCATTTTGACCAGCGGCGAGTCTATTGTGGTCAGTTTTTCCATGCCGTCTGTACGTACGTATGTATGTAACTCGCATATCTCAAAAACTATTGGTCGTAGAATGTTGAGATTTGATATTTAGTATTGTTCTATGATCTAGTCGTGCACCTCCCCTTTTGGTCGCAATCGAATGTATAGTTTATGTACAGGACCGCCAAAAAGATTCGAAATACATTACGCTCTATGGGCCGAAATTCATTAAACTCGCCTAACTCAAAAACTATTAGGCGTAGAATGTCCAAACTTCATATTTTGGATAGTTGTAACATCTAGTTGTGTACCTCCCCTATTGGTTCCGTTCGACTGGATAGTTTATCTACAGGACCGCCCAAAACATTCGAAATACATTACGCTCAATGGGCCGAAATTCATTAAACTCGCATATCTCAAAAACTATTAGGCGTAGAATGTTGAAACTTTATATTTAGGATTGTTGTAACATCTAGTTGTGCACCTCCCCTTTCGGTTCCGTTCGACTGGATAGTTTATCTACAGAACCGCCTAAAAGATTCGAAATACATTACGCTCTATGGGCCGACATTCATCAAAGCGTTTTTTAGAGGTTTTGGGCTATTTCAAACGACTCAGGAGTGATATATGCTGTAAAGAGTTAGAAAATGAATTTCTCCATTAAAAAAAGTGTCTTTATCATTTACAGTTCTGCTACAGGAACACTCAAAAGATTTTCAATACATTACGGTCAATGGCAATTTTAGGGGCATTCATCCATTTCAAGCACAATACCGTCCTACCACATAAGTTAGGTAATGGTCGGACCACGTGCCACCCTCAAGAACTATGCCAAAAGTCGCCAAGCTTGGCGACTTTTGGCGTGTCGTGTACGTGTGCATATGGTGTACGTGTGTGGTACGTGTGTGCATATGGTGTACGTGTTATGGTGTACACGTGTTATGGTGTTATGGTGTACGTGTGTGCATATTTAACTCTCAAATCTCAAAAACTATTATGAAATTTCATATGTAAGATTGTTGTAATATCTAGTTGTGCATCTCGATTTTTAGTTCCAATCTACTGGATTTTCTTTACACGACCACCAAAAAGAATAGCAGTACTTTAATGTCTATGGACATCTTCAATATAATACAATTGTAGTCAGTCATTGTTTGGTATATGCCCAAAATCTCGCCGTCTGTCCTCGACCATGGCGAGTTTTGGCGAAATGTCGCCAAATTTGGCGATAGTCAGTCATTTGGTCCATGCCCAAAGTATCGCCATTTGTCATCGTTCTTGGCGAGTTTTGGCAAAATATCGCCAAATTTGGCGATAATTTGTCATTGTTGGTCCATGCTTAAAATCTCGCCAAATGTCGTTGACATTGACGAGTTTCGCCGAAATATCGCCAAATTTGGCTCCAAAAATTATTTCATATTTTGTATAACTCTAAAACTTTAACCCGTACAATTTTGAACTTTTGTATTTAGAACTATATTATAATATCTAACTGTTTTCAATATCTTTTTTGACAGCAATCGACTGGGAATTTATTTACAGGGTGAGCCAAATGACTTTAAATACATTAAGGTGTATGGATGCATTAAATTCACTGAAAGTCAGTGGTCAATGACTACTTTGGCTATCCCCAAAATCTCGCAAACTATCTCAAGTTTGTCGGCTTTTGGTGAAATATCGCCAAATAAAGTGTCAGAAGGAAATCTTTCAAATTGAACTCAGCTTGGCGATATCGAAATATTTGGCTAGAAATCGCTATACCTTACTATTATTGATATTTTATCTCTTTCAAACAAATAAGTTTAGAGGAAGTGCATAAAAAACATTTTTGAATTAATAGACGTGCAAGAAAGTCATGTGTTGGACACATCAGATTTTTTTCATATGTTGGAATCTTAACATTCCTAAAATTGCTACTGTCCAAAACATATATTATAAAAACACAAATTTTTTGTCTTTATAAGTATTAAATTTGTACATTTTTACTTCCTTGTATGTAGTATAAGGGAGTAATGTGATCCCAAAAAATTTCGGGGGCCAAATTTCGACAATAAAACCGATTTTGACTACCTCTAAATTTACTTTTAAGAATTTTTTCGATGCATCTCATCGTAAGCTAGCATGCACGATTTATATGAACGCGTCTGCAACTCATTTTGACCAGTGGCGAGTCTATTTTTGCCAGTTTTTCCATGCCGTCTGTACATACGTATGTACGTAACTCGCATGTCTCAAAAACTATTGGTCGTAGAATGTTGAAATTTGATATTCAGGATTTTTCTACGATCTAGTTGTGCACCTCCCCTTTTGGTCACAATCGAATGGATAGTTTATGTACAGGACCGCCCAAAAGATTCAAAATACATTACGCTCTATGGGTCGAAATTCATTAAACTCACATCTAAAAAAATATTAGGCATAGAATGTTGAAACTTCATATTTTGGATTGTTGTAACATCTAGTTGTGCACCTCCCCTTTCGGTTCAATTCGACTGGATAGTTTATCTACAGGGCGGCTCAAAAGATTCTAAATACATTACGCTCTATGGGCCGAAATTTATTAAAGCGTATTTTAGTGGTATTGGGCTATTTCAAACTACTCAGATGTGATATATGCTGTTAAGAGTTACAAAATGACTTTCTCCATTAAAAAAAGTGTCTATAATTTATAGTTCTGCTACAGGAACACTCAAAAGATTTCCAATACATTATGGTCAATGGCAATTTTAGGGGCATTCATCCATTTCAAGCACAATACCGTCCTACCACATAAGTTAGGTAATGGTCCAACCACGGTCACGTGCCTCCCTCAAGAACTATGCCAAAAGTTGCCAAGCTTGGCGACTTTTGGTGAATGTGTGTTTGTATTTAACTCTCAAATATCAAAAACTATTAGTCGTAGCATGTTGAAATTTCATATATAAGATTGTTGTAACATCTAGTTGTGCATCTCGATTTTTGGTTCTAATCTACTGGAGAGTTTATTTACAGGACCACCGAAAAGAATTTCAGTACTTTAATGTCTATGGACATCTTCAATATAATACAACTGTAGACAGTCATTGTTTGGTCCTTTGGTAATTGTTTTACATAACTCTAAAACTTTTAACCTTAGAATTTTGAAATTTTGTATTTAGAACTATTGTAACATCTAACTGTGCATCTCTTTTTTAATTGCAATCGACTGGGTAATTTATGTACAGGGTCAGCCAAATGGCTTTAAATACATTGAGGTGTATGGATGCATTCAATTAATTGAAAGTCTGTGATCAATGACTACTTTGGCTATCCCCAAAATCTCGCAAACTATCTCAAGCTTGTTGGCTTTTGGTGAAATATCGCCAAATAAAGTGTCTGAAGGAAATCTTTCAAACTGAACTCAGCTTGGCGATATCGAAATATTTGGCTAGAAATCGCTAAACCTTACTATTACTGATATTTTTATCTCTTTCAAACATTGATGAAGTGCGTCGAAAATAATTTTGATTTAATAGACGTGCAAGGAAGTCATGTGTTGTCCACATCAAATTTTTTTTTTATATTTACTAAAACAAACAGTAATGCTGAAATAAGATGAGTTGGTCAGTTAGTTGAATAGCACAAGATCCAATAAGGATATGCTGCCTCAGACAATGGAGAATAAGATGTTTCTTAATAAAGTTTATGAACTAATATTAAGCAACTTTCCTTAGAAATTCCATATATAGCAGACCAAAAGTTATAAACTGAGCTCAGGATTAGAAAATTACACAGTAAAGTAAATCAATTGCACAGTGACAAAATTCCCTGTGTGAATAAGACTGACTGAATAATAAACTTATACATCATGAAAGCTATTTTGTATTGAAAATTTATTGTACTAAAAAAACTATGTATTAGATTTTGCCACTCACAATATAGTAGAATGTACCAATGCAATAATAACAATTTATCAACTGAATGCATTCAATGAGACTCATCAAATTATTACTGAGTATTAAGAGGTAAACCAATAGTACTAACTTGCTATAAGAGACTTTCCTTGAGGCAATAAAGTGTCCCATAAACAAACATTCCTATTATCTGTAGAGTGACCAGCTGTTGCTATGAGACTAGAAGAACTTAGAAATGCAAAATCATTGGCTTGTTTCGTGTGGCACTGGGTAGACTAAAGCAGAGAGAAAATAGTTCCAATATTTTATATTTAGTGAAACACATAAAAAATATTAAACATACATCAAAAACTCAAGTTTTATTTATTGTTATTTAGTTTTTTAATTGCTTTTTGTAAAAATAATGTAACAGAAAATAATTTACACTTCAATAATGCAAAAAATTTTGTATTTCATCCATTAAATGATTTTTGAAATAAGCAGTTGGCATAGACAAAATTTTAATAGTTTAGCAGTTTACATTTTATCAAGTCATCTAGTTAAGAAGACATAAACATTAAGGAATCTAATTATTTTTTCTTGCTTGATTTAAAGCTCTCATTATTAAAATTAAGTTCTAAAGAAGTATTTTTAATAGATACTTTCTAAAATAATGAGTTAATTGGCAATAAAGTATGAATACTTCTAATAACACTAGAATATATTGTGCAACACAAACTTAGTTTATATGCTGGCAGATAAAGTTAAACTTATTGGATACTTTATTATTATTTATTTACCCTACTCGATTACTAGGTCATTTTCAATTCAATTACAGTCAAACCTCTATTTTACAAATTCCTCCTGGGAACCAAGACAATTTTGCAAATTTCTTCGTTAAAAAAAAAAAAAAAAAAAAAACCTCCTATAGCAAAATTCATTCTCTATTAAACAAAGCTTTTTTGGGGGTTTAACTTTTTTTTTTCTTTCTTTTAATTCTGTTTCTCTAAGTATTTCTGAAAATTTCAAACTTATTTTGTTCTTTTATGACATTTCATTTTTATCAGTGACCTGGTTTCACCAGGTGTCTTATAGAGATGAGACGGGCTCGGGCTCTGTAACTCACAATTGCGTTCGGGCTCGGGCTCGTGAAAAATTTCTATTTTATTGAACATACTCCTTGAAACAGATTTTTAAAAAGTGATTCATATGGAAAATAAAAGTACTTATAAAAAAGAAAATAGCAGCACGGGTGCTCAGAATGCGCATGAAGCTCTTTGGGTATTTCAGAACGGCGGCTTATATTGCTTAGTTAGTCATGAGATCGGACATTATTTCATAAACATAGATATAAAGAATTAGAAAGTGCATTAAAAATTGGCAACTATATTTGTCTTTAATTTGCACAAACGGCAAAATTTATTCTATTCTATCACAGAATTACTTCTTTGAATTTTATTTATCTTTAGCTGAAATTTCGGGCTCGGGCTCTGACTTAAATAGTATTGCTCGGATTAAAAGTCTTCAGGCTTGGGCTTCAAAAAATGAGCCCGAACTCATCTCTAGTGTCTTAACTCACTGAGAGTAGTAAAATTGCTATTAAAAAACAGAAAAAATTATGACTTTTTCAGCAATTAAATTTAAGGATCACAAGTGCTTAAATTTAATTAGGTCCGACAGTATCACATTATGATAATGTATTCTTAATTTATTTATTATAATAAATACCATAATGACATTAAAATTAATTTTATCATAAAATGATTTACTGAACACCAAAAATACGATGTCATTTCCAGTCTTTTGTTTTACCTTTTTTTGTTGTTCCTTCTTGCAGATTTTTTTTTTACTTTAAAAAAACCCCTCAAATTGTTAGTGTTTATTTTTAATAAGTCTGAGTAACTACTTTTTTCAATAATATTTAGTGTTTATAAATTTAAAATCAGTTGTATGCAGTTTAAAGTATTTAAAAGGTAAATCTCTATTTAATGAATTTTCCATATAGCAAACATTTTTCCAGGATTTAGCGGCTTCGTTAAATAGAGGTCTGACTGTACTTTAATACCATCACAGTTGAATAATTCATCAGAAAATTGAATTAAGGATTAAGACTGTATTGTTATGTCGTAAAGAATAAATAACATTTAGACTAAGTGGAAAATTAACGGGTTTTTATTGTATTAAAAGTTCTATTTTGAAAAATGAAAATAATTAAAGAAAGTTTTATTTAAGATAATTTTGCCCAGAGAAATTAAGTTTTTGGGTATGTGAGGACATTATGGGGGTTTTGTGTCAGTTGGATTTGTAATTTAGAGATGCATGTGCTTGTCATTAATTGCGCGCTAAATGACAGATACATATTTTTCTAAGTGAAATACCTGATATAGTTTCTTTCATAATGGGTTGCACATATGTTGAAAACTACCTTAATGATTTTGATAATGAATTTTGCATTTAATAATTTTTTGTGTTTTTGGTGGCTGACAATTTTTTTTTTAGTGGCTGACAAATATTTTTTTTATATAACGATCTTCTAGTTCCCTTAAATAATATATTAACATTAATAAATTTTAACATTTTTAGTCTTTTACTAATTTTCTTTTGATTTACAACAATCGCTACTGGGTAGCCATTTTCTTTTGGAGTCAGTACGATCCCAGCAGATACATGCGTTCCCGCGTCTTTGACGTTGCCAGATTCAAGGAACAAGAAATTTTACGGCCGTTCACGATGTGTTTTACATCTTGCAAATAATTAATAAGGAGTTATTAAATTCAAGTGGAAGTGTAAAAAGTATACGTTTAATAAAATATACACATCGTTCTTTACAAAGAAATTTTTTGAGACCGTAATTACGAAGTCAATAAAGGGTACCGACTTAAACATCAACTCCATGGCCAATATTTCGCTACAGTAATCGAAGTCCGAGTACGAGAGTGTGACGATCACTATAAATATCAGAGCCGGAGGTGGCGTCGGTCTTCTTCTGCTTCGTCTCTTCTACCTGATAGATATCGGCTGTGAGGATGGCACCAATGGACGGTGACTTTGGAAGGAGCCACGGGAATGAGACCTGAGTGAAGTTGCTTTAAAGGAGGGCCCTCCAATCTTTAACCCATGGATAAGTCATTTTATGCATGCTTCCTTTAACTAACAAATTTTTTTTTTTGTGTGACATGAGGGGTTAAGCTTGAAATGTAAGCTAAATTTTAAAGTGTAATAAGAGGCATTAATATGTGATATTTTCTTGTAATATTGTCTAATTTGATTAATATGGGGGTTCGTAAGATCAATTTAAATAAATTTTTGTAGTCTTTGGACTAAATGAAATAGATGTTTAAAGATTAGAAATTAGGGTCAAGTGTGCCTCTTGTAAATTGTTCAGTAATAAGTTTTATGTTGGAAGATATTAGAAATTTAGTAAAATTTGATAAGTTAAATGTTATGTTAATACTTTATAATCGAGATTTTTAAAAAAATGTCGAAACACAGTGTAGATGGAAAAAGATTGAAAAATTTTAAGATCACTTGTAAATGCATTGTTTAAGTTGCAAATGTTTGTTACTTCAGGTGTATTAATCTAATATCGATGAAATATGTTAATAAATGAATTGTTTCCACTATTTAAGTG
Organism: Cheiracanthium punctorium; assembly: GCA_038373885.1. Lineage (NCBI taxonomy): Eukaryota > Metazoa > Arthropoda > Arachnida > Araneae > Cheiracanthiidae > Cheiracanthium > Cheiracanthium punctorium. Next base: position 289,041 of record JAWZYV010003490.1, on the reverse strand, counting down.
TGTTTCTTGAAGTGCATTTTCTTTTTCACTCGGACTTCATAGGGTTCTGCGGAAATTTAGATATAACATCAACGGTTATGTACAGCTTTTTTTTAAATCTATACGATCACTAAGCCTTAAGATGATTATTTTAGTTGCTTTATAGAAATTATTAGTATTTTAGAAAATTAAAGAAATGGTTCTTTTTATGGCACCTCTTTTGAAACAGTTTAAAGAATTTTAAAAACTAATTTACAAAAATAGAAGTTAAATATTAATATACTAATTTGTCACATTTTATCATCCCAACAATGGTGCCGTGCGTCCTTTTGAATAGTGAAAGAGAGAATGCACTCTGAGGTATATATTGTGTTATGATGATTTGAATGGGAGTAGTTATACTTATGTTGTTTTTTAATTTCTCTGGGTAGAATAGTAAATGGCAGAGCACAACATAACAAAAAAAAAAAAAAAAAAAAAAAAAAAGAAGTTTTATTGTATATTTGAAAGTGTTTTGAAATTAGATTTTAACAGTAGTATTATATATGTAATATAGTATATTGTGATAGTATTTATGTCACAAGGAAGTGACAGGAATTTTGATTTAGGTCCACCTGAATTATACCCATTTTTTGTAACAATGCCAGGGCAAGAAATCCCACACTTTGGGGAATTTTTATCATTAGTTCCACCATTCAGTGGTGAAAACCCAGACCTGCAAATAAATGACTTTCTAGATAAAATTTTGGAGGTAGCAAAATTCGCGGGATGGTCCGAGGACCACATGTTATTTGTAACAAAAACGAAATTAGTAGGGGAGGCTGCTAGATTTGTTAGATCCCAGCCTCAGTTAAATGATGCCAAGTTAGAGACTTTCAAGAAAACACTAAACAACAGATTCACAAAAACGGGCTCAACAAATTATCTCCTTCAATTTACTACGTGTACACAAAGTAACATGGAGGCCCCACGAACGTTTTTATCACGTCTGCAAGGATTGGCACATACAGGGATGTTAACTCCAACACTCGGTTTGGGAGCACCCCGGGAGCAGAAAAAATTTCATTTGGGAGCACTTCGGGAGCAGAAAAATTCCATTTGGGAGCAGAAAAATTCTATTTGGGAGCAGAAAAATTCCATTTGGGAGCACCTCGGGAGCACAAAAAAATAGTTTCCGAGAGGAAAACTAAGATTCGAGATCAGAATTAACATGATTTTGGAGCATAAAATTGAAGATTTAGGAACACAATAAATGCATACAAGAAAAGCAAAGTTTGCAAGCAAACACCATTTGCTAAAAGCAAAACACTATTTGAAAGCACTTTAGGAAAGCTCTGGAAAAAAAAGGGTGTATACAGGCTATGCTATCAGCAACTTGGTAAAAACAATACATGGATTTACATGGACTGAAGGAATTTTTTTTTTCTTGTGTGTGTGTGTGAAACTGCTCTTTTTAATGGTTTTCATATAAATGCTAAATGGAAAGAGAGTGGGAGGGAAGTATTTCTTATATGCAATGGTACTTTTAATGCATGTTCGAAGGTTGTAAAAATACTTATATTTAAATGGTAGAATTAACATTTCTGCCGTTTATATCATTCTAGAATTATGTATTCAAAATTTAGTCTATTTTAAAATAAAGATTTTAATTACAGATCTATAAATGAAATTCGTAACACATTCTGAAAAATTTGCGGACGCACTTTGGCTGAACATGGGCCCAGGGGCGTCGCCCCGTCTGTCCCCTCTCGTAGAGCCTGCACACACACAAAAAGAAAAACAGTGGTGTAGTTTTAAGAAAAAAGGTTTAGGAGCACTCGCAACTGAAGACTCAAAAATCATGCGTCCATGATGAAAAGTGAAGAACGCTTACTTTTGCTGACATAAGCTCGAATGAAAAAGTAGTGAGACGGCATCTCCCCGCTCATGACCTTCACGGGCCGAAAATGTCTAGCCCGGCCCAGTATTTAATCAAAATAAAAAATTCAGACCCGGTCCAGCTTGTATATTAATCATGATTTAAGGAAGGGGGGGGGGGGAATCACAAGCCAATCGTTTGGTCTTGTCCAAATTTTAGGAGAACAAAAATTTCCGGAAAGGCTCGATTTTGCAAGCGCAGAGGACCGTCTTTAAGAGTATACGCTTGTTCCGGTCCATTCTAGAAAATGTTTCGGAGCAGCTCGGCGCAGAATTAACATCCCTGCACATAGATGTTTTGAGGATGAGACTAGCAGGGAGAAAATGCTTGTCTCACAGGCTTTGGCTGGGCTACAGCCGTCAGTTAGGAGATTTGTCATGTCACAACAACAGGAAAAATTTGAAGACATTTGGCAGTTAGTGCTCAAAGAGGAAGAATTTTAAAAACTAATTTACAAAAATAGAAGTTAAATATTAATATACTAGTTTGTCACATTTTATCATCCCAACAGTATATAGTCTGCCAAACTAAAGAAAACGAACAGAGAATGAAAAGAGAGTTCTACAGGGAGTATAATACAGAACCTCTTATCCGGAATGGTTGGGACCGGGTGTATTCTGGATAACTGGTTGGGGATTAACATAACATTTACTGATTTGATTGGTAGCATATATGTTACTCTCTATTTTTTATTAGAATTAAACATTAATTGTTAATATACGAGAAAAATAATATAAAAAACTCTTAATATGATCAAGATAAATAATAATCATATTTAGAGAGGAAGTAGTAAATGTATGATAACTTAGTCACACACTAAAAAAATAAATAAAGTACCTCACCAGATTGCTTACATTATCAATTCTAGCTGTAGTACTCAAAATAAAAAAAAATAAAAACATAAGAAATATAAAAAAAAAACTCATTTTTTGCTTTTCTTTCAGAAAAAAAATAGGAATTTAATTGATTGAAAAATGATTCTGGATAAATGGTTTTCTGGATAACTGGTTTCCGGATAAGAGGTTCCCTACTGTAATAGCAAATTCTCATTTCCCTAAAATGTTGCAAAGATTCGAATAAAAGGGAATTTCATGATTTTAAGAGGAGGATAATTTTTTTAATGCCAAAGTACTAAGCATAAACAAAAGTGAAAAATGGAGAACTAATAAAAGGTAAACATTTACTGTTTAAAATAAATTAAAAACCTACAGTAAAAATAATCCTTTGATGAAAATATATTCGTAAATACCTAATAGAACTGAAACATTCAATCTAACTAACTTTAAAAACAAACAATACATTAGAAAACTTACAAAGAAAGGTCTATTACTAACTGTCCCAAGTCCAACTTGCCACAAGCTAATAATGCCGTCACCATCAGTAACACCAAACTGCAATCAAAGTAAAACAAAACAAATAAATAATGAAGTTTAGAGCTGTTATTAGATACAGTTTTGTTTTCCAAAATCCCTCATTACATATATTTTTTTCATTAATTTTAATAAACTTTTACAAAAATTTTAAAATACTAAACATCAAAGTGCAAACAAACCTTATTGCCTTGTGAATTGAAAAGGATTCTAGTGACTTTTGCAAAAGTTCCAGGTTGTCGAGGAGATGATATCGGTTGTGAATGATTCCATTCCCAGATGCTGACTGAACCATCTTGAGATCCAGATAAATCTGAAAATTCCATTCAATGATTTATATACTGAAACTACATAGACAAAAATACTGTGAGTGTTTCATCCTTAATTAAAAAATACAGAATAAGTATGTTTTATCGATGTATGTATCATCATATAAAGAGTTGAATTAAAGCATGTGAGAGCTCTTAGGCTATGAATTGATGAACTGCCTCCTTCAAAAAAATTTTGATTTTAACCTTTTCGCGCCGACTGTCACGTATATGTGCCAGTAAGAAACGCACTCAGTTCCCGGCTGACACGCTGGCGTGCAAGAGTGTTTCCTTGTTCACCCCCGACCGTCACACAGTTGTGCCAGTGTCCTGGAACGTTTTAAAAACTATAACTTATGGCACAAGATGGCATTGTATGTCCATGCGGTTACAGATACATGTAGATTTGACCTTCTACTCAGAATGGGAGTAGCATGACTCACATACACGTGGTTTTTGATAATATAAACGTAAGTTGAAAGGAATGTTTCTGAATGGTATACTTTATGACGGCTCTATAAATTCGTACGTGGTATTTCTTTATAGTAAGCAGGGAGTTTTATTTTCGCTACAGCGTTGGGTATTACGGTTTGCAGTCCAGTTTTTAGTGGATAATTAGATCTAGTAGACGTGGATTTTTTCTCATTTTACAGTTAGAATGTCGAAGCTTCGAAAGTGTTAAAGCTTGAAATAGCAGAAATGGCGCAAATTATTTGAAATTATGAGATATTGATTCTGAAGCAGATTCGGATAGTAGTGATAGTGACACTATAATATATTCTGATTGTTCTGTTCATGGATTTAGGCTTAATCGCGAAAAACTCTCCGGCCCTGGACAGACACTTGCGAAAGAGACTGCCGGCCTCAGCAATAAGCGCGCGTTTGCGCTTCCCATCGCGAAAGGGTTAATGATGATAACTATTTAGGGATTTTTGTTTGCACAGAAGACTTTTTATGGTCTTCATACTCTTGGGTATAGTTAATGCTAAATGTATGATTACATTACCAAATTTTGCAAAATATATCATAATTGGTCAAATGCATCATCATTTTCCAAAACATATCAATTCAAACTTGAACTAACTAATGATTAACAGTGCCAACAAGTTTTTCATGTATACAGTCACTAATTATCTATTACTTTCCCAGACTTATATAAGTTGATAAACGTTAAAATTTTTTTAATACATTTTGTTATAACTTTTTTTCTTTTGATTTATGCTGTGGGGCTCCTAAAGTGTTCAACGCCCACACATTAAGCCCACTGAGCAATCTGATCATAATCACACGGAAAAAAGCTGCAATCATTTTTATACACCAATTATCCAGATTTTCAATTAGTGGGGAAAAAATTATGTACATATATGCTAATATATAAATATATGTATATGCCGAAGGATAAAACAGAAATATGTACTTACAAACAGGCATGAGAGGATGAGATGTGAGTTTTCGGACACCATCAATTTTATGTTTCTTAAGCTGAAATAGAAACAGTTTAAATCACTTGTATGTGAAATGGTGTTCTCTAGTTATTGTTAATTTTGCATAACAGAGAATAATTTCAACTAATTATAGAAACACAAACAGTTAAAATTTTGCCAAATAAATTAATTTTTACAAAACAAGGTAAAATTTATGACATTTTATTTACTTGCTTGTTGCTATTATTTATAAAGCATAGCATACTAAGCAAAATAATTCTGTCTTTCATATCACTCACTCATTCACTCACACTCTCTCTCTCTCTCTCACACACACACACACACACACACGCACACACACGCTTTTTCTAAAACGAAAAAGCTTATTTTTACTGATACATGACAATAGAGGCAAAAAGTAAATAGTTTAATGCATGTCACTGAAAAAGTTGACAGAAAAAACAAACATAAAATATTTGAAGCCGGGACCTCTCGCACCCTAAGCGAGAATCATACCCCAAGACCACCGAGCCACAAACATAAAATATTAAAAATTTTCAAGTGTTGTGACTCTAACTCAATTATGCACAAAAAGTAAAATTTTAATATTGTAAATATTGTGATGTACCTGAATGCCAGCCAAATTTCCTATGCTAGCTTTGTGAATAAATAATAAATCTTTTCAAAAACTACACAACTTACCAAAAGTGAGTAGTTATTATAACTTTCTTTCTTGTTCTCTTGGATTACGGGGGGCTTAGGCACTTCTGCTTTAGAGCATTTTGTACCAACCTCAAATCCAGATTAGATGGATAACGTCAGTTTCTGCCAAGTGTGTTAATTTCTATCAGACCCCCAAACAGTTCATTTCTACCTCATACAGGAGCCGATAGATGGCAGCACTACCAATTGTAAGTAAGGACTTCTTAATTTTGAAGCAAATACCAACAGAAGACACCCAAGGCTTAGTTTGCCACCCCCAGAGGTACCGTTTTGTATGGAAAATTGGAGGACATTGCGACCATGACATACTTAACATGCCCCAGTCACCATTAGAGAGCATGGCGTCTTAGGCTGGTCCCAGGATCGAACTCACAACCTTTTGGCTGCGAGACCGATGCCTTTCCCAACTGTGCTACCGCGGCCCAATATCATTACTTACTACGTGACTGACTTTTTATTAAGAACAATACTTTATGAAACCAATACAGAGAATTTGGCTTGAATACATTTTTAAAATGATGTGCTAATGGAATTTCATTGGATTTGCTGATTTTAGGGATAATTTTAGAATTCTGCATACTGTTTGTGTCAATGTTACAGTATATACAGTCAAATATACACCTATTATCATATACAACTTTATACATATGAAACAAAAGGTTGCATAAAATAACGATTTTTATATTTAAAGGATGTACTCCTGAGATTACAGCTGTGCTGAAGAATCTTGTATCTGCTCGCAAGAAAGTGTTTGCATTTTTTTTCATCATGGATGAAAGGGAGTATACTTGAAAAACGAGTTTTAAGAAGTAGAAAACTCTTTAAGGGAGCGCAATTGGTAGTCTTATAAACAACTGACATTCAAACAAAATAAATGAATAAACATGTGCAGTAAGTAAATAACTTAAAAAGGCTAGATAACAAATTGCACATAATAATTAAATATTTAAGATAATTAATTATGTTGTGATTAAAAATATAAAACTACCACATTTAAAAGATAAATGAACAAATGCATCAATATTTAAGGAAAGTTGCAAATGAAATAAAATTTATATTTTAAGCTATTAACATTTACTCTCAAGCAATAATAAGTTCCTTAAAGAAAAGCAGGGGGGGAAAAAAAGAAGCATACAAACACGAAACACCTCGCTCACACATTCGTTTACTCACCGGCTTCAACATATGTCGACTTCTTTCAATAACTAACTGACAGAATTGAGGGTTAGTACACCCAGGAAAGTTCAGGCCTTTCATCTTTGCATAAACAGTAAGTTACAATGGCACAAACAGGAAGGCAGAAGATTCAGTTAGCAGCAGAGAAAGAGCAAAGAAACAGATTTTTAAAAGCAGTAAAAGAAGGAGAAGAGGGAAAATATGATTAAAGTGTCAGAGAACTTTAATGCATACATCATGCACAGTTATACACAATTAGTAAGTTAATTTAAAAAAAATGAATTTTAACAGCTTTTGTGGCATTAATATGCTTTATGCTCTATGAATTGCAATGTTTTTGTCATCAGAATAGCTATTATTGTTCTAAATATGAAGGGAAAAATAGCTGTAAAAATTAATATTGTTCTGAATAAATTCTTCCAGAGAAATAATTTGAAGGAAAAAATTCAACATTATGATATATAATTATTTTTTTGCAATTCATTTTACATTTTGTTACAATTTTAGCGTGTATAAAATAAGTTTTGTTGACTAATTCATTTAATTTAGGGATAAAACAGAGTAATATTAGTTATCTGCCCTGACTTGACATCTGGTCAGATAATTGACATAACTGGGTGGGGGCTATGGAAGTTTAGTCTAATCAAAGAAATTTTTTAATTCACTTCAGGAGAGTATTTTCTTTAAATTACTTCAAAGGTGTACCCAGTTACAATAAAGCTGTAAAACAAGTATCTTCAGACAGTGGTTGCATTAGACATCTGTGACTGTTGGCAGCCTTGCAAATTTTTTTTTACAATTTATTAAAAGTTTGGTGTTATTGTTATTTGATGAGTTAGATGCAATACTTCAGGAAAACAAAAACAGCAACTTACAACCTTTCAAACTATATAAAGAACTTCAGTTTTTAGAATTCAATTCACTAGAGTTTATCAATGATGCTAAACAACTTATTCAGTAAATTAGAAAATAATTTGGAAGAAAAGTATATCCAAATGTTTCCATAACAATCAGAATCATGCTCACAGTTGTAGTCATCACAGCTTCTGCTGAGAGAAGCTCCTCACACTGAAAACAAATGAAAACCTACTTTCAAGTTTAATGAGCCAAGAGAGACTATGAGTGATTAATTCTATCAGTTGAAGCTGAAATAGTAGCTGGTGTTAATTATGACACAATCTTTAAAAAATTCAGTGAAGCTAAAAGATGAAAAGTTCATCTATTTTAATTTGAGTTTGCGTGATTCTTGTTATCATTTAATTCGTAATAATAACTCATATACCCATACAATATAGTGCAGAGTTTCTCAAACTGTGATTCAGAGCACTAAGTACTTTATGAAAAACATCTTCTTGCTTTAGCCTCCAATTCTCTAAGTCTCAAATTTATACAAGGTGCCCTGTCAATTCTCAAAGTGCTCCAACAAAGAAAAAGTTTGAGAAGCTATGAATTAGTATACAATTCAACTAATTTAACATTTTCTTTCTGACTTGGAAATGGAAGTGGCTTTGCAAAGCTTGTCACCGACCCACATTTGGTCTAATGATACCATTATCTTCAGAACAAACTAAGAGTATTTATTTTGTAATATTGAAAATGTGAAAGAGCAGAATCAAATAACCCTAAAGGACAAAAACTGCATGAAAATTTAGCAAATGCTAATATTTGTTTATTTAAACATGCAAACCCTGCAGCATTTCTTCTTAAGGTAACAGTAGATATTTTATTGTTAAGCTTGAAAAAAATTTGACAAAAATATGTCTACACTCAATATATTTAATCTTCGACCACTTAAAATAAACAACTTCCTATTCTATTTTTATTATATACGTACTGAAATTGGGATTGCACTTTCTTTTAAAAGCGTGGGAAAAATTTTCGCATTCGAAAGATTTTGTTTCGCAGGAAACATGAGAACATCCCCTCTAATATCAATGTTTCATGGGGAGGTAAGGAAATCACTGTATTTGCTAAAAAAAAAAGGGTTAAATGGATAATCGAGAAAAACTATTTTAAGCAAACTGTAATCATAGCTTTCCCTTCAAAGCCTGATACCTGTGAATTCAGTATGACACAATTGCTACTTATAACACCCGTAGTCAGATGACGCATGCACACATGCCGTGCGTGAATACTTTCAAAGGTCTTTCAGATAGTTCTCCCGGTAATTCCATGTGTGCTTTTTTTTTTTTTTTTTTTTTTTTTTTACTACATGGATAGTCACCTGAAAGAAATAATTTTTTAGTGCTAAAACTCTAAAGCAATCTATATTATAAATGCAAGTGAATGAATAATATTGGCTGCACAGCATAAGCATAAAGTTTACAAAATTATTGGACAGAAGTGAGTGGAAGGCGAAAGGGAGAGTTTCACACCCACAGATGTAGAAAAATTCAAGATTTACATAGATAATTGGAGTTGTTTTAAAATAATTCCTTAAAGCCCTCAAGATTTGAAAACATATTAAGAGTGAAGATTTGCATGTGATTAATTGAGTAAAAATAAAAGTATACAAAAAAAAAAGTTTGTTTTGAATTAATGACTTTGATTTTGAGGCCATAGTATAATTACTTCCTTGTACGTAGTATAAGGAAGTAATGTGATCCCGAAAAATTTTGGGGGCCAAATTTCGACAAAAAATCCGATTTTGACTACCTCTAAATTTAATTTTAAGAATTTTTTCGATGCATCTCATCGTAGGCTAGCATGCACGATCATATTAACGCGTCTGCAACTCATTTTGACCAGCGGCGAGTTTATTGTGGTCAGTTTTTCCATGCCGTCTGTACGTACGTACGTATGTATGTAACTCGCATATCTCAAAAACTATGGGTCGTAGAATGTTGAGATTTGATATTTAGGATTTTCTATGATCTAGTTGTGCACCTCCCCTTTTGGTCGCAATCGAATGAATAGTTTATGTACAGGACCGCACAAAAGATTCGAAATACATTACGCTCTATGGGCCGAAATTCATTAAACTCGCATATCTCAAAAACTATTAGGCGTAGACTGTCGAAACTTCATATTTTGGATAGTTGTAACATCTAGTTGTGCACCTCCCCTTTTGGTTCAATTCAATTGGATAGTTTATCTATGAGCCGAAATTCATCAAAGCGTTTTTTAGAGGTATTGGGCTATTTCAAACGACTCAGAAGTGATATATGCTGTAAAGAGTTAGAAAATGAATTTCTCCATTAAAAAAAGTGTCTTTATCATTTACAGTTCTGCTACAGGAACACTCAAAAGATTTCCAATACATTACGGTCAATGGCAATTTTAGGAGATTCATCCATTTCAAGCACAATACTGTCCTACCACATAAGTTAGGTAATGGTCCGACCACGGTCACGTGCCTCCCTCAAGAACTATGCCAAAAGTCGCCAAGCTTGGCGACTTTTTTGTGTACGTGTGTGCATATTTAACTCTCAAACCTCAAAAACTATTATGAAATTCCATGTATAAGATTGTTGTAACATCTAGTTGTGCATCTCAATTTTTGGTTAAAATCTACTGGAGAGTTTATTTACAGGACCACCAAAAAGAATTTCAGTACTTTAATGTCTATGGACATCTTCAATATAATAAAATTGTAGACAGTCATTGTTTGGTGCATGCCCAAAATCTCGCCGTCTGTCCTCGACCTTGGCGAGTTTTGCCGAAATGTCGCCAAGTTTGGCGATAGTCAGTCATTTGGTCCATGCCCAAAGTATCGCCATTTGTCATCGTTCTTGGCGAGTTTTGGCGAAATATCGCCAAATTTGGCGATAATCTGTCATTGTTGGTTCATGCTTAATATCCTGCAAATGTCGTCCACATTGACAAGTTTCGCCGAAATATCGCCAAATTTGGTGCCAAAAATTATTTCGTACTTTGTATAACTCTAAAACTTTAACCCGTAGAATTTTGAACTTTTGTATTTAGAACTATATTATAATATCTAACGGTTTTCAATATCTTTTTTGACAGCAATCGACTGGGAATTTATTTACAGGGTGAGCCAAATGACTTTAAATACATTAAGGTGTATGGATGCATTCAATTCATTGAAAGTCTGTGTTCAATGACTACTTTGGCTATCCCCAAAATCTTGCAAACTATTTCAAGTTTGTCGGCTTTTGGTGAAATATCGCCAAATAAAGTGTCAGAAAGAAATCTTTCAAATTGAACTCAGCTTGGCAATATCGAAATGTTTGGCTAGAAATCGCTATATCTTACTATTATTGATATTTTATATCTTTCAAACAAATAAGTTTAGAGGAAGTGCGTAAAAAACATTTTTGATTTAATAGACATGCAAGGAAGTCATGTGTTGGACACATCAGATTTTTTTAAAAATCTTGTTTTAGAGTAATCAGAGTTTGTCTCCAATGGAATGCATGCTCAAAGTCTTAGTACACTTTTTCACTCCAAAGCAACCAATTTAAAATTAACCAGTCTATCTTCTAATATCTGTGAGCTAATGAAATTAGTTATGAATAGCGATGGCCAGGGTTGACAAAAGTTGTAAAATCTTAGCAACCAGCTAAAATTTTTAGGAGTCTATATATACTGAATTATAGTAATGAAGAAAAAAGCTAGTTGCCATGGGATACTTTTCAGTCGCCTGGGTGACCAGTGACTGTTTTTTTTTAAACCCTGATGATGGCATTACCACAGAACCAACAGTTATGTTAGTTTTATAAAGTAATAACATGTTTTTAGAATATACTATTTATTTTTGCTTTCACATAGAGCTTTTGACCATTCATGTGAACAATTTATTTTCCTTACATGGTGGTGTAACTTAGGGCTAATGATTGAAAACTTTTATGTAATTCTTTCAAGCTTGGCTATGGCTAACCTTATTCCTCTGTTGTCATTGTCAAGAGATGTAGAAAGTCACTGCACAAATGCGCTACATAGATTTTTATGAAACAAGAGCAAATCTTACATTTTTTGATGTGCTAACAGAGGGAGTTGATCCTGTAGGTGTAGATCCAGTAGAATGGTTGGCTGCTGCATCCATTGGGTGCTGTATAACAAGATATTCTGTGGACGGTAACGTATCAGCAGGCCTAAAATTAATACTAAATTTGCCTCAGAAAAAAAAAGCTATCCATCAAGTTGCATAGTTAAAATTTTAAATTATATCAATCTAATAAATCATGAACTAAACCATTTTATTGTTATTAGAAATGCTTCTTTTGGTTTAAATTTACAAAGTCCAAACTACTTAAGTTGCATACGACTAAGTACTCTCTACAAGTAATTTATAACTAATAGTAATGCATTAAAATTCTAAAATAAAAAATCTGTAATCTTTAGTATTTAGCCAGCAGTAACTAAATATAGGCCTTTTAGACATGCAAATACTTAGGATAGTCTCATGAATCTTGCAAACAACTTTACTTCTTAACAAATTAGAATAATTATACAAAAGAATATTTTGAATAAATTAATCATTATAAACATTTGTTTAATTATGGTAATTTAAATTATTTATGTGAAGTAATGCCATATAAACAAATTCATTGGAAGATAAAAGAACTTTAAAGCACAATATGCGTAGTATTCTTTTAAATGCTTATAAGAAAATTAATGCGCAAATAAATAAACTTTGTAAAAAAGTTTAAATGCAAATTTTGTATCAATATTATCAAATTTTGTCAAATAATGGTTACAAAATTAAATAATGAATTGCAGAAAATACATTCCAAATGAAGTTTAGATTTATTAATTTAAATTGATTTCAAGTGACTTTCTTGTTCGTGGAAACTAAAATATGAAATAAATGATATACAGTTTCTATATGTTTTACTGATATACCTGAGATAAATCCAGCAAACAGTAATACAAATAATATCAGGTTAAGAGAAAAAGATTTATCTAGAATTTTTTCATGGTGTAAAAGAAAAACATGTAGCCATTACCATACAATATAAATCAAGGGTGGGCATTTAGTCGATTGCAATCGACCAGTTGACCATCAAACATTTTAGGGAGATTGCCTTTACCGAGACCTAAAACGCACATACTAAAACAAACATATTTAAATTGCATTTCATTTAACACCCTTCTTTGACACTACCTATCTCTGTGAATTTGTATTTTCAACAAGAATATAATTGAGACAGCATATCGTTCCCGTCTCACAGACGACCACTTGGAATCCAGTACAAGATCAGCAGTTAGTAATTATACATCAAGCTATTCAAGATTGGTGGACAGTATGCAGGCTAAGTCTTCGACTAACTATAACTACAAGAACTAACTTCAGATGAAAATGATTTATTTTAATGTATTTTGAATTGTTTGATAATAAATGCATCATTTAGTAGGTAAGTGCATGTTCCATGTTTATGATTAAGTTAGAATAAATATTGCAGACATTTTTTTTAGCTTCATCACACCAATGCTACTGGGTGGACTCCAAGATCTAAAAAAAAAATAAAAAATAAAAAAAAATAAGTAGCCCATATCCAAGAATAGTTTGCTCACCCTTGGTATGAATGATTACACACTAAAAGGAAAAGATTTCATGCAAATATACCTTAACAAATTTAAAGCATCATATTCTGCCTCAGCTTCAAGCCATGGTACTGGCTGAAGGAGAACTGAAACATCAAGCTCTTGAATTTCTTTTGGACTAGCTAGAGCTATAATACCACTCTTCACCTATAATTTCAAGAAATAAAATAAATATTCAATTGAAGATCAGAAATAATATAAAAATTAAAATACGTTATTAAGTACTTCCCACAAAACTTTCAGTTACAGAAAAATGAAAAAAAAAAAAAAAAAAAAAAAAAAATTGGAAAGCTTGGTTCTTAAAATTGCATTCTAATTCTTAAAAAAGTTTTAGTAATGTCAATATCAGGTATGAGAATACACAAATATGAAAAAAGAGGAAAAGTGCGTGAGTGCAGTTCACACATTTAGACCTTGAGCAAAGTTCAAGCGTGTGGTACACATTTTTGACATATATATACACACACACATTACAATTATTTTATATCAAATATATATGTTACAATTACTCATTAAAATTTTTATTTAAATTATAATTATTATCTTTAAAAATTAAAATTCCTAAACATTTATGCACAATTTTAGATGCAAAACATTCAATAATGAAACAGGTTATCATTATTTAAAGAATGATCTTAAGCAATTTCACACAATCTACAGCCAAGACAAAATCCTAACTTTAGAAAACAATTTTACTCTATTCTTTTGAAAGTGAATGCAACTTAATTTCTGAAAAAAAAAAAAAAAAGATTTTCCATGAACTGCTTCTCATAAAATTCCTGGATATCATTAAATATTTTAAGCTTCCATTGATTTAGTACAATTCATTATAAAATAGCCCAAGAACACAGAACATGACATAGCTCAAGAAAAATATATTTAAAATTTTAAAAGTAATTTAAACTATCCTCTTATATCAAACCATAAAATCAATCCTGTAACTTTAAAAAGTTACAGTTTACACACTAACAAAACTTCATAAATATTTCAAAAAATTTAGGCCATAAATGTTCCCATTAAAAATATGAGAATGCCATCTCATTTGTTTTTCTTCCTCCTAACAAATGGGAGAGGGAGGAGGGGAAAGCTGACTATTTGTATGCCTGCCAACAACTAAGGTAGAAAATCCAGTTATGTATAATCTTATCACAATTTTAAACTTATAATTGCTTATTTGTGACAAAAACCACACATTCAAATTTTTCACACATTAAATTTCACCATCTATACAATGCATTATTAATATTTTAAATAGGATTACACAAAGTTACTATTTGTAAAATGAATAATTTTTCTTTTTACAACAATTTATCTTTGAAATTTCAATTTTGCAGAAAATCAGGAATGCTAAATGCAGGATTAGAAAATGATATCAGAATGTAAATAATTCTTGTAACACGAAATACTAAAAACCTTAATGTTTTTTTAGGCTTACAAACGCAACTTTTTCTTAAATATGTAAAATTTTAATTAAAGATCTGCTTTTTAAATCAGAAAAAAAGTAGCAAATTTTTGAGATTTTGGACTCACAAATGTTCCTATATAAATGCCAATGTTTTGGCATCCAATTTCCAAAGACCTTCATAAATAAATAATCAAAATAAGCAGAAATCTCTTTCTGATTGGATCAAAATATTTTGGTATATTAACCCATAGTGAATGAATATACCATGATACTAGTAATATTTTAGAATCGGGAGAAAAAATGAATATGTCGATCTTTAAAGCTTAAAAATATCAGAAAACAAGGAGATTTTAATGAAAAACCAAGAGAACCATCTAAATCCTGTAGAGTTGGCAGGTTTGCAAATTCCTCAGCCAAAGTTGAATTCAGTTTTAGTATTATGAAGCCAGGCTTTAAAAGGAAAAAAAGAAAGAAAAGAAGAGAGATTTTACTTTACAGAAAAAGGAAGATGGAGAAATCAAAATCCAGTGAGTTGGCAAGTTGAAGTAAGAATCGCACATAGGATACAATAAGCTTTTCCACGAGAATTTAGCTTCCTGATGGATTCGTGTAAGAACACTCCATCAATTTTCTTTTGCAATGACATATATTTTTCAATCTTTTGCCAAGATTTCATAGAGTAACATTCGAACAGCGGCTTATATATCCAATGATTGCTTTCCATAATTGCAGTGATGCTACAGCGGTTTAGGCCTTTCGTATCAGAAAAAATGCACTTTTGTATCAGTTTTGCAGACTTTTGCATCAGCTTTGTAAATTTTTGTGTTTAAAAAGAAAATTCTATATTTATCAATCTTGCAAGCTTTTGTATCGCTTACATATTATGTATAATGCCCCCCTCTCCCCCTCTCAAAAAAGGTAGAAAGAAAAATATTGTTATCAGTAAAGCTGATTATTATATACAGTCAATTCCCTTTAATCCGAAGACCTATTATCTGCAAATGCCTCTAATCCGCAATTGATTTTTAATGTAAACAAACAAATCAATTTTGAAAAAATACAATTTCAATGTGTTCGGACATTCAAATAATACTAATTTAAAAAAAATACAGGCACAAATGCAGTAAAATAATAAATAACAATGCTAAAAGAACATAACTATATAAATGTTATGTCAAATTTAATACCATAATTGCACATTAAAAATTGGGTTTCTCCCATTGAAATAGATTACAGAGAGTTAGCTTTTCATGCAGGAGAAAAGTCGTCTGATTGCTAGGCTCATCAAAATGCTCTATTACCTGGCAATTCTCGCAATTCATAGTTTTCTAGGATTAGCTCAACTCAACTTTGCATATGTTCATTTTCCTTTTACATGCTGTTAACACTCAATTGCGATAGGGATTCTGATACAGAATCAATCAAGAAAAAACTGTTCTCGATGAAGGGTTTAAAATTGGAGAGAATTACATTAGTTTTCTTGCAAAATAAATTTTTATTTCTGAACAAGAAATTGCATTTTTACACTATTATTTGCAAGCTAAAGTTTTGGAAAACAAATGTCAAAATTTAAAACAAACTACTATTACATCAATGTTTAAAAAATTTAGAGTAATCAATTATGAATTTTCATTTCTGCACTTGAAATACGAAAAATGTATATTTTATATCTATTCGAGTATGCTTAAATTATTTACCTATTGATAAGTTGAGTTACTACTGAAAAATTACTTAAGGTTAAAAATTTACTAGATATCGTCTTTTCTTTTTAATCTGTATGCATGATTAAATTAATCAACTTGCTCTAAATCTGCAAAAGAAAATGTAACAATGACCTATGATCTGCAAAATCCTATAATCTGCACAACCTTTGGTCAAAACTTTTGCAGATTAGAGGGAGTTGACTGTATATATATTTTTAAGGGGACAATCTCAAATTGATTATACTGGTGATTAAATTTGTTTGATTATTGGGCTGTATTTTAAAGTATCGACATTAGCATTATACTACCATTTTTTTTTTTTTTAACCGAACAATTACAAGCCAGGAGCTATGTACAAGTAATTTAGCAAATAACTAATAATATTATATTTTAAGAAAATCTTTTTTAAGACTACTGTTGAGTTCCGAGAACTTTAATTAAAAGACAATTCATTCACTAGATGGCAGGACTGCCTCATCCAAGACATTAATTTATATCGATATTTTTTATATCGTATTGTAGTAAATTTTAATCGAGAGTTTGTTTTGTTGATAGTTTTTGTTCTTCAGTGTCGCAATTCTTATATGATTCGTAGCGCGGCTTCTAAATAGACTAAAATCTAAATTGTAAATTATATTGATACTTTCTGTTTTATCTTAGTCCAAATATAGTGCAAATTAGTAATAAAACAAGAATTAAAGTGAGAAATCTGGAAGTTGATTATTCGAGTCAGAGTTTTTCTGTAGGTCACTCAAGAACAGAAGTATTCAAAGTTGGTATTGTTCCAAATCTTATTATGTTTCCTGTCCATGCAAGTAAAGGTGAGTGAATTTTGTTATTACTACAAAAACTTACTGTCCTATCATATGGAGGCACCGGCGAGATAGATTTTTTGAATATTTGAAATGAATACTTGCATGGACTATTCGATTTATATGCGTATATATGAAATCAAAAGTGCATTCTGAATTCTCTTTTGTGCTATAAAAATCAGAAACTGCTATTTTAAGTTGTAATACTGTTTGAATTCTTGAAAAATTTACTGGATTGATTAGATAAAATTAAAATGGGTCCAAAAACGAAATCGCCATTTCCGCTCATGTACCAGACGCAAGTGAAGGAAATCAAACGGTACGGTGATAGTGTGGAAAACGTAATCAATTCAGAAAATGTTCAGAAAATTCTAGCACTTAAGGGAAATATTTTGAAATGTCATGAGAAACTAGAAGAATGTTATTATGAATTTTCTACTTTCGAAGAGTTTAATGAAGATACAGAGTATCAAATTTTTGCTGATTCTAAAGATTTTGCCGATTCGGCATAAGAAAAAATCGAGTCAAAATTAAGTATAATTAATGATAAATCACAGTCACCAGATAACGAGAAACCGAAAACTACTGTCGCTCCTTATACAAGTATAAATCTCCCTAAATATGATCTACCTTCATTCTCAGGAAACTTTGATGAATGGTTGAGTTTTAAATCGATATTTTTAAGTTCAATAGATTCAAATGAAGCCTTAACAGACATTCAAAAATTGCAGTATTTGCAAAACTCAGTAAGTTCGGATGCTTCAAGATTAATTAGAGGATTCGCTATAACGAACGAAAATTACAAACATGCATGGGATACGCTTTTGAATCGATTCGATAACAATAGAGAATTGGTATTTTCTCAGTGTAAAAAGATTTTCAGTTTAAGGAGTGTGAAATCGACCTCTGAATCCATCAGAGTTATGATAGATGTTTGTAATGAAGTTCTTAGAAATTTTAAAACCTTAGGATTAGAACAAAATCAACTAGTTGAAATACTGATAGTATATACGTTACAAAACAAATTAGAAGATTCTATTAAAGTTAAATGGGATTTAACTCTAGAAGATAAGAACTTTCCTTCGTTAGATAATTTTCTTTCATTTTTGGAAAAACAAGCCCGATGTCTACAGGGTGTCAGGAATGTTCAACCTAATGAGAAATTAGTTAAATTACCACATAAACCATACGTTCTAAAGACTGTTGTGAACCCAGTTAAAGATTCTTGTAAACTTTGCCTTGCTTCTCATTCATTACACAATTGTGAAAAATTCCTTAAAATGAGCGTAGACGATCGACGATGTTTTGTGAAGGACAATAAACTCTGCTATAACTGTCTACGTGGTAATCATAACGTATCTTCCTGCAAATTCACTACAGTATGTCGCGTATGCAAAAAGAAACATCACACCTCCTTGCACACTGTTAGACCAACTTCGAGAGACACCCCTCCTGATGAATCCACTCAAAGTCGGCCCACTGGTCAAAGTACAGCTCGGCCGCCTTCCATGTCTCAAGAACAACAGTTTTGTTTGACTGGCCATATGCACAATTCAAATTCAATTTTGCTTTCTACAGCAATTGTCAACGTTAAAAACTATCAGGGACAATTCGTTGAATGTCGAGTCTTAATTGATGGGGGTTCCCAAGCATCTTTAATCACTGAGTCTTGCTGTAAAAATCTTGGTCTACCTCTTTATGAATCAGAGAGTACAATTTTAGGGCTAGAGAACAAGGTTGCTGCTTTAGCTACTAAAAGAGTCGAACTTAATTTTACTCCCCACTTCAGTCAAGAAACATTCTCAATAAATGCACTCGTTGTAAATAAACTCACCTGCGATTTGCCGAACTTTCAAATCTCAAGTTTTGATTGGCCTCACCTTTCAGGACTTCAGTTAGCTGATCCTTTCTTTTATATCAGTCGTCCGGTGGACATTATTCTGGGAGCTGATATATTTTTTGAGCTAATTCAATATGGTAAAATTTCTGGTAATAGGAATCAACCTTCAGCTCTAAATTCCAAATTGGGTTGGCTGCTTTCAGGGCAAATTTGTGAATCTGCTCCGAGTGCAAAGAATGTCATGAATCTAGTTAGTTTTCATACTCTTGTAGACTTGGATAACAGAATAACAAAGTTTTGGGAAGTCGAATCAGTTCCAGAAGTTAATTGTCTTTCAGTTGAAGACCAGGAATGTGAAAAATTCTACCAAGAGCACACGACAAGAAATTGTGATGGTAGGTATGTTGTCAAGCTACCCTTCAAGAAGGAACCTGTTTTAGGAGACTCAAAAATTCAAGCTAAGAGAAGATTCTTTTCCTTAGAAAAACGCCTTCAGGATAATCAAGGGCTCAAAAATCAATATGTAAAATTTATGCAAGAGTATGAAGAGTTGGGTCATATGAGAATTGTTTCAAATCCAGTAGCACAACTTCCATCCCAATGTTATTATATGCCACATTTTGGAGTTATTAGAGAGCAGTCTGAGACTACAAAGTTGAGAGTAGTATTCGACGCATCCGCGAAGACTACATCAGGGATTTCGTTAAATAATATTCTTCACACAGGCCCTAAGCTTCAAAAGGAGCTGTTTAACATTCTTCTAAAATTCAGATCCCACAGTATTGCCCTGACAAGTGATATAGAAAAGATGTTTAGGCAGATTTTGGTTGATGAAAAAGATGTGGATTACCAACGAATATTTTGGAGAGACAGCCCCGAGCAACCACTGCAAGAATTCCAACTTCTGACCGTGTCTTATGGAACTGCTTGTGCTCCATACTTATCGATTCGCACAATCCAGCAACTTGCTAGAGATGAATTCGAAAATTTTCCTGAAGCATCCAAAGTTGTTCTAGAAGATTTCTACGTCGACGATCTTTTAACTGGAACAAATTCAAGGGAAGAAGCCGAAAAATTAGTTACTCAAGTGATTGAACTCATGAAGAAAGGAGGTTTTCCAATTCGAAAATGGGCTTCAAATAGATCATCAGTATTAGAATCTTTACCACCAGAAATGAGAAGTCCGTCAGGATCTTTACAAATCGAAGAAGATCAAGCAATTAAAATCTTAGGAATCATCTGGGATGCTAAAGAAGATACATTCCGAATCAAGATCAATTCACCTCCTGAAGTTAGACTCACGAAGAGACAACTTCTTTCCAATATTGCCAAGATTTACGATCCTCTTGGATTTCTGTCACCTACTACTATTCAGCTTAAAATCTTAATGCAGGACCTGTGGAAGGAAAGTATCTCGTGGGATGATCCAGTGACAGACATCATTGCTGAAAAATGGGCTCAATTCAGAAATCAGATGCACCATTTAGCTGAAATCGAGATTCCAAGATATCTGTCCGAAGAAGGTACCATCAAAACTATTCAACTAGTAGGATTTGCCGATTCATCTCAGCGCGCTTATGCAGCAGTCTTTTACTTAAGAACCCAGTTTGATTCAGGAAAAGTACATGTTGCAATTATCACGTCTAAGACAAGAGTAGCTCCAGTGAAAGTATTAACACTGCCAAGATTAGAGCTCATGGCAGCTCTTCTTCTTTCTCAACTCTACATTGTGGTTGTCGAATCACTCAAGAAAGATTATACAAGTCAATGAGGTTTTTCTCTTTTCCAATTCACAAATCGTCTTAGATTGGTTGAAGTCATCACCAACTAGATGGAAAACGTTCGTGGCTAATCGAATCTCAAAAATTCAAGAACTGACCTCTGAAGCATCTTGGCATCATGTAAGGAGTCAAGAGAATCCAGCCGACTGTGCTTCACGCGGTATATCTGCTTTCAAGCTTAAAGTTCACAATCTGTGGTGGTCTGGACCGCATTGGTTAAGTCAGGACTGTTTGCAATTTCCCTCTACTAGTCTATTGCCTTCTCATGAAGAAGACGTAAAATTAGAAGAAAAGTCAGTAACAGTAGTTTCCAATATTGGAATCAAAAGCCAAAACGAATATCTATTAGACATCATCAAGAAATATTTGTCATTCTTACGCCTCATTCGGGTAATTGCTTGGTGCACGCGATTCATAAAGAATTCCAAAACCCCAAAACTTAATGGTGTACTTTCATCAGAAGAGATAGAAAATGCAACCAAGATTATTATTCGAGCAGTACAAAAGTCAGATTTTCATGAAGAAATCAAACATTTGAAAAAGAGACTTCCTCTTCCTAAAAACAGCAAGCTCTTGCCTCTTAACATCTTTCTCGACACAGATGGAATCATTAGAGTAGGAGGGCGACTATCTCAGCATCAAACTTTAGAGGAAGATCAAAAGCATCCAATGCTCCTCCCAAAGAATAATTATTTGACTGACTCGATCATACGTCATTACCATCATAAATCATTTCACGGTGGCCCACAACTAGTACTTTCACTACTTCGACAAAAATATTGGTTTGTTGATGGACGCTCCACTGTACGTAAAGTAATTAGTAAATGTCTTCTATGCAAACGTTTAAAGGCTCGAACATGTCAGCAGTTAATGGGCGATTTACCAGAACATAGAATAACACCTACTCGACCTTTTTTGAAAACTGGGCTCGATTACGCAGGTCCTTTTCTGACGAAACCAAACGTACTCAGAAGTAAAATCAAACTTAAATCCTACGTTTGCGTATTTATTTGCATGTGTACCAAGGCAGTACATTTAGAAGCGGTTTCAGATTTATCAACACAAGCACTGCTAGCGGCTTTCAAAAGATTCATTGGTAGACGTGGTCTCCCATCAGATATTTTTTCTGATAATGGAAAAAACTTCAGAGGCCTCTCTAATCAACTGAAAGAATTGTTTAAATTACTTCAGTCTAACGATGTTCAGAATTTTTTTGCGAATCAACTAATAAAGTGGCATTTTATACCGCCGTATTCCCCTCATTTCGGTGGACTATGGGAAGCGTCCGTAAAACTGACTAAGAATCATCTCATCAAGGCTTGTAAATCAACTCTTTTGAATTTCGAAGAACTGAGCACGTTGCTCTGCCAAATAGAGGCTTGTATCAACTCAAGACCTCTCATTCCTGTGTCTTCCGATCCTACAGATGTCCGTGCTCTCACCCCTGGACATTTTCTTATCGGTACTCCGCTGCTTGAAATCCCTGAATCACCACCCCTTGCCACCTTAAACCTATCCACACGGTGGCAGCTAATTAACAAAATCAAACAGCAGTTTTGGTCAAGATGGTCCAGGGACTACCTTCCTAATTTACAACATCGACCAAAATGGTGTTCTCGTAAGGACGATGTGAAAGTTGGTGATCTAGTCGTAATACACGATGCACAAGCCCCACCGTTACAGTGGAAATTGGGTCGAGTTACCCAAGTTTTTCCTGGTGCTGACAAGAAAATCAGAGTAATAAACATTCAGACTGAGAGTGGTGTTAAGACAAGACCCATAACAAAAGTAACGGTGATTCTCCCGGGGGGGGGGGAGGATGTTGAGTTCCGAGAACTTTAATTAAAAGACAATTCATTCACTAGATGGCAGGACTGCCTCATCCAAGACATTAATTTATATCGATATTTTTTATATCGTATTGTAGTAAATTTTAATCGAGAGTTTGTTTTGTTGATAGTTTTTGTTCTTCAGTGTCGCAATTCTTATATGATTCGTAGCACGGCTTCTAAATAGACTAAAATCTAAATTGTAAATTATATTGATACTTTCTGTTTTATCTTAGTCCAAATATAGTGCAAATTAGTAATAAAACAAGAATTAAAGTGAGAAATCTGGAAGTTGATTATTCGAGTCAGAGTTTTTCTGTAGGTCACTCAAGAACAGAAGTATTCAAAGTTGGTATTGTTCCAAATCTTATTATGTTTCCTGTCCATGCAAGTAAAGGTGAGTGAATTTTGTTATTACTACAAAAACTTACCGTCCTATCAACTACAATTTTTCAAAAAGTATTTTTTTTTTTTGTCATGGCAACAATTTTCAAAGAAAGTAAAATCTTTTGTCCATAATGCGGAAAAATCGGATGTCTGGAATATTGACGCACCCGGGGGGGGTGGGGGGTGCACCCCCAAAATCTGACACTTTGGAACCTTCAGTTTATACTAGCATTATATTCATGATTCATTTATAAATTTATGTAACTAAAAACTGTAATTAAAATGATTATCTATATAAATAAAATTAGACTTTTGTCTGTACATTTCTTGGAATTCAAAAATTTTGCGATTTCTATCCGTTTCAAGCACCCGGGAATCCGATGTGACCCTCAAAAAAAAGTTTGTCTGTCTGTCATTCTGTCCGTGATGCTTTTTTTGTTTAAGCATCATGTAAAAACGACTGAAGCGAATGATATGAAATTTGGTGTAATGATAGGTGGTCACTCAACTTAAAACATAGGCGTTGAATTTTTAAAAAATCTTGATTAGATTTTCAGATTTTGCGAAAATCGTTTCAAACTGCGTAAATTTGTGTTCAAGCATCACGCAAAAACGACTGACGCGAATGATATGAAATTGGGTGTCATGATAGGTGGTCACTCAACTTAAAACATAGGCGTCCAATTTTTAAAAAATCCTGATTGGATTTTGAGATTTTGCGAAAATCGTTTCAAACTGCATAAATTTGTGTTCAAGCATCACGTAAAAACGACTGAAGCGAATGATATGAAATTGAGTGACATGATAGGTGGTCACTCAACTTAAAACATAGGCATCCAATTTTTAAAAAATCCTGATTCGATTTTGAGATTTTGCGAAAATCCTTTCAAACTGCGTAAATTTGTGTTCAAGCATCACGTAAAAACGACTGAAGCGAATGATATGAAATTGGGTGTCATGATAGGTGGTCACTCAACTTAAAACATAGGCGTCGAATTAAAAAAAAATCTTGATTAGATTTTGAAATTTTGCGAAAATCATTTCAAACTGCGTAAATTTGTGTTCGCACATCACGTAATAACTGCAAAGGTGAAAAAATGATATTTGGTGAAATGATAGGTGGTCACTCACCTTAAACTATAAGCATCTAATTAAAAAAAATCCATCAGATTTCGAGATTTTGTGAAAATCGTTTAAAACTGAGTGAATCTTTGTTCCCGTATTACGTAATAACGACTAAAGCGAATGATATGAAATTTCGTCACACGATAGATGGTTGCTCAACATAAACTATAGGAGTCCAATTTTTTAAACATTTTTATTAGATTTTGAGATTTTGTGAAAATTCTCTCAAAATACGTTTATATTTCTGCAAACATCACGTAATAACGACTAATATGAATGATACGAAATTGAGTGATATGATAGGTAGTTGCTAATCTTAATTTATTGTCGTTGAATTTTAAAAATATTTTGCTTACATTTTGAGATTTTTCGAAAATTGTTTTAAAATGCTGAAAATTTGTTCCAGCATCACGAAATAAAGACTGCAGGGAATGAAACGAATTTGGGTGACATGATAGGTTGTCACTCAACTTAAATTCTAGGCTTCAAATTTTTCAAAAATGTTGATTAAATTTTGAGATTTTGCGAAAATTATTTCAATATGCGTCAATATTCGTTCGCGCATCACATAATTGCGACTAAAGCGAATGAAATGATATTACTTAGTTACTCTCCTGTAATATTTTAACAATACATGAAAATTATAACTTCGCTTTCTTTACTTTGGCAACATACTACATCCATTCTGTGTACTCCTACAATGCTGAAGAAAGTTCTTGCTTTTTGGAAATTTTCATTCACTTACCCGTCGAGGACGGGTACTTCAGCTAGTTATATCATAAGTATAATCTAATTAGGATTAATGAACATTTTGTTTAATTTATCTACCTATTCTTGTAATGATAACCGACTCCCATACCCAGATAAAAGAAAGAAACTGTTGCTTGTGCCATTGTCTGGAAATCGCAAAGTCAGGACGATTCCCCCCACTCTCCCTTGTCATGTGTCATGTGATGCTACGCATTCTCGCGTAAAGCACGCCCGTGTGAGCTAGAAAATCCATTGGTCCATACACTCCCAAGCGCTTTCAAATAAATAAAATTACATAAGTTTTTTAACACATGGAAACAAAATAAGTACTTTCTATGAAATCTACATCCGAAATTGGCAAATGGTAACATCCTTAAAAAAATCCTATTCGAGCCCTTTTTAAATTGTGTAGTAAGCATGGGAATGTCATGTTGGACTATTCAATAACATAATCTAGTCTTCTAATTAGTATTAGAATGATTTTAACATATTAAATGCTAACATTGAATTTCAATATTAACTTTATAAAATAAGTTTTATGTCTAGGTTTTTCGATGCAATGGTTAAATAAGGTTTAAAATTGTCATGCGTCGAAAATCTGCCAACCATGCCTCTAGCCAACGTCACACTAAATCCGTATCAAGAATTTAAAATTTTGAAAAGGAAAAATATTTTTTAGCTATGCAATTTTTTGTTTCCTTTGATGGCTCTGAACACGTGTCATAATGAACTCGATGATGGCTGTCACTAGGTTAATTTAAGTTTATGGAATTGCCGGTTTTTGAATAGCTGTTGAAATCTTTCCTTAGTTAACGGCCTAAGCGAAGAAAACAAAAACTACTTTCACTGAGCTTTCTGTATATTCATATGTTGAACTTCAAGAAAAGATAAATACTTAGTTTGCACGTTTTGTTCATTGTTTAGATCATTTTTTTGTTTCAGTTGATTAACTGTAAAAAGTCTTTTCATGGTAGCAACTGGGTTTTTCTGTATCATATCTAGGGCGTCGAGGCAAAAACTGCAAATTCATGACTTGTTTTAAAATGTACATTAATAAAAAACTTTGTAAAAGAACACCTACTTCAACGGCCATACAGCTGTTTCGAGCAAAAACTTTTTGCCCTTCCTCAGCGACAATAGTTAGGATTGTCACTGAGGAAAGGGCAAAAAGTTTTTGTTGTTGTTGTGGGATTAAGGCCAATTATCTACACGAGGAATCTAGACCTGGGTGGGGTGCCCTACCAGGGGTCCTAACCTATATTGACGCTAAGTTTGAAAACCACGGCAAACTCCGAACGGTTTCGTCGGCAGACATGACCAGGTTTCCAACCAGGCACCTTCCGTATCCCAGTTCAGTGCGCAATGCCCTATGCCACTCGTGGGGTGCAAAAAGTTTTTGCTCGAACAGCTGTACGACCGTTGAAGTAAACTTTATGGTGCTATTTTATAAAGTTATTTTTATTATTTTATGTTTTAAACACCCATTATTTTGAGTGATTTTATTGGTTTAAAATAGTTCATTTAATGATTTTACTTTTTTTTCTTATCAGAGCTTTCATTTAGTTTCCCTTTTGCATATAGTGGATTATTTTTTGAGGTTATTCAAAATACAATGAGAAAAAAATTACTTATTTCTTGCTTTTAAAAAGGAGAAATTTATTTTGAAAACATTCATTTTAAACGTTCTTTTGAACCTTGAAAAAAACTGCTAATTTAACTGTTACATATACATTATCTAGCCGCCTCCTCCTCCCCATCCCCCAATTTCTTTTTCGCACTACGCTTATTGTCCCACAAAAAATGCTTAATAAGAACAAAAGTCATATTTTAAAAGCATATATAACACTTAGAGCTATTCAGAAATGTAGGAGTGTTTAGGTACATTAGTGATTTTATTTTTGTCGTGTGATTTATATCAGCTCTAAACTATGTTTACTTTAACCAATGGGATAAGTTTAAGTTTTCTCTTTATTCTTTTGATGGAACATCTGCCTGATTATGAATGCGTATCATTTATCAAATAGGGTAAAGAGGCAGGATGTTTTGACGATGTTTGATACCTTATTTACAGGAATCTATTGAATAAAGTGCTTTGTAGAGGAAAAATTTAAAACCATTGCCTTTTTTTGTTAATTGTTTTTATTTTACTATTATTAATACTACGCTTGCTGCTTGCTTTTAAAGCGATGAAGTATATTGTTTGGATTTGTTGATTTTGGGGGAGATCAGTTTCGGACTGTATGTGCTTTCTGATATGAAAAAGAGAACAGTATTCTGGTGAAAACGGGAAAGTGATACATTAGTATGTAATTTTTGGTTTTATTTACTTTTTTGGACATCGGGACAGCACAGATTTGGAGCAGAATTTGTTTAAAATTATACTTTTTGTATCAGGAAATACCAAAAGATTCTCTTGGTGCAGAGACATTCAAAAATATGCTTTTTGTATCAGGATGTACCAAGAGATTCCATTTGATGCAGCCATAGCATCTCTGATAATTGAGAACAGAAAACTGCAGAACGGAACAACAGAGAGAACATGGGACAAAATTCAGTGCTTATCAAAAGGATTTCTACAAACTTCACGGAGGCTCTTTTGATCTCCTCATTCGATATTCCCATATTTCTTCAATGTGCATATGCTTAGCAAGTTGCAATGCTTCCATTGGCTTGGAGCAGTAGATTATAAAGTCTTCTCCTTAGACTCCAAGCCTGTAAGATTTTTGAATGCGCAACATGCATGGCCGAAGAGGAATATGTGTTGGGGCTAGCAATATGGTCTTGATATAGGAATGTAAGGTGTATTTCGGTAAATACATCTTTAAAAAAAGAAAATTGCACTGAAAATATTTTTATATGCGGAACACACACAAAAAAAGTAGAAAGTAATGTTTTTTAAAAAAGCAAAAAACAGAAAAAAAGCAAAATATGCAGAAAATAACAAAATGCAGAATTCCATGGAAGATTCTCATCCCTGTAATAAATATATTACACATAAATATTACTTTTGAAAATAATAATAAGGCATGAATTAAAAAAGATAAATGAATGTAATTTTCTTAGCAAATGATCAAATTGTATAACATGCTTCAAAACCTTTAAAAATTAATGAACAAAATTAAATAAATTTTTATTTCTGAAAAACTATTTAAAAGTAAGTAATTTTAAATTATTTCTTTAGTTAACAGACATAAAAAAAATTGGAAATATATATATATACAGGGTGTCCAATAAGTCCTTGGCGCATTTAAAAAATTCATAGAAAAGAAACACATTATCATATGAATATGCGGTTTGCACAATAATATTTTACAGGTTCATGAATTTTTTTTGACATTCTAAAATATTGCTTCCAAATTGAGTTCATAGGTGGCGCTGTACATTCACAGTAAGCTTCCCAAATGTCTTGTACAGTCTCATCCGATCTTCATGGCCAACCACTTCTTTTCCTGTCTAAATTGCTTCCAGTCTACTGTTGCTGTTTCTACTCGGAGGGTTTTCCTTAAACATGTTAAGAAACTTTCTCTGAAATGTAGTTATGGAATTTGATTCGAAATACCAACCTATGCAATGTGCTCTATCAGTTGCAGTCGCCTTAACTAGAATGAATATTACCACACCTTCAATGCTGTTTGAAACTCACGAAAAATCCCTAGTAGCTCTCATTGCTGAAAACTGGAGATGCAGGATGATCTATGAACACATTTGGAAGTAATTTGTTTTAAGATGGAAAAATAAATTGTTGATTCTGAAGCATTACTGTGCGAACCGCATATTCATACAACAATTTGTTGCTTTTCTATGAATTTTTGAAATTCATCAAGGACTTTCGGGCACCCTCTATATTAATATATGCTTACACAAAATCAATGACACTTCAATATTTAATACTGCATGTTATGCTTTAAAAATAATCACAAAATATAAACTTTGAATAAGATAAACAAGGTAATCATACATACTTGATTGATACAAAATGTATTGATTGCTTCTTGATCTTTATGAATTATGCGGACAGTACTAGCTATAGGATTGCTTTCTGATCCCTCATGTTCATGATCATCAGTTTGCTGTAGAAAGAAAATATATTTAACATTTGATATGCAATCTGAAGTAATAGTTTGGGCTACTTATAACATCCTACCATATACAACTTTGGTTTTCACAGAAGATAATTTCTAACATTAGGATTTGATAATTAT
Organism: Cheiracanthium punctorium; assembly: GCA_038373885.1. Lineage (NCBI taxonomy): Eukaryota > Metazoa > Arthropoda > Arachnida > Araneae > Cheiracanthiidae > Cheiracanthium > Cheiracanthium punctorium. The sequence goes on along the minus strand of JAWZYV010003490.1, from coordinate 259,799 downwards.
TTTCATTTATTCAATGTGTATTTCATCACCTTGGCAACAGCACAATTTTTCTCATGGAATGTCACTTAGAGTTAAGTTATTAAAAGAATGCATTTTAAAATGATTATGAGGAATGAAATGAAATATCAATGAAACTGGCTAAAATAACAAGATATTAGATTTTAATACACAGAATTTACTGACTGTAATTTCATTACATATGTATATATTGATACACAGGGTGTACCAAAAACATTAACCTAAGCTTTTTATTCCTGAAATACTGAGCCCCACCATGGCCGAGTGGATAAGTCCCTCAAAATGGTAGACAGCTGAAGTGTGAAAGGCCCAGATTTGGGTCCCATCCCACTACTGTTGATCTAACAGTCAGGAGTTTTGGTCATTTTTCTCCAGATGTAACGTGAATATGCATTAGGACTCCTTAGAAAATCCACTAACCAAGGCACCCCCATCCTAGGCAGATTGCCCAACTGTAGCGTGGCCTTAACTATACAAACCAAACCTTAAATACTGATCATAGATATATACAATAACTACAAAATTATGTAAAAAAGGGTACAGCATTTTATGGTTTTGATAAAAATTTTCAAGAAATTAAATCTAAATAAACACAAAATTTAAATTTTTGTGTCCCCTTTAGAAAAAATTCCCAGTTTGTAAAATGTGACCTATACATTAATGAGTTGTTGCACAAAATTTCAGTCTTTCATCATAAATTGAATGAGAGATATGCTTAAACAAAGTTGATAAGCAGTTATACAATACCAAAAAAAAGCAAAAGTATTGTGAATTTATGCAATCAATGTTTTCATTTGTAATTTATATTCATTTCACTTGTAATGTACATTCACAAAAACAATCTTTGGATTTGTGATTTTTTCTCTTCGAGAGCCATTGAAAAGGGGTTTAAGCCAACATATATTTATTTTCACATATATGAGTTATTTTTTATTAAAGTCTCAGATTGTGTGCATTACCTAATTATTTATAGAGAACATTTTATTAATTGGAATTTTTTTTGCACAGGGGCAACATAAAAATTTAAATTTTGAATTTATGTAGATTTAATCAGCAGAAAGTTTTAAACAATACCATACAATTGTGTACCTTTCTTTACATAAATTTCTAATTTATTGTATATGTCTATGATCAATAGTTAAAGAATAAAAGCCTAGGTCAGTGTTTTCAGAACACCCTGTATACATATACATGAAATGGTGGACAGATGGCACTTGATTTGAGCACTGAGTTGGAGAGATGGGCCTGCTAAATTTTAGTTTTGCTGAAGTAGTTGCGCCGGGCTTACCACTGAGATATACCGGGCTAGCTGCTGCTCGTTCGAACTGTAGTCTGGTTGGGGCTACATGGTACTGGGCTCACACTGGTACTCGCAAATCCCTTGATCCTCACTGCTGTATGGTTGTCGTAATGTATTAAATAAATAATATTTTGCTTTAGCAGGACACAATACAAGTCTCTATAGCAAGAGACATCATGAAAACTCAGTTCTTTTGGCAGTGTTGACATTTTCATTACTGAGGATAACATGGTTTATAAGCTAGTCACATGTTCCAAAAAAGGGGCATTTATTGGCTACTAATATGCCCTGATCTCATACTCCCTGGAAATTCTTTAAACCTGTGGCGACTATGAAATGGAAGACGAAGGGGAGAGATACCAAACACTTTTTTATTAAATTTAGATTCCAAGACAGCTCCTTGGTTTGAAAATAGAACTACATAATTTTGAAGGGAACCAATGGAAAATTTGAATTTTGAGAGGATATTTAAATGTTATATAGCTGAAGTACTCATCATTGACAGGTTAATATGCAATGCAAATTTTCAAAAAGTGTGAATTTTCGTCAGAATAGTAGCAGTATAAAAATTCGAAAAACATACTGGCAATAGAGTAGAGTACAAAGTTATAATTCCAGTGTATTATTAAAAGATTGCAGGTTAGAGAGTAACAAAGTGATGAATAAAATTGACCATTAAAAAGCATTAATTTTCAGAATTAAAGTTTTATTCTGGTTGAATGAGCTTTAAGTCAAGAGGTCATTCCTAACCTGTAACTAAATTTTGTTTGATTTACTGTAGATATTTTAACATTATGCCTCAAGTTTTGCACAATTTTTATAAAATCTAAAAAAGTCAAATCTATTCACATTTTGCAAAAATTCTGACATTTATTGTTTTAGACATTGCTGATTATGCTACTAAGTTTCATTCTATTCTCTCAAGTCAATTTTGAGGGATTCAAGAATGAACATTTGTACAATTTTCAAAAAATATCAAAATCTATGGTGTATTTAAAACAATTTTCGCATCTATAGAGTAAAGATTGGATAAGTTTATGAAAGCGCACCAGATGTTTTAATAGTTGAGTGAGATGTTGAAAGAACATGTGCTGGATTAGAAATAAGGTTGTGTGGGGATTCTAAAGATGGAAGGGTTATTATATAAAAGGACCTGATTGTTGTTGGCTGCTTTGTAAATGGCTGGCATCTAAAACTATATGTGTGTTGTATAAATCAAATCTTATGTTGTCATTTTCAAGATATTTATAGTACTTTGTATGATGTTCTAATAAAATTTGAAGATTAGCAAGAAACGTAGTGTGGGAAAACTTTACTTATAGTTAAAATTAACATGCCATCTAACATAATTCCAAATTTCATTCCATTTCATTGCCATCTTTCAGGAATGAAACAAACATGAACTGAATTTTCACAAAATCTCAAAATCTATATAAAATAATAATAATATATATTCATGTACTTTGATGCCTATAGTTAAGTGACAACACTAAATTTTATTTTTCTGCTCCAGTGGTTTATACGTGATGTATGAATACTTTCACATTTTGAATAATTTTTTTACAAAATCACAAAATCCATTCAAAAAAAAAAAAAAGACTCCTATAGTTGGAGTTGAGTGACTACCTATTATGTCACCGAGATTCATTTCCGTTTTCTTTAGTCGTTATTACGTGATATGTGAACAAAGATTTATGCAGTTTGAACCAATTGAACCAATTTTTGCAAAATCTCTAATCAAAATCTTTTAAAAATTCGACTCCTATATTTTAAGCTGAGTTACCATTTATCATGTCACCAAAGTTCATATTGTTTGTTTTAGTCGTTATTACATGATGTACGAACTGAGATTTACAGTTTGAAACAATTTTTCACAAAATTTCAATAATCAAAATATTTCAAAAATTAGATGCCTATATAGGGTGTCTACCAAATTTCTGAAAGTCAATTTCCTGACTTTTGGGAGGTCCCGGGGAAAAAAATTCCTGACCAATGCATCTTACTTTGGGAAATTGCACAATGCCCCTCCCTTGTCTTTATATTTGCATATTTTGTACAACTTCTTGAAATCAATTTTAACTGAAGTATACAGGATTAAGCTTTCATCAATTGAGAAACAGAAGTAGTTGCACTTTCTTATAGAATTAATTAACTGTTCTTGGAAATATGGTCCTAAGATATAAGTTACCAAGTAAGTTAATTTGTCTTTTACCCTCCCGTCACGATTGATGAGCCCCCATTTTTTCCTCCTTATACAAACACATTGCTTGATGTTTTTGCAGTCCGAAAAATGCGTTGCAGTTGCTTTCGGTTTCCAGTCTGACAATTAGAGAGAAAGGGTAAAAAAAAAAAGGACACGAAAAAAAAAATTGACTCTTTTAGTGAATTTTCCGGACCCATTATCAAATTTCCCAGTTTTTTCCAGACTTTCCGGACCCATTTTCCAATTTCCCGGCTTTTCCAAACTTTCTGGAGCAGTAGACACCCTGCTATAGTTTAGGTTTAGTTACTGCCTATCATGTCATCAAATTTTATTTCATTTGCTTTAGTTGTTATTACTTGATGCATGAACACAAATATACACATTTTGAGACAATTTTTGAAAAATCTCAAAACCAGATGAAATTTTAAAAAAATTCGATGCTTACAGTTTAAGTTAAGTAACTGCCGATTATGTCACCAAATTTCAGTTCATTCACTTCAGTGATTATTACATGATGTGGGAATAAAGATTTATGCAGTTTGAAACAATTTAGGCAAAATCTCAAAGTATGATGAAAATTAAAAAAAAAAAAAAAATTGACGCTTATAGTTTAAGTTCAGTGACCGCCTATCTCGAGGTTTATACTAGGAAAAAAAAAAACTGGGTGATATGCTCCCACTCTAGCTTTAAAATTAAGTGGGATTTTTTAAAACCTGAGTGAGAACTCAAGAATTTTGTTCATTTTCAAAAATTTATTATTATTATTTTACATTTTACAAGCCAAATTAATGTCATTACAAAAATACAATGCAACTAGGATTAAAGATATCAAAATTAAGCTATATAATATACAAATGATTTTGATAACAATACAATTTAATGATAGCTTCGATTCTTTATCCTATTAAATATTTTCGTTGCTTCATCAAAATCGAACAACTCAGAATGCAGGAAAAGCCCACGACTGTTATTTTTGAGTGGGATTTTATGTGGCATTGCGGGAATCGCACATTTCCATGGTCTTCTGCAAACCCTGTATCATGTCATCGAATTTCATTTCATTTATTTCAGTCATTATTACGTAATGCATGAACAAAGATTTATGCAGTTTGAAACAATTTTCACGATATGAAAAAACTAATGATTATAAAAAAGTAAATAAAAACATAATGGGCAGAACAATAGACAGAGAAACTTATTTTGAGGGCCATACTGGGTTCCCAGGTACTTGAAACAAGTAGAAATCTCAAAATTTTTAATTCCCTCTCATGTACAGACAAGTCTAATTTTATTTACATAAAGCATTAAACAGAATAAATCATAAAATAATAAATTTAAGTAGCAGACATTTTATTGGCTATATTTCAAGTAAAGTCATAAAGTTGCAATCAAATATTATTCTAACAGATATGTAGACAGGAAGGAAACAAAGTTTTTATCCTTTATAAATACAGAAGATGATTCTGATATTATGATAATGTAAAAAAAAAAAAGAGAGGTATCAGATTAGCATAAGGTACAATTAGAACCATACAAATATACATATACATGATTAATTTATGCTTCATGATTGAGTTTTGCCTAAAGTTTTTCAGTATTTCAGGAAGCATAATCTTACCTTAACAGGATGAGGCTTTTTACAAAATATGTAGCGAATAAAAATATCTTGCACATGCTCTTGTCTTACTAAATAATTCCACAGTCGCTTCACTGGTAATACAGCTCTGTGATTTGATCTGAAATGAAATACAATTCGGAAAAAATTGTTAGCATTTAAGCATTTTTCTTTCCAACTGCAAAAGAATTTGCAGTAAAAGTAGTAAATTTTACACATAACAGGAAAATAGTAGATACATGTCACAAGTTTTGCAATTAATTCTAACTTAGTATTTTTATATTTGGTTTTTTACACACTTTACTTGCTTCCCCACAAAAAGTAGATAAATCATAAAGATTACTAACATCAACAAATAATTTCACTTAAATAATCATAAAACTTCAAGATACAAAACTAAAGCGTCTCTAAATGACTTCTAAAATCATACCTAAAAGGTGTATTATTAAGCTCAAGTAACGAAGCATATTTGAGAACTGGAGGTCCAGTCTGACTGGTAGATAAGGAACAGCCAGGTATATAATTTGGAGGAGGACAATCAAAAGCATCCATGAACTGCTTTAAGTCTTTCATCCATAAATCCATACATTTTACAACTGCATGAATTAAAGGACTTACAACGGGTAAATCTATAAATATACAGAAAATATTAATAAATATATAGATAGATAGATATATGCAAACATAAAGCACAAAGTATGCAAACATATAATTAAATCTTAGAGATAAGCTAGAGAAAGACAGAGAAAAAAAAAAAAAAAAAAACTTAAATATAATCTTTTCAATTTTTTTTTGAATATATGTGTTAATTAACAACAGAAATAATTTTTTCAACTAATCTCAAGATTCTGCAATTCATTTCTAACAGACTAAATGATATATACTATTAAAATATTATAAAAACAGAACTAAAACAAAATTTTCATAACAAGAGACTCAAATTTTAAAATACTTTCACTGTTTCAACTGTGCTTTTTAATGGAATCCTTAAAAAAATAATTTACTTTAAATCTAGAAATGATACAATGAATATCAAAGAAAACAGCAACATCTGTGACGGACTGTTTTGCTTCAAGGCAACCCAACCAAATGCCAAATTTCACTGACTGTCATTCTCCTCCAGGAAGGCACAGAAACATACTTATGAAAGTTCTAAATTTTTATGATCACTTACATGCAACTTCTCTAACACTTTTTAACATTAACTCCCTCCAAAACTGCCTGTTTTGCACATTTACATACCTGCCAACATATAAACTCCTACTTTTAAACCCGTACGGCAATGTATCTCTCCCCCCCCCCAACCTCTTTTTTCCTGTACAATAAATTTTTTTTTTTTTTTTGCATGCATTTCTGTTTTATTTATTTATTTTTGAGTTCAACTCCACAGCTGGCTATTTTCTGGAGAAAAATTGTGTTTTGCGGAGAGTCTGGAGTAGTAACAGATTTACGGAGTTGCTCCGGAAGAACCGGAGCAGTTGGTAGGTATGCATTTACTGATATTAAAACTAAGATTGGCTGTTAGAAAACAAATTTGTACACTTCTATCCAGTGCCACAAGTACAGATTATGTAATCGGGAGAAACCTTAACTATACTATGACCTTCCCATGAATTGGCTTCTGAAAATTATCATTTTCCTTTTTGAGTTTACTTTTTGGCAGTGAGTGTAAATAAATTTATAAGTAAAGTAAATTGAAACAATAAAACATTATATAACCTTGAAGTTCTATTCCAGCAATATTGATAAATGTTACAACATGTCTCAAAGCAAGTTTGACAACAGCATATCTTAGAATGCCCCATGTGTAAGAAGATGGATCTAGCTGTTCTAATCCTCCAGAATCAGATGTTATTTTTTTCCTTCCACTTCCTGAAAGTGTTTTATCAGTGGATTCACCAAAAACATCATCTATATCTGTTTCTTCTATTTCATCTTCCTCATCACTAGGTAAAGAAGCATTTGAATCATAATCAAGCTGTTGCCATTCAGATGGCAAATTAGCCTATACAGGTAAAAAAAAAAAAAGAGAAGGTAATTAGCAGGAAATATCAAGAAGTGATTATACATAAAAATTCTGTATTCATAGAGCCCACTGACCTAACAAATTATAAATGAAATATTCAAAAAATAAATACAATAAACTTAAGCTTTTCACATTAGCTGGGACAGTAGTTGTCCACTGAATGCCTAATACCAAACGTTGGCTTATTGGAATACTGCTATCCCAGAAGTAGTGTTGATAGATGAAGCATTTTTTTCAGATAAAATATAGTATGCAGTATTTATCATGGTATTTTTAATTCATACTAGAAATAAAAATTTAAGGAAAGAAAATAATAAAGTAGTATTAAAAATAATATGTCTGGCAATGCTGCTCAGGAGTCTCTTTCCAATATTTTAAAAGTAGGTGCACTTCCTTCAGAGGAGCTATGTGTTATATAGAAGAAAGGGGGAACACTACAGTTCCTGATGATAAGAGTTTTGTAAGCTTCCACAAAGGAGCATTTTAGAGAAGGTAGGTAAAAAATCTAGTTTCTAATATCTTCCTGGACACAATGTATAGTGCTAAGCTGCTGGGCTGAAAATGTTAATTTAATACAAACAAGTAAACATAGTTCTGTTTAAACACTCTTCAAATTATTCACAATTTTTAATACAACATGTCTTAAAAAAGAGATACATAATTAGTGCATTGCAAGTGGTATGAAAAACAACTTTAGATGTTCTATATAGATAAGATGGAAAAATAATTAGATTACTTTTTTCAATAGTATGCTAAAACTTTAAACTTACTTTAGACATAAACAGGGAAACCATGGACAGTTTAGGAGGGACAAACTGTTCTCTGTAAGTAGGCTTATCTTCTTTTATAGTCGGTTGCGATGTTTGCTGTCCCAGCTGCCCAAGTAATTTCATGTGAATTTTGATTCTTTGCCGAGAAAGAGAATCCAATATTCCAGTCCCAGATTCACTAGCATTCTCTTCTAGAAATTCATTTTTATCAATTTTTTATAATTCTTGTAAGGAAAAATTATTAAGCAGCTATTTTATACAAACAATATTGGCAAATTCAGTCAATTTACATTTGAACAAGACATAAATCATAAAAGTAAACACTAAATGTTCAAATTGTTGGTGTTTTTTATCCACATTTTGGCCACAGAACTGTTGCAGCAATCCATTATTTTTTAGAGCTATTTGTCTGTTTTAATTGTAAGAAAAGGATTTTAACATGGTTTCTCATAATTTCAACTACTCTGTGAACATATTTAATAAAACAAGAGGTAACATTTTCCTAAAAGGATAAAAGTTAGATTTTTGACACAAGAATTTAAACTACTTAGGGTGCGTTTAGACTGCCACTTTTGGGTAGTTAATAAGAAACAAGTAATATAAAAAAAAATTTAAATCAATTCCTACTTAGCTCAACAAAGAAAAAATTTATTTTAGTTACTTTTTATTAAAAACACTTCAAGTGTCATCCATTACAAGTTTTAAAAAATGTACCTGAACTTGAGTGGATGAATAATAAGTATTTTATTAACAATTGAAATTTGAACAAGATATATATAGGGAAAGTGTGAACTAATGGTAAGAATTAAAAAAAATATAAAAAATCATGACAGCACGTATTTACAATCCAGCGAAGCCAATGGGAAGCAACGAAAACAACATGTAAACGTCATGTGATCTATCTCCTCAATTTCCCAAAGAAAATCTTTGGGGAGTCTGATTAATACTAGAGTTACTCAGCTTGGCAGCATGGACACCTTGTTTATCTCCTCGAGTAACTAAAGTCTGCCATCATGGACAGGTTGCGTTTTTCCAAAGTAACTCGAGTTACTCAAAAGTGGCAGTCTGAACGTGCCCTTAGTCAGGCACAAAAGGTGGATAGGAAGAACATTTTAAGTAATGAATGGTATTCTTATTAATATGCTAATACTACAGTATTTACTGTGTTAATGCTACATCTATAGTAATTTCAAACTCAAAAAGATAATGCTTGTATTAAAATCATCAGTAATTATACAAAATCATCACAGAAAAGGAAATAAGCAATTTTATGAAAGTGAAAATTTTAAAGTAAATAAACTATACTAACTTTCAACAGAAGGAGAAACAGATGCATCCAGAGATGTAGCAGTCGATACATGTAATAAAAGTTTTACCCCTCCACCAAACAAAAGTGACCAAGTGTCTTTGGTAAATTGCTGGCCAATAAGACGATACAGTACATGACAATCACAAGTTGATAAAGCATGAATCAACTGGCTGAGGTAGACACTAACAAAAGCTTCACATAACAGTGTATGTAGTTTAGGTGAATCTTCATCCTTATCCTGAGCTAAAAGAGCTCTAAGTGATGATACACCTTTGAAAATGAAATGATAAGCTATTCAGTGCCTAAATAAAACTGTTGTAAACTACTGGAATGAATAATTTTGTTCAAAAACTGTTTTCAAAATATTAAAATTAAAGTTTAACATGGCTATTTAAAAATATCTCACTTAATTTCTTATATGGAATGATTATACAGTAATGAAACAATTTCATATAAACAATATTGTTTGTATAATTGCTTTACCTATAATTGTATTAATATAACACAGCATAACTTCATAAGATTTTAAATCCACAAACCCACATTAAAATGGTTTTATTAGTAAAAAATATTTTTCAAAAAATATGCTGTCAGATTTTATCAATGATGTTTCTAGAACATGCAACATCATAAATGTGATATTAATAATCTAAATTTTTTAAATTTTGTCTGGAAAATTGGGCAGTAAGTTTCCCCCCCCCCTTTCCCAATAAAATATATTATCTTTTCTGCTAATGTAAGTACATTTCCATATTTTTTTTCTTAACTTGTGCAATACTTCGCAAGTAAGTAGACCAGTCCATTTTATTAAAATGAGTGCATATAACTATCACCACTCTCTCCTTTCCCCCACAGTATAAAAATGCAGAAGCTTAAAAAACCTGCATCTGATATACATATCAGTTGTAAAACAAAAGCCCTGTCAAATAAAAATAATTAAATAGTTTTTCTAATGAACAGCAAAAATGGTTTGTAAAACATCTATTTTATGCCAAACATCATGACATTATGGATATTTTCTAAATCAAAGTTTAAAAAAATCTCCTTTTATGAAGCAACACAATGCACATTAATCACATGTTAATATTTAATAAATTTCATCCTTAAAATAATATATAATTTGAAGTTAACTGATTTTACGATGCTGCCATACTATTGTCATAAGTAAAGTGACTATGATAATTAACAAAAAACAGTTCTTCACAGAAAGCAATGTACTTAAAAATAAAAATGCAACATTTGTGATAATTAGCAACTAGTTTTTCCAAATTAATAAGAAATGATAAACCAACCTGGCCATTTATTTGGAGAAGTAGTTACTTTTACTTCTTCTTCATTAGTACTATTATGTCGATTCCGGCTTACATGACCAGCAAGCAAATGGCTATTCTGGTAAACAACACCAGAACTACAAATAAAACAGCACAATTATCATTGTAACATAAAATTAAAAAAAAAAGCATTAAAAATGAAGTGTTACAACATTTTTATATCAGCACTAATAAAAAAAGAAAAATTAAATTCTAAGTTTTCAATTTAAGATAAATTCTTGGCATCTCTCTATTCTAAAAAAAAAGTAAAGGCCACTGTTGCCGCTGGCACTGTCAAAGCTTGTTGGCTTATCTCCTCCGAAACCGTGGGGATTTAAGTTTCAACTAAGGTGCCCACAGATTCGAAAAATTCCGAGGAACCTGATGAGCTAAATTTAATTTCGAAAATCGAATTATTTTAGAAGATATTAATAAAAAACTGAAAAAATAAACATAATGGTTGCCAGATTTGGCATAAAATCATTCATTCCTTTGCAACAAAGCGTTTCCAAGTATCTAGAATCGCGTGAAATTTACAAACATGAGTTAGAATTACGCCCATTTTATGCCAAAATAAAAACTATATGAAATAAGTAACTCAAAATGTGTTACACAAAGTTGACAATTTTCAAATAGTAAGTTCGCTTAGACAACAGGAATTTAGAATTAGCGATTATACGTTTTTCCAAAACAGAATAACTAATATCTTGAAAATGAAAAATAATTAAAATGCAGATTATTTTAAAGCCGGTTCGGTCCAGCTGAATTATTTGCTACCAGTAGAAATATTTGGCGGCGTTAACTATGCCATTATAGCAGTTATAGTACACTTTAGATATTTGCCAGCGCGGCGAGATGGTATCATTTGTGGTGCTAAGTATGCCAATCTGCAAACCATTATGTAAATGAAAATATGGATAACGGTTTTCCGGTAACCTTAAATGAACAGTAATTATAGGTTGCGAGCATGTGTAAATCGCCAAATAATGAAAAGTCGCCATTTGTGGGAAGCTATCCTATCTGTTCTGTAGCTTTTATTAACTTTACATGTACGCAAGTCGCCAAATAATGAAAAATCGCCATGGGTGGCAAATTCGCAAGGTGTCCAATAGGTTTTGCATTATTAAATATACAGCTGAAACAGATGTTCTGATTTTATTATGCTTTAGCTCCTAATTAATATAACTTTTGAATGGCAACATTAAATATCATTGTGTTTCTGAGGAGTGCAAATAATTTTTCCAGAGATTATAAGCGGAGTCCGCACTCCAGGTGGAGTATAGCTCAGGACCCGTACAACACGGATTCCCATAACAAAATATCCTCCGTGTTATGAGGGGGAGGGGGTCTACTGTAGTGTGAAGTTTAAATTTTTATGTACCAATGAACATGCAAGAACCAAGCAATGTGTAGCTCAGTAACATTCTATCTGATCCAGTCTTCGGGTTTTGTCTGTTGAAATTGTGTCTTTGTTACAAATAAGCCTTATTAGGGGCCGAATGCCTCATACGAAAAGTGAGCGTAGCGAGTCTGGGGGCCTTGGCCCCTAGTATTATAAATTGTACCATCCATTAAGAGTCAAATAGACTGTGTTGAAAAAAAAAATCATCTACTATGGCCCATATATATATATATATTTTAAACCAAATCAATATTAGCAGAAGGCATAAGAATGTTCAAGCCAAGTTCCAGTAACCCATAATCTCCAGTTCACCGAAGGAACAATTTCAAAATTTCAAGTGACGCGCATGAACTCCAAAAATAAAGTATAATATAGAAAAATAAATATGAAGGGAACACTGGAAGAAATGTTTGAAAAAATAAAAATAAGCATTAAAAATGAAAACAGCAACATATTTGATTAGAAAGATGCAGGATTTTTACTATTTTAAATCTCACAATTTTAATTTAGAAATAATTAATTCTAGAATAGATAGTTTCAGGAAGACTTAAGGTTGCAGGAAGACTTAAAAAGATCAGAAGATTATGATCTTTTATGATATTTACTATCAACATGCAGGGAATCTTCTCATACAATCTACAAAAAATGATGGTCATAGCCATTTTGTTTGTATTCAGTTAAACTTTTAAAAGTGAGAAAATATTTTCACAAATGAAATTTATGATGGGGCCATGGTCCTGTGGCGCATTCTCCCTGGATCTGCATTGAATATCGAGACTGCTGAACAGGGTGTCCACCAATGTCAGATGGCAAAAAGAGTATCATTAGTAGCCTCGCCGACATAAAAAAGTTGCCAGTTTAGTAGCCATTTTCTTAATTTTAATTGCCAAAATAGTAGCATTTTTGCATGATTGCAGTTAAGAAAAAAAATATGATGTGGACAACACATGACTTCCTTGCACGTCTATTAAATCAAAAATATTTTCGGCGCACTTCATCTAAACTTATTTTGTTTGAAAGAGATAAAATACTGCAGTAATAGTAAGGTTTAGCGATTTCTAGCCAAATATTTCGATATCGCCAAGCTGGGTTCAATTTGAAAGATTTCCTTCTGACACTTAATTTGGCGATATTTCACCAAAAGCTGACAAGCTTGAGATAGTTTGCGAGATTTTGGGATAGCCAAAGTAGTAATTGACCACAGACTTTCAATGAATTGAATGTATCCATACACCTTAATGTATTTAAAGTCATTTGGCTGACCCTGTAAATAAATTACCCAGTCGATTGCAATCAAAAAAGAGATGCACAGTTAGATGTTACAATAGTTCTAAATACAAAATTTCAAAATTCTAAGGTTAAAAGTTTTAGAGTTATGCAAAAATATTTTTGGCACCATATCTGACGATATTTCGGCAGACTCACCAAGGTCGACGACAAATGGCAAGATTTTAGGCATGGACCAAACAATGACTGACTATCACCAAATTTGGCAATATTTTGCCAAAATTTGCCAAGGAGACGACAAATGGCGATATTTTCGCAAAACTCGCCAAGATCAACAACAAACAGCAAGATTTTGGCCATGAAACAAACAATGACTGACTGCAGATGTAATATATTGAAGATGTCCATAGGCATTAATGTACTGAAATTCTTTTGGGTGGTCCTGTAAATAAAGTCTCCAGTAGATTGGAACCAAAAATCGAGATGCACAACTAGATGTTACAACAATCTTATATATGAAATTTCAACATTCTATAACTAATAGTTTTTGAGATTTGAGAGTTAAATACATACACACGTACACCAAAAGTCGCCAAGCTTGGCGACTTTTGGCGTAATTCTTGAGGGAGGCACGTGACCGTGGTCGGACCATTACCTAACTATAGGGTAGGACGGTATTGTGCTTGAAATGGATGAATGTCCCTAAAATTGCCATTGACCGTAATGTATTGGAAATCTTTTGAGTGTTCCTGTAGCAGAACTATAAATGATAAAGACACTTTTTTCGATGGAGAAATTCATTTTGTAACCCTTAACAGCATATATCACTTCTGAGTCGTTTGAAATAGCCTAATACCTCTAAAATACGCTTTAATGAATTTCTGCCCATAGAGCGTAATGTATTTAGAATCTTTTGGGCGGCCCTGTAGATAAACTATCCAGTCGAATGGGACCGAAAGGGGAGGTGCACAACTAGATGTTACAACAATACTAAATATAAAGTTTCAACATTCTAAGTCTAATAGTTTTTAAGATATGAGAGTGATGAATTTTGGCCCCTAGAGTGTAACGTATTTCAAATCTTTTGGGCGATCCTGTACATAAATTATCCAGCCAATTGAGACCAAAAGGAGAGGTGCACAACTACATGTTACAACAATCCTAAATATAAAATTTCAACATTCTACGACCAAAGTTTTTGAGATATGTGAGTTACATACATACATACGTACGTATGTACAGACGGCATCGTAAAACTTGTCAAAATAGACTCGCCATAGGTCAAAATAGGTTGCAGATGCATTTATATGATCGTGCATGCTAGCAAACGATGAGATGCATCGAAAAAATTCTTAAATTTAGAAGTAGTCAAAATTTTTTTTTTCATTGAAATTTGGCCCCCTGAAATTTTTTGGTATCATATTACTTTCTTATACTCCGTACAAGGAAGTAATAAACATACATCATTCAGCTTCATTTAAGAAGAAATGAATAAAATGATGAATTAAAAACTTAATGCATTGCATTAAAAAATCTGATGTAGACTACACAACTTCCTTGTACATCTATTAATCAAAAATATTTTCGGCCCACTGCATCTAAACTTATTTTGTTTGAAAGAGATAAAATACTGCAGTAATAGTAAGGTTTAGTGATTTCTAGTTAAATATTTTCAATATCGCCAAGCTGGGTTCAATTTGAAAGATTTCCTTCTGACACTTAATTTGGCAATATTTCACCAAAAGCCAATAAGCTTGATATACTTTTTGAGATTTTGGGGATAGCCAAAGTAGTCATTCACCACAGACTTTCAATTAATTGAAGGTGTCCATACACCTTAAAGTATTTTAAGTCATTTGGCTGATCCTGTAAATAAATTACCCAGTCGATTGCAATCAAAAAAGAGATGCACAGTTAGATGTTACAATAGTTCTAAATACAAAATTTCAAAATTCCATGGGTAAAAGTTTTAGAGTTATGCAAAATACGAAATAATTTTTGGTGTCAAATTTGGTGATATTTCCAGGGTGCCCACCACAGCACAAGAAATAGTTGCTTTAGTAGCCTTCAGGGTATAAAATAGCATCCTGATAGTAGCTTTCAGGTTACAAAATAGTAGCCTTTATGGTAAAAATCAAGGTCTAAACAGACTGAAATCTTTTAAACAAAGTTTTTAAAATGTTGTTATGATATCAATTTGAAGTAAAGTTAAATTAATTATATTTGTTATGATTTCAAATTAAAGTAAATTTTAATTAATTAATAGCCTACTTAATTAAAAATCCTAACCTTAATTAGTGAAT
The DNA here is from genome assembly GCA_038373885.1 of Cheiracanthium punctorium. Classification (NCBI taxonomy): domain Eukaryota; kingdom Metazoa; phylum Arthropoda; class Arachnida; order Araneae; family Cheiracanthiidae; genus Cheiracanthium; species Cheiracanthium punctorium. The sequence continues at coordinate 244,316 of JAWZYV010003490.1, read as the reverse complement.
TTTAAATCAAGTAAAATTAAAATTTCTAAACAATTTGTTTATTAAGATGGTTTTGTTTTGTCACCATATACCAGTATTCATAAAGGAAGTAAAATAATAATGAAGTGTTTAAAATTTATTAAGGTACTAGCTGAAGTACCCGTTCTTCGCACGGGAATGAATGGACTTTTTGATATTACGATTTGTGGTGATTACTATTCATTTTAATAAACAGATATAGCAAAGTGGATATCGCGTTATATTGTGTCCAATAATCATGCATACCAAATTGCAAGGCAATCGTTTGTACGGTGCAGAAGGCCATGCGGCGTAGCGCAATCTAGTGGCGAGTTTTAGCAAAACGGATACGGCGAAAATATTTTTCGCATTCAGATATCGATGTATACTAATTTTCATGACTATCGGCTGGACAGTCCTGAAGTTCATGTGTTGACACGACATCTAGTGGCAAGTTATAGGAAAATGGATAGCGCCAAACTCTTCCCTGTGTTCAAATATCTATGTATACCTATTTTCATAGCGATTATTTTCACAGTCAAGAAGTGATACACTGCAGGGCCATCTAGTGGTTCAATAAAGTAATGATTTGCTACAGCGCCGTCAAGTGGCGAGTTATAGCAAAATGGATAACGCCAAAATATTCTCATTGTTCAAATAGCTATGATACTGATTTTCATAGCGACCGTGTTCAACTATCTATGTATACCAATTTTCATAACGATCATTTGCACAGTCAAGAAGTGATACACTGCAGGGCCATCTAGTAGTTAATTAAAGTAATGATTTGCTACAGCGCCGTCAAGTGGCGAGTTATAGCAAAATGGATAACGCCAAAATATTCTCATTGTTCAAATAGCTATGCATACTGATTTTCATAGCGACCGTTTGAATGGTCAAGAATTTGGCCTGCTGCAGCGTCATCTAGTGGCGAGTTAAAATAATAATGCATTGCAGTGTCATTTAGTGGTAAGTAACATCAAAAGGAATGCAGTTAGAATATATTCTTCGTGCTCAAATGTGTAAGTATAAAAAATTTTATGCCGATCGGTCGAACGGTATAGAAGTTGATGCTTTGCAGCGCCATTTAGCGGCAAGTTACAGCAAAATGGATAGTGAAAAATATTCTCCGTGTTCTAATATTCGCGTGTACCAAATTTCATCGAAATCGGTTGGACGATATTCGCATAGCAAACGGCTAAATGGAATAGAATTCGACGTTGTGCTGCGGCACCAAATGGCAAGTTAAGGAAAACGGATAGCATAAAAACCTTCTCCATCATAAAAGACTTAGGTGAACCAAATTTCATCGTGCAACGGTGCTCAACGGTGCTGGAGTTTTTCAACCTCATAAACACATACCAACATTCATTTTTATCTATAACCAGTGTTATTATATATACCAGTCTCAAATAAAATCCAGTTTCAAATCTAAGCCTCGCCAAAGTGCCAACATACGCCATTTTGCAAGAGTTTTTTCAGGGAATCATTCGAAGCATTGACTTAGAAGCAATCAATATGGGAAATGGTTCGACCGCGAAAAAGTAAAGCAAGCCTTTATTTGAAAAGTTGAATCGCTTAATAAAGCCGAACTTTTTAAAATTATCAATTATAACGTGTTTTATTCATCGTTACTCCGATGTACTAAATGAGAAAATTTCAATTTTCTGAAATTTGGCGGAATTCCCCCAACTTAAATCAATGTACTCAATTGGCGAGAATTCTGAAGTTAGATCGCTTGAAATCCCTTAATAACTGCATTATTTCTTCACGGATCATTAAAATTTAACTCTGTATTCTAATAAAACCTTTGCACTTGTTTTCAAAAATCTATTTCCTTAAGCTCTCAATAAATTGCATCAAGCCGAAAACTGTGCAAACCGCTAGAACTCACTTACTCAAAATCCATATTTCAGCCATTTTATTTTTTCGCCAAACTAAAAAAATTTACACATTAGCCTCGGAAATCTTCAATTCTTATTGTTTTGCGTGTAAAGCATTACATTCCTGCTCTGATTTCCCATGCACACGATATTATAATTTAAAAAAAAAATAACCTTACGAATATAAACTAACAAAAAAAAATCATTATTATTCTTTTATTTTTACTTTGAGAATTTAAAACATTTTATTCGGCAAAATCGCCAAACATGGCAACCACGATCCTTATTTCACACTTTTTTCACTACAGGGGTTACAATTACGGAAAGCTTTTTGCGTGAAGAGCATAAAAAATCTCTTAAATTCCGCGAACGGGTGGACTTTCAAAGTTTTAAAGTGGACTACGATTTATTCTATATTATTTTACATATCTGTGCTAAATTTCAGGCCGATAGGTCCATTTTTGTGGATTTGTATACGAATCAAATCCACAAACAAACAAACAAACAAACAAACAGAATTTCATTTTTATTTATAAGATATGATAAATTACTATTGATGACTCATGGCTGACTCACTTTTATTTATTTGTTTACTTGTATTATATTTTTCGCCAAACATCTAAAAGATCGTTATTCTGGCGATCATGTTGCCATCTTTGTGTAAGGTAACTATACATATGTGTTCAAGTAATTAAAATAATTTGTTCAACAATTTTCTTTTAAATTTTAAATTTATGAAAGTACGTTTTGTGAGAGCTGACATCATTCAGAGGGCTGGTAATTAATTTTTAGAGCTGACAATAAGATTTTCATAATAATGTTTGTTGGGAAATTGGTAATTTTCCTTAGAAAATTTAAGTGGTTGTAATTACAGTTAAGTTTTTTTTTTTTCTTTCACTATAATTATCTTTTCTGGAATTCTCTACCCTTTTTTCTAATTTTTAATAACATCCAATAACTACGTGCATCGATACCAATACTTTGATTCAATATATCAAAGAAGAAAACAACAACGGCGCAAGGATATGGAGATCGGCATCCAAGCATTTTCAAATTTTTAAATCGAAAATTGAATTTCTACAATAGTTACAACGATAAGAACAACTTTCACCCTTTTTATCTTCGTTAAAATCTAAGTTTCAACGCTCATCGATAGTAAATCTACAAGTTTTCAGTAATAATAATTGTATCTTCGACCGAACTACTTTACGAGCGGACAGTGCCAGCCAAGGAGGTAAAAAGGTGACTTAAGCCGGAGGAAGCGTGGGTTGAGACACACTCTTGACTGCCTGTGACTGACGCCAGAAGCTTGTGAGGGAATTCTCTGGACGGAACAGCGAAAATGGCACGCTCAAGAAAAGAATGTCGGTTGCTGGAATCCGAGAGAATGAAGACCCGATGAATGTTCACGATGGGGGCCCCCTCTCTTCAATCAATGAACTGATAAGTTTCTTTCTTTCTCTCTTTCTTTCTTAATTAATTTTTTTGTGCACAAATGTTAGGTAAATTTTTTAAGAAAAAGTCAGCTCGGGGTAAGGGAAAATTATGTATTATAAAATTATAGTGTTTCATGCTCTTTCACGATATTATCTATTTTAAATTTTCAAATGTAAAAGACTTAAAGGTTAACTCAATAAATGTGATTGTTTTCTTTTGTAAAAATGGCTCCTCTTCATTTATCTCACTTCGTGTGAATTTTATTTCAGCAGTTCTCTTTCAGGTTTCAATCCTTTTTACTTCCTTGTACGTAGTATAAGGAAGTAATGTGATCCCGAAAAATTTTGGGGGCCAAATTTCGACAAAAAAACCGCTTTTGACTACCTCTAAATTTAATTTTAAAAATTTTTTCAATGCATCTCATCGTAGGCTAGCATGCACGATCATATTAACGCGTCTGCAACTCATTTTGACCAGCGGCGAGTCTACTGTGGCCAGTTTTTCCATGCCGTCTGTACAAACGTATGTACGTACGTACGTATGTATGTAACTCGCATATCTCAAAAACTATTGGTCGTAAAATGTTGAGATTTAATATTTAGGATTGTTCTATGATCTAGTTGTGCACCTCCCCTTTTGGTGGCAATCGAATGGATAGTTTATGTACAGGACCGCCCAAAAGATTCGAAATACATTACGCTCTATGGGCCGAAATTCATTAAACTCGCCTAACTCAAAAGCTATTAGGCGTAGAATGTCGAAACTTCATATTTTGGATAGTTGTAACATCTAGTAGTGCACCTCCCCTTTTGGTTCCATTCGACTGGATAGTTTATCTACAGGACTGCCCAAAACATTCGAAATACATTACGCTCAATGGGCCGAAATTCATTAAACTCGCATATCTCAAAAACTGTTAGGAGTACAATGTTGAAACTTTATATTTAGGATTGTTGTAACATCTTGTTGTGCACCTCCCCTTTCGGTTCCATTCGACTGGATAGTTTATCTACAGAACCGCCCAAAAGATTCGAAATACATTACGCTCTAAGGGCCGAAATTCATCAAAGCGTTTTTTAGAGGTATTGGGCTATTTCAAACGACTCAGAAGTGATATATGCTGTAAAGAGTTAGAAAATGAATTTCTCCATTAAAAAAAGTGTCTTTATCATTTATAGTTCTGCTACAGGAACACTCAAAAGATTTCCAATACATTACGGTCAATGGCAATTTTAGGGGCATTCATCCATTTCAAGCACAATACCGTCCTACCACATAAGTTAGGTAATGGTCCGACCACGGTCACGTGCCTCCCTCAAGAACTATGCCAAAAGTCGCCAAGCTTGGCGACTTTTGGTGTACGTGTGTGCATATTTAACTCTCAAATCTCAAAAACTATTATGAAATTTCATATATAAGAATGTTGTAACATCTAGTTGTGCATCTCGATTTTTGGTTCCAATCTACCCAATTTACAGGACCACCGGAAAGAATTTCAGTACTTTAATGTCTATGGACATCTTCAATATAATACTACTGTAGATAGTCATTGTTTGGTACATGCCCAAAATCTCGCCGTCTGTCCTCGACCTTGGCGAGTTTTGGCGAAATATCGCCATTTGTCATCGTTCTTGGCGAGTTTTGGCAAAATCATCGCCAAATTTGGCGCTAAAAATTATTTCGTATTTTGTATAACTCTAAAACTAACCCGTAGATTTTTTAACTTTTGTATTTAGAACTATTGTAATATCTAACTGTTTTCAATATCTTTTTTGACAGCAATTGACTGAGAATTTATTTACAGGGTGAGCCAAATGACTTTGAATACATTGAGGTGTATGGATGCATTCAATTCATTGAAAGTCTGTGGTCAATGACTACTTTGGCTATCCCTAAAATCTCGCAGACTATCTCAAGTTTGTCGGCTTTTGGTGAAATATCGCCAAATAAAGTGTCAGAAGGAAATCTTTCAAATTGAACTCAGCTTGGCGATATCGAACTATTTGGCTGGAAATCGCTAAACCTTACTATTATTGATATTTTATCTCTTTCAAACAAATAAATTTAGAAGAAGTGCGTCGAAAATATTTTTGATCTAATAGACGTGCAAGGAAGTCATGTGTTGGACACATCAGATTTTTTTTAATTTAGCCTAAAAGCATTTGCACGTAAGCCAAGAACCTGGTTGGTATATTGCGGTCACAACACTTTTTTTAGATTAAGCATTTATTTTCTAGGTATGAATTATGAAGTTGATAGTTGGTTAAAATTTAAATAGTAAATCTTTGAGTAGGATAAGATAAAGGGTATGGTTATAGAGATTACAACAATGTTAAATACACATTTTTGTTTTCTAAAAGAAGCTTGTATAATATTTGTGAAGATTAAATCATTATATATTACTGTGTAGCAAGATGATGCTTGCAGTTAACACTGCATAAAAAAGTAGAAGGGCATTGAGATTTTTATAGAAAAATAAGGAACCTTTCATTTTTACTGTATTTTTTTTTTGTAAGCAACATTTTACACATCATTCAATTAGAAAATATCACTATCATAACCATAATATTCAAAAATAAAACATTAATGACAACGGAAATAATTTCTACCACTCACTAAAAAAAGTTGAAACTCTGTAAAAAAAGTAGAAGGACAGTAACCCAATGAATAAAATACAAGCGATGTTAGTAAGGAATACTCTTCCCATTACATTTTATGATTTCGAATATTCTATTTCGCAGTGAATCATACAAAGTTTGGATGTCTGTTTGGCAAAAATGATCCCGTGAGCTATTCAGTTCTTCTCGAGGCTCAGTGATGGATTCAAACTGTTTTCCACCAGCATATACACGACGAACAAGCATTGCTCAAATGTTTACTACTATGTTAAGATCAGGGCTTTTAGATGGCCAGGGTAAAACCTGCATATTATTTGAAACGAACCAGTTTTTAACTCCATTAGCGGTGTGAATGGAGGCTCCGTCTTGTTGAAAGACCCACTCTTCCATTCCTAATTCGGAGCCATAAGGAAGAAGCTCAGAATTTAGCAGCTGAATATAGGCTGTATGCTTCTGCCTGCCACTCAGAAAGATCAGACTTGTTCTTCCTCCATAACCAACTGCTAACCAGACCATCAAACTTCCTCCCCACATTTGTCGAGTTGAATAAAATTGTTCTTCGTTCTTCAGACAATGCTAGTAGTACTGGTAACTATCTGGACCGTCTAAATTGAATTTCTTCTCATCTGAAAATATCACATAAGTCCATGACATGTGTTCCTTAGCCCAAGATAAACGGTTATAAATATGTGTTTGCTTCCACTTTGGATGATGCTTCCGCTTTTTGAAAATGAATTTTTTGGATCTTTTAATGTACTTGTAAACTGTTTGCCTTGACACATAAGTAAGTCCTGCTTGAATTCGAGCCTTTGCAATACTTTCATTGCACTTTTTAAGCTCGTGTGCAACTTTTCTTTCATAGCGAGGCGTTAACTATTTCGGTTTGACAGTCATCTTTGTCTTTCCGTTTCTGTTTGGATTTCTGATAAAGTTAGAAACTGTATTGGAGCTGACGTGCAGTATACGAGCAATCGATCTAACATCTTTACCATCATTTTTATATGCAAAAATTTGGCCTTTTTGAAAATCATTTAAGGGTATTCCTCTTGGCATTCTGGAGAGAAAACAAATAAGGAAAATCTTGTCATGTGTAAAGCAAGAAAAAAAAACAGAGAAATTACACTAAACGGAGTTTATTGCTGGAAAACTAGAATAATCCTATCTTCAAAACATCTTGGAATAATAGCTAAAATTCTTAATGATGCCATTCAATTAAAATAGAAAACAATAAGGCAGTAATTAATAGAAAGCAGATGATTTCATTAAAATTCTTTTGTTAAATACTACACTTACTTGAATGGTAGTCATACCTGCCAACTCTTCTGGTTTTGACAGAAGACTTCTGCTTTTTTAAGATATCTTCCAGTCTTCTGCCAGAAGATAAAATCTTCCGTTTTCTTTTAATTTTTTAGTTTATATATTAAATTGTATTGCAAACTATGCTAAAAAAGTGATAATTAAATCAATCCATTTCAAAATAAATTATCAAAGTAATCATTTCAACAGCTAACTGCACAATTCTGTTGTATGAGTGAGGTCAAGCATTTGTAAACAAATCTTTTATCAATAGTTTTAAAAAAAGCAGAACTTCATATCATTTCTCCCTCAGTAATTCATCATTAGAAAATTTATTAATGTTGAAAACTAAAGCTAATATACTTTGTTATGAAAATAATTTTTCTTGTGAACTAAAAAGCTAAAAAAGCTACTTTGAACCAGCTAAAAAAATTGTAATCTATTTATCTTTTACAACATACTTTCTTAAAAATAATGTCAAATTTCCATTTATTTGTTTTTATTTTTGTGAAAATACTCAATTTGTTCCATTTTATATAAAAATTTCAAGTAAGCTCTTTTTCTGTTACTATTTAATTTTATTTTTATTTCTGTACATAGCTAATATAAAAAATAATGAGAAATTGTGATAAACTGGGGGTTTTCTGAAATCTTCTGTTTTTTCAACCCGAGTCTTCCTGTTTTCGGCTTAAGGAGGTTGGCAGGTATGGGTAGTGTACCTTGGACCAGTCCGAGATACGCCCGAAATAGGTCATTTTTGCCAAACAGATATCCAATCTTTGTATGACTCACTGCCAAATAGAATATTCAAAATTATAAAATCTAATGGGAAGAGTATTCCTTACTAACATTGCATTTTATTCATTGGATTACTGTCCTACTTTTTTTTTTTTTTTTTTTTTTTTACAGAGTTTCAAATGGTAGAAATTATTTCTGTTGCCATTAATGTGTTGCCATTAATGACATTTTTGAATATCATGGTTATGATATTGATATTTTCTTATTAAATGATTTGTAAAATGTTGCTTACAAAAAAAAAAAAAAAAAAAAAAAAAAACCAGTAAAAAGAAAGGCTCCTTATTTTTCTAAAAAAAATCTAAATGTCCTTCTCCTTTTTTTATATAGTGTAGTTCTGTTTCCTTGGATGCAGAAGTTCAAAAAACATAACATTATAAAGTATACAGTTTTCAATGTCCAAGTATTTTTAAATAAAGATAAAATGCAAAACACAGTACACTCTTTCAAAACTACATACACCAGAATCAATAAACATGCAAATTATGGAATTTTAGCTCATGGAACTGTTAACATAACTTTTCATTGAATTATTATGTGAATAAATAAATACTCAAAATAAAAACTTGAATCTTTAAAAATTAAAATAAAATGTCTTTTAAAAATAGGGAAAAAAACACACAGTTTAAAAATAAGCAGCAGGTGCATTAATTTTCATGAAGCATACATTACCACTAATACAAGTTAATAATGTTAATTAAGTTTTGTATTTTGTTGGATGGAAATCGGTTAACTAGAATGCAAGATAGGACCGTATAATATTCACATAGGATAGCATCAGAATTGGGGGTTTTATTGGCAATATTGCTTAGTCGGGTTAAGTTTTGGGGGCTTATTTTTTACACCAATTTTGTCAATATTTTGCCAAAAAATCACCAAGACTGGCGACATCTGACATGACTTAAAAAAATCTGATGTGTCCAACACATGACTTCCTTGCACGTCCATTAGATCAAAAATATTTTCGACGCACTTCCTCTACATTTATTTGTTTGAAAGAGATAAAATATCAATAATAGTAAGGTTTAGCGAATTCTAGCCAAATATTTCGATATCGCCAAGCTGAGTTCAATTTGAAAGATTTCCTTCTGACACTTTATTTGGCAATATTTCACCAAAAGCCGACAAACTTGAGATAGTCAGCGAGATTTTGAGGATAGCCAAAGTAGTCATTGACCACAGACTTTCAATGAGTTGAATGCATCTATACACCTCAATGTATTCAAAGTCATTTGGCTCACCATGTAAATAAATTCTCAGTCGATTGCTGTCAAAAAAGATATTGAAAACAGTTAGGTATTACAATAGTTCTAAATACAAAGTTAAAAAATCTACGGGTTAAAGTTTTAGAGTTTTACAAAATAGGAAATAATTTTTGGCGCCAAATTTGGCGATATTTCGGCGAAACTCGTCAATGTCGACGACATTTGGCGAGATTTTAAGCATAAACCAAACAATGACAGATTATCGCCAAATTTGGCGATATTTCGCCAAAACTCGCCAAGAACGATGACAAATGGCGATACTTTGGGCATGGACCAAATGACTGACTATCGCCAAATTTGGCGATATTTCGCCAAAACTCGCCAAGGTCGAGGACAGACGGCGAGATTTTGGGCATGTACCAAACAATGACTGTCTACAGTTGTATTATAATGAAGATGTCCATAGACATTAAGGTACTGAAATTCTTTTCGGTGGTCCTGTAAATAAACTCTCCAGTAGATTGGAACCAAAAATCGAGATGCACAACTAGATGTTACAACATTCTTATATATGAAATTTCATAATAGTTTTTGAGATTTGAGAGTTAAATATGCACACACGTACACCAAAAGTCGCCAAGCTTGGCGACTTTTGGCACAGTTCTTGAGGGAGGCACGTGACCGTGGTCGGACCATTACCTAACTTATGTGGTAGGACGGTATTGTGCTTGAAATGGATGAATGCCCCTAAAATTGCTATTGGCCGTAATGTATTGGAAATCTTTTGAGTGTTCCTGTAGCAGAACTATAAATGATAAAGACACTTTTTTTTAATGGAGAAATTCATTTTCTAACTCTTTACAGCATATATCACTTCTGAGTCGTTTGAAATATCCCAATACCTCTAAAAAACGCTTTGATGAATTTCGGCCCATAGAGCGTAATGTATTTCGAATCTTTTGGGCGGTCCTGTAGATAAACTATTCAGTCGAATGGAACCGAAAGGGGAGGTGCACAACTAGATGTTACAACAATCCTAAATATAAAGTTTCAACATTCAACGCCTAACAGTTTTTGAGATATGCGAGTTTAATGAATTTCGGCCCATTGAGTGTAATGTATTTCGAATGTTTTGGGCAGTCCTGTAGATAAACTATCCAGTCGAATGGAACCAAAAGGGGAGGTGCACAACTAGATGTTACAACTATCCAAAATATGAAGTTTCGACATTCTACGCCTAATAGCTTTTGAGTTAGGCGAGTTTAATGAATTTCGGCCCATAGAGCGTAATGTATTTCGAATCTTTTGGGCGGTCCTGTACATAAACTATCCATTCGATTGCCACCAAAAGGGGAGGTGCACAACTAGATCATAGAACAATCCTAAATATCAAATCTCAACATTCTACGACCAATAGTTTTTGAGATATGAGAGTTACATACATACGTACATACGTACAGACGGCATGGAAAAACTGGCCACAGTAGACTCGCCACTGGTCAAAATGAGTTGCAGACGCGTTAATATGATCGTGCATGCTAGCCTACGATGAGATGCATCGAAAAAATTTTTAAAATTAAATTTAGAGGTAGTCAAAATCGGTTTTTATGTTGAAATTTGGCCCCCAAAATTTTTCGGGATCACATTACTTCCTTATACTACGTACAAGGAAGTAAAAAAGAGAGAGAGACCTGCAATGATGTCTACTTACCTGTTAGCATTACACAAATGATGCAAGGAAAATGATAGAGAATTTACTATACAGATTTTGCCAGAACTTTTGAGAAAATTCCCCCAAAAATATAGACATGTGAGTAGGTCATCCCACTGTTTCAGTCTTGAATTGGATTTTCTACCAAACGCTAGCTATTAAGAACATATCGCTTTGCATAATTTTGATGCCAGAGGTACCGTTGTTTTGCTACAAGCTGTATTTTCAAATTTGTTTATGAATTCAGAATTGTTGTATGCTGTGGAGAAGTCAAGGGTTTGGCTTGAGTATTCTGATATTTTAGCAAATGGAACAATTTTATTTACCATAAAGAAATTGTACTGTTTAAGGAAGTTACTCTGACTGAACTAGTTATCTATAGAATTACTGCTTGTAAATTCCTGTAAATTGTGCTTCGAAGATTGTTTGACAGGTTTCTAGAAACAATTATGTCTGTGTTTTGTCCCTGACATCTTGACTGACTACTGAAACTTTCTACAAACCCCAGACTTTAAAGCATACTCTCCAATACGAATGGTATACCACTGAGTTGTTCTGAAAGTTGACACCATTATGTTTTTGGAATTTTGAAGTTTCGTCAATTTTTTATTATGAAAACACATCTTTTACTGTAATGAACTACATTGGAATGACACAGGCAGTACGAATCTAGTTTATCTGTTCTTGCCAGATATTTCTCAAAATTTACGGGTGGACACTTGCTCTACGCTCACTGTTTATCATGTTGTTAGTAGCATGGTTAAATGTCCTAAACTGAAACGTTCTAAGTGCAAAACCGAAATTGCATTGATACTCCTAGAAAAATAGTTGCTATTTTTCTCAAAATAGTTCCTTTTTAGCTGTTTTTACAAGTAAATAGTCGCCTATTCTTGATTATAGTAGCAAATAGTCCCCTTTTAGTAGCCAGTGGGCACCCTGTATTTCGGCAGATCTCACCAAGGTAGACGACAAATGGAGAGATTTTAGGCACGGACCAAACAATGACCGACTATCGCCAAATTTCATGATATTTCACCAAAACTCGCCAAGGACAATGACAAGTGGTGATATTTTGGGTATGGAAAAATGACTGTCTACTGTCAAATTTGGCTATATTTTGGAAAAACTCACCAAAGGTCGTTCAAAGGTTTGGAAAAACTCGAACAAAGAGAAACGGTGACATTCTGGGCATGGACCAAACAATGACTGTCTACCAATATAATATATTGAAGATGTCCATAGACATTAATGTATTGAAGTTCTTTTGGGTGGTCCTGTAAATAAACTCTCCAGTAGATTGGAACCAAAAATCGAGATGCACAACTAGATGTTACAGCAATCTTACGTATGAAATTTCAACATTTTACGACTAATAGTTTTTGAGATTTGAGAGTTAAATACATACACACATACACCAAAAGTTGCCAAGCTTAGCGACTTCTGGCGTAATTCTTGAGGGAGACACGTGACCGTGGTCGGGCTATATGGTAGGCATTACCAAGCTATATGGTAGGACAATACTGTGCTTGAAATGGATGAATGTCTCTAAAATTGGCATTGACCGTAATGCAGGGATGTGCCAGCTGAAATTAAATTTTGGAGCAAGAAAAGACATTTTTGGAGCAATTTGGAGCAAGAAAAACAGATTAGTGGAGCAATTTGGAGCAAGAAGAAGTCACTTTTTCTTGCAACAATCCTAAATATAAAGTAATCTGGTGCATAAGAATGTCAATTTTGAAATACAAAATTTATTTTTGGAGGGAAAGGGAAAGGGAAAAGTCACTAAAGAATGCCAATCAAAAAAATGAGAATTAAGGAGGTTCTTAAAAACTCTTAGCTTGTAACAAAAAAAAGAGTTTTTTTTTGGAGGGGGGGGGTCAGAAGCTTATGAAATAAATAAAAAATACAGTTATTTTACACATTGCTATCAAAATATCTATTTTAAATCAAAAATGCAATATTTACTAAACTATATTAACTACCATTAGTGGCTAATAAAAAATTTGGCAACAAAAAATTACAAATTTATATAAAATTAAATTTAAAACAGAGGTCAATTTTTACTCTTAAGGCATTGGAGGTTTAAACAAAGGGATGCCAAAGAAAAAATATTCATTTTTAAGATTATTAGAGCAAGACTGAAATTAGAATGCTTAGAATGTGTGATGACTTTTGTAAAAATTCGGGAGATTTACAAACGTTTAAACATATAGTAGCAGTTCTGCTGAATTTGGAGCAAAAATGTCCAAAAATGATCTTTTTGTAGCAGATTGGTGCATCAGGATTGATTTGGCACAAGTTGGAGCAATTGGAGCAGCTGGCACATCCCTGGTAATGTATTGGAAATCTTTTGAGAGTTCCTGTAGCAGAACTATAAATGATAACGACACTTTTTTGATAGAGAAATCCATTTTGTAACCCTTAACATAATACATCACTTCTCAGTCGTTTGAAATAGCCTAATACCTCTAAAATACGCTTTAATGAATTTCTGCCCATAGAACGTAATATATTTAGAATCTTTGCGTGGCCCTGTAGATAAACTATCCAGTCGAATGGAACCGAAAGGGGAAGTGCACAACTAGATGTTACAACAATCCTAAATATAAAGTTTCAACATTCTATGTCTAATAGTTTTTGAGATATGCAAGTTTAATTAATTTTGGTCTATAGAATGTAATGTATTTAGAATTTTTTGGGCGGTCCTATAGATAAACTATCCAGTTGTATGGGACATAAACGGGAGGTGCACAACTACATGTTACAACAATCCTAACTATAAAGTTTCAACATACATTCTATGACTATTAGTTTCTGCGATATGCGAGTTACATACATACATATAGACATACATACGTACACACTTATGTACAGGCAGCATGGAAAAACTGGTCAAAATAGGCTTGCCGTTGGTCAATATGAGTTACAGATGCATTTATATGAACATGCATGCTAGCGTACGATGAAATGCATCGGAAAAATTCTTAAAAGTAAATTTAGAGGTAGTCAAAATCTTTTTTTTAGTCGAAATTTGGCCCAAAAATTTTTCGGGATCACATTACTTCCTATACTCTGTACAAGGAAGTAAAAAATGATCTTGAATTGGCAGATTTCAGATAACTTGAATGTGGATTCAACTATGCTTTGCTAGTGAGAGCTAACTACTATCTGAGAAAGTTTAAATAAGGAAGATAGAGTTCAGTTTTCGCATCGCAATGATTGTTTGGATAAAGCAAGGAAAAACATAACTGTTTGAAAATTTGGGAAAGCCAGAGTGTGACTTAAAAGTGTCTATGATTATAAAAGAAAAAAAAAAAAAAAAAAAAAAAAAAAAAAAAATTGGAATGTTTGATGAACGAAAAATGGTAGATTGTTTTTAATTTTAGCAAGAATACATGTGGACATTTGCCTACGGGAGAGGGGTGAGGGAGCTTGGTCGGACGAATTTTAAAGGGGTTCAAACATCTATTCAAGTAAATTTTGAAAAACAAATGGGAAAATTGACAGAAAACAAAATCTCATTTCTCAATTAGTCGTCTGGAGCAAGGTACGAGTAGCCGAAAACTTGAAAATGACGTTTTCTGTTCAAAACAGTCGCCCAAAGTGCTTTGTCTTTGAATTAGTAGCAGAAGTCGCTGGTGGACACCCTGGCTGAACTTCAAGTGTAACAGTATTGACTTTTCCACCTGGCAAAAAGAAAAGGACTCTGTTTTTTGATTAAGATGATGGTGATGATGGATTAAAAAACTCCATGATGGGAGAATGCTGTACGGCTAATGATGTCATTTTTCATTTTAATTATCTCTTTTAATTGTAAATAGCACTAGTAAATATAATTTTTAAATGCTATTCATAGTTTTATTTTATCCTATTAATTCCCCAGATTGCTGACTGCTTGCCTTTAACATTTATTTAAGTAAGAACAAGAAAACTTTGCTATTAAATTTCAGATGCTAATATTCATCTTGAGATAACTATTAGTCAGACTTGACTAAATTAATGGGCATTCTTTGAAATTATTGAGGAAAAAAAATCATAAAAATCTGATGTGTCCAACACATGACTTCCTTGCACGTCCATTAGATCAAAAATATTTTCGACGCACTTCCTCTAAACTTATTTGTTTGAAAGAGATAAAATATCAATAATAGTAAGGTTTAGCGATTTCTAGACAAATATTTCGATATCGCCAAGCTGAGTTCAATTTGAAAGATTTCCTTCTGACACTTTATTTGGCGATATTTCACCAAAAGCCGACAAACTTGAGATAGTCTGCGAGATTTTGGGGATAGCCAAAGTAGTCATTGACCACAGACTTTCAATGAATTGAATGCATCCATACACCTCAATGTATTTAAAGTCATTTGGCTCACCCTGTAAATAAATTCTCAGTCGATTGCTGTCAAAAAAGATATGGAAAACAGTTAGATATTACAATAGTTCTAAATACAAAAGTTCAAAAATCTACGGGTAATTTTTAGTGTTATACAAAATACGAAATAATTTTTGGCGCCAAATTTGGCGATATTTCGGCGAACTCGTCAATGTCGACGAAATTTGGCGAGATTTTAAGCATGAACCAAACAATGACAGATTATCGCCAAATTTGGCGATATTTCGCCAAAACTCACCAAGAACGATGACAAATGTCGATACTTTGGGCATGGACCAAATGACTGACTATCGCCAAATTTGGCGATATTTCGCCAAAACTCGCCAAGGTCGAGGACAGACGGCGAGTTTTTGGGCATGTACCAAACAATGACTGTCTACAGTTGTATTATATTGAAGATGTCCATAGACATTAAAGTACTAAAATTCTTTTCGGTGGTCCTGTATATAAACTGTCCAGTAGATTGGAACCAAAAATCGAGATACACAACTAGATGTTACAACAATCTTATATATGAAATTTCATAATAGTTTTTGAGATTTGATAGTTAAATATGCACACACGTACACCAAAAGTCGCCAAGCTTGGCGACTTTTGGCATAGTTCTTCAGGGAGGCACGTGACCGTGGTCGGACCATTACCTAACTTATGTGATAGGACGGTATTGTGCTTGAAATGGATGAATGCCCCTAAAATTGCCATTGACCGTAATGTATTGGAAATCTTTTGAGTGTTCCTGTAGCAGAACTACAAATGATAAAGACACTTTTTTTAATGGAGAAATTCATTTTCTAACTCTTTACAGCATACATCACTTCTGAGTCGTTTGAAATAGCCCAATACCTCTAAAAAACGCTTTGATGAATTTCGGCCCATAGAGCGTAATGTATTTCGAATCTTTTGGGCGGTTCTGTAGATAAACTATCCAGTTGAATGGAATCGAAAGGGGAGGTGCACAACTAGATGTTACAGCAATCCTAAATATAAAGTTTCAACATTCTACGCCTAATAGTTTTTGAGATATGCGAGTTTAATGAGTTTCGGCCCATTGAGCGTAATGTATTTCGAATGTTTTGGGCAGTCCTGTAGATAAACTATCCAGTCGAATGGAACCAAAAGGAGAGGTGCACAACTAGATGTTACAACTATCCAAAATATGAAGTTTCGACATTCTACGCCTAATAGCTTTTGAGTTAGGCGAGTTTAATGAATTTCGGCCCATAGAGCGTAATGTATTTCGAATCTTTTGGGCGGTCCTGTACATAAACTATCCATTCGATTGCCACCAAAAGGGGAGGTGCACAACTAGATCATAGAACAATCCTAAATATCAAATCTCAACATTCTATGACCAATAGTTTTTGAGATATGCGAGTTACATACATACGTACGTACGTACAGACGGCATGGAAAAACTGGCCACAGCAGACTCGCCACTGGTCAAAATGAGTTGCAGACGCGTTAATATGATCGTGCATGCTAGCCTACGATAGGATGCATCGAAAAAAATTTTAAAATTAAATTTAGAGGTAGTCAAAATTGGTTTTTTTGTCGAAATTTGGCCCCCAAAATTTTTCGGGATCACATTACTTCCTTATACTACGTACAAGGAAGTAATAATTAAAATTAGAACTATATTTTTTTATGTTTAAAGTAACAATTTTTTCAACAAAAATTTACCTTATTATTCTCCAAAATGATTGTTTTAAAATGAAAATACTACTGACCCAATTTGTCTTAAAACACATATTTTGGTTGATTTTTACCCACAGTCAAAATAGGTTATTCGTGTTTGACCTAACCAATCAAAGTCTCATTGCTGTGTTTCATGCAAGGAGTTCAATCTTAATAAATACCAAACATGAAAATTTAAAGAAATAAAGATAATTATGGTTTGAGCATAAAAATGTTTCCAAACCTGATTAGTTCTTCCATACTCAGACCTCTTGCTCCACCTTGTTTCACTATAAAATTATCACTATCACAGAGAGATTCATAAATACAAGCGGAGAGAGAGGTGCTGAGGTCTCGTAAAACTATCACATGAGAATAGGATGTGCCAGTCACAGCTGGAGGTTCTGTCATGTCTATTATTGTCAGCAGAATGTCATGTACAAGAGACTGAAAGAGGAAGAGTAAATAAATAGGACAGTTCAATTAAAATACCATACAGTTAAAACTTAACAGCAATGGAAAACATTTATATAGCATTACAGATCATTTATAATATTTTGATTATTAATAGAATACTGGTCATTTTTTGGCCACAAAGGTGGATGTAGAATTTTTTTTTTCAAGGGTGGGGGGAGGGGGAAACAAAGCTTGAAACCAATCCAGAACTGCATGAAATATGCCATTGTTATCAGAAAGACCATTTTATTTACTGCAAATATATTTCTCTTGGAGAGGGTACATATATATCCCCTACACCTTTGCTCTGGATTTGACTTAGATACTAAAGCACATTTTTTGATCTTACATGCTCTACACAGAACTTATCAAGAACGCGAATATTTAAATATGTCTTTATTTTTCCTTAAAAATAGGCCGTAAAGCATTTTAATGTGAAATCTTACAAATGTTTTGACACAGATTACTTTGCTTTAAAGAATTCAAGAATTAAATTACGATGTATGGGGTGTTTAGGTTGAACAAAAAAATTTGAGGTTTTCACATTTTAAAATTAAGTCAAGAATTGTTTTCATTAAAAATTCTTAAATTCATCTTTAGAAGTTATTAATATCCTTTAAACATTTCCCCATTAATTTTTTTTCTTCAATGGTGGGGGGGGGGATGGTGGTGGTAATGTATAATAACAGGATAATACAGTATTAACCAGTTCGGATCTAATACTGTCTACAAACTCTTTTCATTCTTTCATTTTTGGTACTAAAGTATTAGTTCCTGCTTTAGGGAAAACATTGGCAGCATACAGGGTGTCTGCTATGGTCAGTAGACAAAAATAGTAGCCTCACAAATGTAAAGAAGTTTCTGAAATAGAATACTTTTTCTTAATTTTAGTAGCCAAAATGGTAGTCAAAGTTTACTTCAAAAATAAATTACTGACATCCTAATATTAAAAAGAAATGCACAAACTACATAATTAAATTAATTTTTCTATTTACTTTCTTATTTTTTCTGACATATACCCAGTCACACTTTGAATACAAATGATAGGAAATTTCTGGTAACATTAAGTTAGAAAAAGAGAATGAACAAAATGAATCACCAAATTAGTTGCTTAAAGTAAAGGAAAAGTTGCCAAATATTTAAAAATAGTATGAAAATGGCATTTTTAACCAAAAAATTATCCTAAGTTGTCTAACCTTGAATTTAGTAGCAAAGTCTGCTTTTTAGTTACTCGTAGACACCTTGAGCATACTATTATTGCATTATTTTTCTTTAATAGAGCACTTCCCCTTTGGAGCTATGTTTAAGTTATGCATACTGTTGTGACTTTTGTTTGATGCCCAATCAGGGATAAAGTAAAACACAGTTGTGAGAGGTACAATAACATCTAATAAGAAGGGGGAAAAACAAGCTTAAGGAATGAGGTGAGGAGAAAGGATGTAGTATCTGCAACACTAGGGAACATCAATAAGAATACCAGTATTCAATTAAATTTTCAATAATTATAGATGATGCATATTAATAGCAGCCACAATCAGCAAAAACCAATAAGAAAAAAAATAGAAAAAGAGGACAGTAGTAGTTTACAGCAAATGAAAAAGCAGCAATAACTCTGCTTTAAAATTAGGGTATTATAATTTATAATTTTTTTAAAAAATTACCTGTAAGTGACGTATAGGATCAGCAACAACTGTTTTCTGACAAGCCACACTTGCAGCCAATAGAGGTAATGTGGTGGGGAAAGGTAAAGGTGACAAAAGTTGTTGTCTTGATCTTTCCTGTTGCAATTCATGAAGAAGAAGAATCAATTCCATTCTAACAGCTGCTAAACCTCCACCATGTGCTCCATGAAGACTGCAATAACTTAATAAAGTTCTTAATAGTGCTTCATTTGCTTTCAACCATTGTTTACGCCGACTAGCTCTTTGAAGTTTTGCTTCAAAATCCATTTTATCAGCTAGAAGAATTTCATGAAGAGATGCTTTTTGGTTTTGGAAATCAATGGCACTGTCCCAATGACCACTGTTTGGTGGACTACCATCAACAGCCATGGATTCAGATGGTACTTAAGAGGGAGGAGAAAAGAATGTTTTAGTAAATAGTCAAATATAATTTATATAAAAACAGAGAAATTTAGATAAAGAGAAATCTGAATTAATACATAATTTAGAATAATGGTAGAATGATAATTAAAAAAAAGATTATAAGATTATTTACAATTTTTCCTATTATAATTGAATGCCAATAAGACATATACAGCATATCCACATATAAGTTGACACATCCATCAGTTCCAGATGCATACTTCCAAGTACGAAAATAGTCACAATTAGATGCAGAGTAAATATATTAATCCTGATGCAGAGATGTAAGACATCTGTTTCATTCTCACTAAAATGTTATAATGGCACACAGTGGTGACTTTTTAAATTAAATTTTTCCAAGCAAATCTCACCCATGGTGGGAGATTTCACATATCACTATAACAGTAAAATATCACTAGATGGTGATTTTATTTCTGTCATGCTAATTTCTCTCCGATGGTCTCATTAAAGTTTCAGTAAATTTGGTAGTATTCTGACCAGTACATTTTGCTGTACACAGCTCCGAATAGGAAAACTTAATTATGAACAACCTGTAGGAATTCTTAAATGTATATAAAATGGATATGTATATCCCAAATAAATGATTTTTTAAACTGGTTAAATTTTACATGGTTTATAGAAAGACATAAAAAAATATTAAATTTATAATCATGTTTTTTTACCAGCATTATAATCCCGAGAACTTGTACAACCATAATGACACAAATCTTTAAGAGCTGAAACACTTTTTTCTAGCCATATATACAATTGGTAACGTAGCTGTCCACCATCAACTTCATATCCTGTAGCCAAAGTGCTTAATTCTTCCATCATGATCTAAAGTTATAAAATTAAGATTAAAGAACATTATTATTCACTTTTCCAAAGGAGTGAATATAAATGAAAGATATTAGGAATTCAACTAATTATTTTCATTACACATTCTATTAGAAATAATAAAATGAGGAAATTATAGAAATGATACGATCAAAGATGCAGATTATTAAGGAATATTATTTTGAAATAACAACAACAAAAAAAAAAAAAACTTATGATGTGAAAGATAAAAGTGGCAAAGTAACATGAAAAGAGGTCTTTCAATCCATTTTTGAAAAAAAAAAAAAAAAAAAAAAAATTCATAAAGTATAGGGTGTGCACAATTTCTGTACAATTTAAAAAATTCGAAATTTTTTTATTACTTAGGAAAATGAAATTTGTAATAGATATTCAGTTCCTATGAAATTTTTTATTGATTATTATTATTACTATTTTTTTTTTTTTTTTTTTTTTTTGTGTGTGTGTGTGTGTGGCATATTTTAGATAATGTTTTGAAGACTAGAAGCCCAAAATATCAATGTGGCTACTTCTCAAGAAAAAGTTCTGTGTGTTTTATTGACTTATAGGAACAAAACCAGATACCCAGGTTACTCAATTTCCTTGATGAAACCTTTCAGGCAGAGCCTTATTATCGCATGGGCAAATCAGGACTTTGCCCAGGGCCCCCAGCTCGAAAGGGCTCCTAGTCTACAACACTGCTCTGAAATATTATTTTTTATATCAAAATTTTATGAAAAACAAGACAAAAATCATAGATGGGGCCCCCGAATTCATCAATGCCCGGGGCCCCTGATGGTCATAATCAGGCCTTGATTTGAGGTCTGTCGATTGGACAAGATGGTCCAATTCCCTGGCCATCGCGTTACTGAATAGAGGTGCAGGATATCACTGACCTAAAGCAAAGGATCACAGACACTATAGGCACTGTTGATTACATTTTATTGTAAAGGACATGCCTGGAAAATTAGTACCATCTTCATCTGCTCTGTGCAACTAATGGTGAGTATATTGAGGTTTATTAATTGCGGTAACAAAAATTTATCTTTAGATAGAATAGTTCGCAAATTTGTACCTATTCAGTATTTTATTTAATAAAAGCAAGTAACTACACAGACTTTAGGGGAAACTAGTATTATACATGAAATATTACCTTCAGACAAGCAATGAACTTCAACTGTTGGGCCATTATATCAATAGCAACAGATTTTGATTCAGCAGCTTTAATTGCTGAATTAAAGAAAGAAAAAATTACACATTAAGGGGATTATTTGATAAAATGTTTTAAAATTCAATTACTTTTTTAGGAAATGAAATTGAATAACAAACACAGTATACATTAATACAAACAATAATGAAAACTATATAAATATTTCAGTTATTTTTATAATTCTAGAATTTATCCGGCTGCAAGTTTTAGATTAATGACTTACAATATAAAGTTTAGAATACAATTAAATAAAAATTATATACAAAACACATGCACATTAAATACTACATAATATATATATATATATATATATATATAAATGAGAAAATGGTATGCATAAATTAACAGAATATAAATTGATTTAGTTGATTAAAATCTGAGATACCTTCATCAGGTACATCTGTTGCTTTAATTTCTATACCATCATCTGATCCTTCACTTTCACTCTTGTTGAAATTAAGATCTAACTCAGGTTCTGGTACCTGAGAAACCACAGGAGCACCCCAATCAAAATCACCAGAATCTTGAATAGCTGAAGTCACAGGCTGACCCCAATCAAAATCAGTTGCAGAACCACCACCAACATTAGACAATATTGGTGTGCCCCAGTCAATTGCATCTGCTTTTTGAGGTGCAGCTTTTGAGGGTATTTTGGTTTCTTGTGTCAATTGCCCTGTAGCAATGCTTTCATCTTCTTTAGTCATAACATTGGCAAAATCAAATACTGCATCATCAGGTGACATCGGGCCTTCGGTAAGAACACGATTAGGCAACCGAGAGAGAACTTCTAAGGCCAGGGCAGGACAACCTGCTCTAAAGTGGGCATGTGCAGTGGTAAAAAACAACCTTCTTTCTAAAGGTGTTATGGTATCTTCACAGTGCATCTAGTCAGGGGGAAAAAATACCATATAGGCTAATTGGAAGCATATTATTAATTTGCATTTACAAATTAACCAACTATGCAAAGACATGAAATTAAGATTCATAAGGTGCAATTATAAACCCATACAAAAACCCTTAACAGGTTAAAAGTTTGTGATGCAGCATTTTACTTTAAAGCTATATGACTAAATTATAGATCAAATTTTGAGTGACGCCCTGGTGTGACTTCAGAAGATTTGTTTTCATATTCCATTACAATTAATCTTGTTTTATTTTCAAAAGATTTACAAAGTCAAGCAATACTTTTAGTTATCAAATACACTGTCAAATATATCACACTTTCACTGAGCCTATATTATGTATTCAAATGAATTTTTTTCAATAATTTATCTTTTGCATCACGCTATACAAAAGGGCAAGCAAAATTTGCATAAATGCTTTCTTTGTAAAACACACTATGTACTTGGATACTATGGATACCAAGTAAACATAGTATCCAAATATGCTTGAATACTATGTACATAGTATGCTTGAATGTGTAAATCTTCTTTAGAAAATAAAACAAGAGTAAGTGTAATAGAATTTAAAAACAAATCCTATAAAGTAACATCAGGGCGTCATTCAAAATTTGACATCATTATTTTTGAGACCCATATTTAAAAGTCATATAGCTATAAAGTGAAATGCTGCATCAAAAACTTTTAACCCATTAAAGGTTTTTGCATGGGGATATATCATTACTTTTTGGGGGTATGATCAGAACATAATAAATAATAAGTAATAGTAAAACCCGTCAAATTTTTCCTCAATATGGAATGAAAGCAATGAAAATCTGTACCATTTTATGAATTATAAATGAAAATTTAAGCTTTAAATGCTTAGAAAATTAAAGGGTTCCCAGGAGATAAATGAAAGTTTATAACTTTTAAAGCCCTATAATATATAAGAATGGTAAACACAATTCAGTAACTGATGGGAGAAACAATAGTAGCTATGTGACATGAATAGTGTAAAAATTAAATGAAACTAACCAGGAAAAAAAGAAGTTGCTTGAATTTCAATGTATGTTCAAGATTAAAAATAGAAACAAAATACAGTAGGTACTTAACCAGATCTATTTTTTAACTGGCCGTGTTTGATTTAAATCTTTTTTTTTTTTTTTCCCGAAAAGGACTAACACTGACCTCTGTCATATTATACAAAGATGGAGCAAAAGCACTGGGAAAAGGCTTTACGCTATGTAGAACACAAGCATCAGCTTCCTTCATCAAAGTGATGCTAAGTTGCCAAACTTTCAGTCTTCAGCAGAAAAAAAAAAAATGACTGATGTTTTTAAAACTTTCCTCGTAACTGTAAAACTTTTGCAATAAATTAAAACATTTCTTTTAATGCAGTTCCATTGATTAATTATATAGAGTTTTTTCATTTTCCACCTTTCATTAACTGGATTTTTGTTTAACCAGCTGACCCCCGGTCTTATTTAGGGCGATCTTAGGTCTAGTCCCTATAGGTTCTCGTCTCTTAAGGCAACTCCCTGGGAAGTGATTAGCATGGGTGAGAATGAGAGGGGAGGTGGTGAGTAGACAGGAGGGAAATGGAAAAAGCAAAATCGTATTTTGCAGAGAAAGATTCTTAGAAAAAAGGGTATTAGAATCAGAAGGATGCTATCAGGAATAGAAGTGAATTTTGCAGATTCTTTCACCTAAACTGATTGGTCGTGTCATGTCTGCTAATCATGACCACAGTTGAGCTTGCTTCAGTGTTAATACATGGGAGTTAAGTCCCCTCTTTAAAATGAATTTAAAAAAAAAGTGTATGCGTGTAATCTTTACGTGGTTGAAGTAAAACTTCTTTGATGTTTACGACACATATCACTCAAATGATTAAACTTAAAATAAATATCATATTAAAATTTAATTATATTTATTATTCATGTACTTTACAAAGATTATATAAATGTTATATTCGTATTATTCATTGGAAAAAGGTACTTGAATGTCATTAATTTTTTATGTATGAAATTATAGGTTTGTGGTAAATATAATGTGAAACATAAATTTTACTCTCTAAATTTGCTAATTTTCTTGAAAATACAGCATCTATTGTTGTACCGAAATGCGTTGTTGATTGAAGTTGAGAAGTATTCATAGTTAGATCAAATTTTCCTTTTAAAAAATCAACTAATGGCTAAGATTCTTGAGAGCGAAAATTAACATTAAAATCTCCAGTAAGAATCATCGGTAATTTATGATAATTACTTAGAATTCAGGAAATGTCCATGTTGTAGTATTATTCTTTAACTGTTTTCTCATACCATTGTTCTGTCTGGAGGTTGGGTTTGAATGGGGGAATGTTCATAGTCTAGTATTATACTTTAACTGTGTTCTTTAACTAATGCTTTCCTCTGTTTGTTGGGTTCGAATGCAGGTAGTGTAAATTTTTTTTGTGTTTTTCTATCACAGTGTTCTTAAGCATTGATTTCGTCTGCTGGTAGGTTTCGAATTATTATTCTGTATCCGTGTTTTTAAACTGCAGGTTCTGTCTATTGTTTGGGATTGATTGCAGTCAGGGTCCGTTTCTTTGTGGTGTTCCATTCCCGTATTAAACCGTTGCTCCGTCTTGAGGTTGGGTTAGAATCCACTGAGTGTCTATTTGTTATTCTTTTATTTTGTTCTTAAACCGTTTGCAGCCAGTGTTTGTTTCTTAGTGGTGTTACGTACCCGTATTCTTAAACCGTTGTATATATATCATTATTATATATAAATATATATATATCATTATAAATATTGTGTTCACACAAACTACATTCTTCTAAATTTACTAACATTTCTTAAAATACAGCTTTTGCGCAAAATAATAACAGACATGACATCGAATGCATAATCGAATCGAATGCATAATTTTTAGCGTTACAAGTTACATTAAATTAAAAATTTTGAATATTTGTGATGAAATGAAGTAATCAGAAATTTTTCTCTAGAGAGATAATTTTAGTAGCTATTATGATTACATAAAAGGAAGTTTTGGGGGCCCCTAAAAATCGGGGGCCTAGGGCACGTGCCCCGAATGCCCCACCGTAAATCAGTCCCTGACTGTTTCGGTTTGATTGCAGGCAGGTTCCATTTCTTTGTGATTTTCCAAAACCATGTATTGTATATTATTCATCTAAAAATAAGGATAATTGAGAACCTCCTGTGAGGTTGGGATTACATGTAAAACATTATATTGGATGTACCTTCAAAACGCTTATTTATATATAAATAAAGATTGATGAATTTGGGGAACGGCGAAAGCAGGTCGAAAAGATAGGATTTTCAGTGGCTCTTCTTTTTCAAAGTGTGCACGTCACTTCCTTTACTGAGCGTTATTTTCGCCAGAAAAAAAATCTGAGTTACTCCCTAGTCGCCACTAAAGAAGTTTTACTTAAAAAAAAAAACCCCTAAATAAACTGGCGACATCAGTCACCGATTTCAGCACTGATTAAAATCATATATCCATTTAAAAAAAACCATTAGAACAGATTCCAAGATAAAAAAGGGACACGAACTTTCCGGCAAAGTTAATTGTATATATAGAGTTACAGTTGGTTGGTGTAGGCTGCATCACTTGTAGAACTGTCGTTCTCCATGATATATTTGATAAAAATATTTTGTTTCTCTTTGAAAATTACATATATTTAAATTTCATAATAAAAAACTACATGAAATAAGTTAGTACACCTGATAAATATGCATATTTATGCACAGTGGCGCAGCGACGGGGGGAGGTCTAGGGGGTCCGGACCCCCCCTATGAGCTAAGGGGCCGCTATGAGCAGGGTCCGTTTATCTACAGGGCGAGTGGGGCCCACGGGCCACCAATTTAAGGGGCCCATTTTTTTCTGTAAAAAGGGCCCATTTTTTCTCTTTTGCTTCTTTTTTTTTCCAAATTTATTCTCTAAAAAGTGTCTTTTCTTTAAAAAAAAAATCTTTTTAAACTTTGTACCCATAGTTGGCTTGAAAAGGAGGACGCAAGATAAAATCATCAAAGGCTTCCAGCAAGCACCGTCATAGAGACTCCTTAGGCAATAAATCTCCAGTCGTGTCTCTGATAGGGAATTTGTGGGGCTAGGATGGACGAATCGGACAATATAAAGGGGAGTAATTCGCACCCTTGTAGCTCAAAGGAACGGAATATCCTCAGAAAGAATCTATTCATGCTACAATTAGCTGATAACAAAATTGTCATGAAGGAAAGCGGAAAATATATTGCCTATATTGTAGTCTTCAAGCACACCACTCTTCTTTTCTTGAGATAAACAAGCCACAGTATTCAAATAGTGAATATACACCGCACACACACACAACAAATAATAAAAAAGAGGGTCTGCTGGGAGCTTAGATGTGGTATAACTGAATTTCGAATGGTTCAGTGAATTCACTTAAGTTGGATGCCTTTAATTTGTAAGCAGAAGTTTAAGTTTTGGGTTCTTGTTCTTTGTTTCTTACGATCATGAATTCGTCCAGTTTAAAAAGAAAGAAAACCCAAAGTGAAACGTTTTTATCTTTCTTCGAGAAGAAAAATTAAAACCGATGATGGTGATCGTGCAGCATCAAAGACTGCTGATAGTATGGACGGGCCCGGACCCGGTGAAAAATCTGTTGCACCGAAAGAAACCTTTGAGGGTGCTGAATCTCAAGCTCATCCTCTTGATATGGGGCTCTAAATTAACAAAGAGGTAAACTTTACTTGATTAAATTTCAAAATAACTTTACACAACAGAAGAGGTGGAATCACACAGACGTGGTTCATAATTTATTATCAGTAAAAATCTTAATATAAAAAGATCTTTCAAGTATAATCTAGCAGATGGTTGAAGTGGTTTTTATTTATAATTAGCCAAGAATTTTCTAAACATAGACAATCGTACTTGCATGTATACAAGATGTAATGATCCAACTTATAAAGATTATTTAAAACTATATCATAAGCTTATTATTACTGGCAACTACAATGTAGTCAATGATAAAAAATACATTAAATTACCTTTTTTTGAATTCCAGTTTGTGTCAAATATTATTACTTTTTAAACACATATTATGCTAAAATATATGAAGAGCTGTTTATTTATTTTATTAATTTCTTAGGTAATGAAGGATCGAGGTAATATAACAAATAAGGATTTTGAGACTTTACACAATCGACTCACAAGACGAGATTCACACATTTTTTTAATTTCCTTTTCTTTCATTGTTTTTTAAATAAATCATACATGATGAATCAATACGTTCATAATTAGCCTATTGAAATTTTTTTTCCTGTCAATTGAAGAATCAACTATTGCATTTATTTTTTTACAAAACTTGAAATAGTGAACGCATGTTTTGTACTTGCAGCAGATATATTAAAAAGTAAAAGTTTTTTTAAAATTAATTTCAGTTTTTTCTGAGTAAAAAATTTTTAAACATTAAAGTTTTAAAGAATTTTAATAGGAAAATTAAAATTGCGTGAATAATGTGATAAAATATTACTTTTACAAGAGATACCATTATTTAAATAATGTCTTTAATTGTTGTCATGGAGAGTAATTTTTAAATTTACAGTTATTCTTTTATTAATTCTATTTTAAAGTGCGATAGCTAGAATAAACTACTTGAAAAACAGAAGACTACTTGTTTATTATCTTCTTTTTTAATCCATTTGTGCCTGGGTATTTTTGCGACTTTCTTCGATTTTTACTGATAACAGAAATAATAGATAAATTTCTGATGTCATCTTCTTGAACAAGGGATGATTTCTTTTAAAATCATCATGCATAAAAATCGAAATATCAACATCCTACTTGGTCATGTTAAAATATTTTGTAGAGTTGAGGCTCAGTACTCATGAATAAAGGCTAGGAAAAATAAATAACGTTTTCGACTAATAGCGAAAATGCCGTCCCAAAAAAGGGACACTAGGCATAAATGGGTTAAAGACCACTGGGGAAGAGTTCTCTTCAAAACAGTCCCCGTTTTAAATCACCTTTATCTCCTTTATCTCTCTCCCCCCCCCGCAAAAAAAAAGAGCTTTATTTCGTACATGAATTTAAACGTTCGGTGTAATAAATCTTTCAAAATATGACTGCATAGTTAAGCAAGTCGGAGTGTCCAGGCTGAGTAATTTTTCTTATTTTTTACCAACTATGCGAAAAACAAATATTTAGCCAAGTATCGAATACATATGGAGAGCTGCTCTTTTGGCTCTTGACTCTTTGCGGTATATTGTGTGAATTTCCTAGAAAAAGTAGACTATATTTTTGAAATCAGGTTTGAGGTAAACAATGTACCATAAACATGGGAGAATTTCTCACGGGTGTACTGAGCCCGTTTAAAATATTTCAGGGAAATATTTCAGCCACAGCTCCCCTACTTTCTACGTCCCTGAATAGACCTACAAACTATGTATGTGAGCTGATGTATAATTTTGTGAATTAATTTCTTCAATTGACATGTTTCATGTTTGTATGATAATTGTATATAAATAATATTTTACAATTTCTATTTAGTTAAAATTTGAACGGGATTTATTAATTTTTCTTTGGATATATTTTGTATAAGAGTACACGATATGCGGAGTTTGTGTGTATTTATTAGAGCTATGTTTTATTAAAAAGGTTTTTAAAAGAGGAGAGATACTTTTTAATGAATAGAATAAATATGAACATAGGACTAGAATTAGAACACCTGAATGTATTTTATTTAGTGTTAAGAAACAAAGAACTCCACCATCTCGAAAAGCGGTCGTTAACGATTAGAGGCTTACAGTTTTCCGTTAGTTCTTTCGTTTTTCTTATAAGAATGTATAAAAGCTTATAACTAGCAATTTTATTACAATAATACATTTTTATAATGGCAAACGTTATTTGATTGATTTGCATTACACCGAACAATTGAAATTTCTGAAAGACAAAAGTCTAACAGCTAACGTTAAATTTATGCCAAAGTGTCGGTGGGGGATATCAATCCCTATATCCCCCTGGCTATACGCTGGCTTGCCAAAAGGGGGAGACAGTGGCGGATTTTCCAATAGGCGCATGAGGCGCGCGCCTCGGGCCTCATATTTCTAAGGGGCCTCCAAATTCGGTTTTCAGAAAGAAAAAAACTATATGTAAATATCTGTTCAAGAGACATTGTTCATAGTTTCAGGATTGCTTCTAGAGTAGAAAGCGTTTTTGAACAATCTTTTCTTTGGTGACTCCCTTTCCTCTTCACAGCATTGGGCCATAATCTAAACTATAATACGAATACTTTTAGTTTATAAGTAATTGATGCTTTAATTCCGTATTTCACTGTAAAAATATCCAGAAATGTTCCTTGGAAATAAGGATAAGTTAGACTTATAAATACTATACAGAAAGTATACATTTCCCATTGAAAACTTTACTGTTTCGTTCAACCCGTCACTTAACCGAATAGTGGTCTCACGACCTTAAAAAACAGGCAGTTCACTTAAAAATGACTAGAATCGTAAAAAAAAAAAATAATAATTAAAAAAAATTCCAGTAGTGTTCCTTGAAAATAATAGGCAGCTGAGGTGCCCTAAATTCCAAGGAAAGTTGCACGAAAATACCAAGAACTTTACTGAACAATATGCAATTCAGTGGATCTTTCCTGGGCTGTTCAATAAAGTTCCTGGTATTTTCATGCGACATTCCTTGGAATTGTAGGGCCTTCAACTGTCCATTATTCCCAAGAAAAATTCCTAGATTTTTTTGCATTGTTTTAATTTGCTCACTATATTTTATCCAAAAAAAAAAAAATACAGGTGCAGAGGGTCCCTATGCCTTTTTCCTATCCGGAATCAATTAGTTGGGTTGGGTTGGGGGATTACGGCCAATTATCTATAAGTGGGATCTATGCCGATGGGTGTGGGTGCTCCCCTTGGGGGGTCTTTCTAAGGGATTCTAACCCCTATTTACGCTAAGTTTTGGAAGAAACCACGGAAAATTACTAACGGTTAGGTTGGCGGACGCGACCTGGTTTTGAACCAGGCACCTTCCGTCTCCCAGTTTAGAGTGCTATGCGCTCAGCCACTGGTTGGTCTTAGAAGATATTATTCGCATTTTGCCAGCAGTGGTGATTTAACACTTGAAATTATGAGACATCATTAAGAAACCAAAAGTTCTTTAATTAAAATAAATATTATAAAGTTCAAATACATTCACGCTCGCTGAGCGTCTTACAGAACTAGCATACACAGAATATACAGAGGCTAGCATCGAATAGCATGCCATAGAAATGCAATAACTCGCAGGCAAAAGGAACCACATTATATACTTACAATTCACATGTGCAACAGTTAATTTGCATAAAACAAGGTTCTGACCGGCCAATCAGAAACAAAATGTCTCCGTTACTATGGAGATATGCTGCAGCGATCACGGCTCATGAGAAAAACCGAAAGAAGAATCGCGGGAGAAAACGTGACGTCACGCGGCGAGTAAAGTTGCCGACGAACTTCGGCGAACGCCGGAGAGGGGGAAACAAACGCGCGGGAGGCTAGCAAGCGGCCCCCTCTCATGCACCGTGATCGCAGCAAAAAAAAGTACATTATCAAAACATGAAAAAAATTCAAAATTACTTTCCCAAAACCTTTACACATTTAAATTCAAAACATTTTAGTATATATATTAAACGATGCAACACAATACAATACAATAAACCTTAGACGTATTCTGCAGAATTATTTACAAACACACAATTTTTTTTTTTTTTTTTTTTTTTTTTTATCACAAACCACAAATATTCCTGTGCAAGAAAACAATATATTATACACTTCGTTCAAATATAACCTCACAAAACTTATTCAGTCCATGTTTGTGGAGTGGCTTCGTAAATACATCAGCTAAGTTCTTTTTACTATGAACATATCTAAGTTCAAAAAGTCCATCATTTACTAAATCCCTTATAAAGTGTAGTTTTACGTCAATGTGCTTAGATCGAATATTCTCAATAGGCGATTTTGCATATCTAATCGCGGCCTCATTGTCACAAAATATCTTATTGTCTTTTAATTGTAATTCAGCAATTCCCAATTCATTACATTCATCTAAGATGTGTTTTATCCAACTAACTTCTTTAGAAGCTTCCGTTAAAGTAACAAATTCCGATTCCATGGTAGAAAGACTTACAAACTTTTGTTTGAACGTACGCCAAATTACGGGCGCATTACTCATGAACAGCAATATCCCACCC
Source organism: Cheiracanthium punctorium (assembly GCA_038373885.1). Lineage (NCBI taxonomy): Eukaryota > Metazoa > Arthropoda > Arachnida > Araneae > Cheiracanthiidae > Cheiracanthium > Cheiracanthium punctorium. Next base: position 212,627 of record JAWZYV010003490.1, on the reverse strand, counting down.
ATAGAAATGCGATCATCTCTATTGGATGCGAAGTCTGAATCACTATAACAGTTAATTTCTACATTAGTTACATCTGACAAATTAAGTTTATAATCTCTTGTATATTGAACATAACCCAATAATCGCAATAATGCGTTCCAATGCTTTACACCGGGGTTTTCTTGGAATTGTGCTAAAATATTTACAGCATAACAAAGGTCTGGTCTCGTACGGTTCGCGAGATACGACAAACATCCCACAACGTTTCTATATGGTAACTTTAACATTTCATTTCTTTCCGATTCTGATGCAGGACTGTCCGTCTTTGACAGGATACAGCCTTTAACAATGGGGAGAGTTGATAGTGGGAAATTAAAACTTTTGTATTGTTCGCAAATTTTATCTATGTACTTGTGTTGGTGTATGTATAACTTTCCAAACTTTTCTTCAAATTCAATTCCTAGAAGCATTTTTGTTTTTCCTAAAACAGTGATATCAAATTCATTTTTGAACAAACTTACAATGTGGTTGACGCAGTCCAATGTTTTTCCAAAAATCAAAATGTCATCGACATACACGAGAAGAACATTATCACTATATACGTATGTACAATTACTCCATTCTAGTCTTTTAAATTTTAATTTTTCTAGTGTTCGGTCAAGTTCACAAAACCATTCTTTACCGCTCTGCCGTAAACCATACAAAGCTCTTTTAAGTAGGCAAACGTGATCAGGATGGTTGGGATCTTTGAATCCCTGTGGCTGATACATGTAAACTTCTTCCTGTAGAGGTGCATATAAATACGCACATTTAATATCGATTTGACAGTAACACCAATTAAAGAAACATACAAGAATTGAAAAGAATAGTCTGATTAATGAAAAATTAACTACCGGACTAAAAACTTCGTCATATGTGTCGTTTCTATATTGCGCGAATCCTTGCGCTACAAGTCTGGCCTTATATTTTACTATCCTATTATTTTCATCACATTTCAAATTATATACCCAGCGGTTCCCTACAATTTTTTTATTATCAGGTTTAGGGACTAGTTCCCACACATTACGCGCATGCATCATCTTTAATTCTTCGGCCATAGCACACTGCCATTTTTCGACTTCCGCAGACGACATACATTCATTATAATTACTGGGAATTTTTATTTCTATATTAAGCGCTTCGGGTTGACAATTGTCCGTTGTTTTATCTAAATTTATTTGATCTGTCACTTTTCCTGAATAAGTGTTCTTACCACTAAAATCAAACAGATTACTATCAAATTTAATGTTATGCGCTTTACAGTATTTCTCTACCTCATTACCGGATCTTAAACGCATATTTTTACCCTCAATGTTATAATAAATATCAACTCGCGTTTCATCCTTTCGTGGAACAGCACGTCTAATCCAAACGATGTTTTCATCTGGGGGGAGGGCGATTTCACCATGCGTTTGCTCAAGACTGGTTAAATCCATATCATTTTTTTGAAAATATACAAATCTTTTATTACTCTTACTGGGTTCCAGTTCGGCTTCCACACATTTAATTCTCTCACTAAATTTAACATTTGATGTTTCTATTACTTTATTTTCATTTTTAAGAAATATGCGATAACCTCTAGTATCCGACGCATACCCTACCATTATGCCGGTTTTTGCTTTTAAACTTAATTTATTTCTTAAATTCTTCGGTGTGTTTACATAGGCTGTGCAGCCAAACATTTTAAAGTAAGAGACTACTGGTTTTCTACCTGTAAAAAGTTCGAATGGTGTTTTATCTTTATTTTTATGACAAATCCGATTCCAAGTGTGTACGAAGCATTGAATTGCTTCGCCCCAAAATTTATTACTTAAACTGCTGGCATGAAGCATAGCCCTAACTGCGTTCATTGCTGTTAAGTTAAACCGTTCACTAACACCGTTTTGTTCTGGTGTGTAAGTATTTGTTCTTTCGGCATGAATACCCTCTTTGTCAAGAAAATTTTTAAAGTCTTTATTACAAAAGTCCATTCCATTATCTGTGCGCACATTTACAATTTTTAAATTTAATTGCCGTTCCATTCGTCTTTGGTATTTTTGAAAACAATAAAAAACTTCAGACTTTTTTTTCAAAGTAAAAACAGTTACGTGCCTAGAATAATCATCAGTGACAGTTAAGAAATATTGGCTACCGTCAAGTGACGCAACGGGCAACGGCCCACATACATCAAGATGCAATAATGCGGTTTCGAAGATCTAATATTCGATATAGGTTTAAAACTCTTCCTTCGCGCTTTAGCTAGTTTACACGACGTACAAGATTCTTTATTGATTTTTAATGTGGGTAATCCATGAACACTATTATTTTTACTAGTATGCACTAAATAATCCATATTAGCATGATTAAACCTGTAGTGCCAAAGGGCTAATTCACTGGTTGTTTCAGTTGACAGATTATACATTTTACTTCCTACTTTTTTGCCGTCCGTTTTATTTTTAATGTAGTGCGAGGGTTTAAAAAAATAAAGACCATTGGTACGTTTGGCATAAAAAATTGCTTCACCTGCTTTATTGTATACCCAAATTTTACCGTTTGTACCTATAAACTTTGCACCAGCACTTTCCACCTTCAAACCAGATATCAAATTCCTACGCAATTTCGGTGAGTACATCACATCCGTCAGCTTTATAATATGTACTTTTCCATTAAGACGTACACCAAACTCTACAGTTCCAACACCTTCTACCTCACTTTCTAAGTTTCCTATCGCGAGAGACATTGTGGTGTTTTGTACTGGTTTATATGTGGAAAATAAACTTTTGTTGTTACAGAAATGATTAGATGCACCTGTATCAAATACCCAAATTTTGCTTATTACTGCATTAGGTTTACTAGCTTCAACATTAAGGAGATTTTCGTTTACTTTAACATCACAATAATTACTAGATTTTACTTTTCGTTTTGTACCACTTTTATTTCTATTAAAACTAAGCTTTACTCTGCAATTGGCTATTACATGTCCGTATTTTTTACACCGGAAGCAGGGACCTAACTTGTTGGGGTTTTCATTTTTATGTTTTTGCGTGTCCTCAACAGTTGTGGATAACAAAGTACTCTCGTAATTACTTGTGTCCCCCTTCACTTGACGGATGCGTCCCTCCTCTACAAGTAGTTCGTCTAAGATTTTCTGAAAGGTAAAGTCTTTCTCTGGCCAACGATAAATCGTTTGTACTATATTCTGAAAGTTAGAATCTAAATATCGAATGAGCTGAAATCCCTGATATAACTCCTCAACAGGGTGACCTAAGTCGCGTAATTTAAGTATTGTTTTCTTTACTTTAGCAGCAAATAATCCAATTCCTTCTTCCGCAACATAACGATGCGAGAAAAATTCATCTAAAAGTTGTATAGTTCTAGCTCTAGAAGAGGGTTCGAAATGCTTTTTAAGCGTGTCCCATGCAACATCACCCGAATCTACCGTTGATATAAGTGAGCGAAGATCAGGGCTAACACCCAAATATATCGTCGAATATGCCCTCGCTTTACGCAAATTGTAGTCTAGTATTTCCTTTTGTGTAGCTTTATCGTCTAAAGCGGGTTCAGTTTTATCAATAAATTTCCAAACTCCCCTTTCCATTAACAAAACCTTCATGTCATCTTTCCAGGTGTTCCAGTTCGATGCATTAAGCATCTCTATTTGGTTGTGACTTTCGTGAATATGCGAGCACATTATTACCACTTTACAACACTAATTTACAAGAAGTATAATAAACACATGCATATGATGAAAATTTAAATATAACTTACAACACGGGAGAGTCCTATTTCATACTGATGAAACCGAAACATTACTGCAAGGAAAAGTTCCATAGTCTGTTAAAAGGCTCCTTTAAAGCTTGGCTGAAACGCCGATATGCTCGGCCCCCGTCGAAGCAACTCAATAAAAGTCCATTTCCACGCAAGGAATAACACGCCAGCTTGAAAACTAAACACTAAAACGGGGATTCGAAAGCTTGACTGGTGACGGAACTCTTGAAGGCACAAGATGATGATACTTGTAGAATACGACAACACTAGAGCCGGAACACTTGCTTCATAACGCCGCTACACTTCTCGGTGAAGACACCTCGGTAACGCCGAATGACGGAAAACACAGGCCGGGGCTTGAGTTGAAAATTACAATGCACGTACGCTGTCATTATTAAAAGTCAGCAATGAGCAGTTTTACAATGGGATTGCTCGGCCCATAACCAAAATCTTAGAAGATATTATTCGCATTTTGCCAGCAGTGGTGATTTAACACTTGAAATTATGAGACATCATTAAGAAACCAAAAGTTCTTTAATTAAAATAAATATTATAAAGTTCAAATACATTCACGCTCGCTGAGCGTCTTACAGAACTAGCATACACAGAATATACAGAGGCTAGCATCGAAAAGCATGCCATAGAAATGCAATAACTCGCAGGCAAAAGGAACCACATTATATACTTACAATTCACATGTGCAACAGTTAATTTGCATAAAACAAGGTTCTGACCGGCCAATCAGAAACAAAATGTCTCCGTTACTATGGAGATATGCTGCAGCGATCACGGCTCATGAGAAAAACCGAAAGAAGAATCGCGGGAGAAAACGTGACGTCACGCGGCGAGTAAAGTTGCCGACGAACTTCGGCGAACGCCGGAGAGGGGGAAACAAACGCGCGGGAGGCTAGCAGTTGGGCTGCACTGAATCAGATTGCGGCTCAGTAGCTGTTATTGCAGTAGGACATTCAAATACACCTGCTTTATAGATTGCCGCCCCCAACCCCAAATCAAAAAGTGTACAGTCTGATAAGAATATTTCTCATTTTAAAAGAGAAAAGATTGAGCCGCTTTATTTTACAGCTTGAGATTGAAAAATTTGTCAAAAATTAAATATTTTATATTTTTCAGCCGTTCTTCATTTAAATGATTTAGGAAAGGACACTCTGTATTCAGTGAAATTTTCAAATATACCTAGAATATATAATTGTTGTTGGTTGTCACGATTTAAAAGAAATTGGAAACAATAATTTATCTTCTTTCGAAAAATCACTAAAAATTAAAAATTTAAGCTAGGGATAACCGATTTTATCTTTTTTTGGAATCGAAACTTTCCGAGTATGCAATGCTAAAAAATTGCCGACCAATAATTAAAAAGATATGAGCTCATACATGTGCGATAACACTTTTTTTTGGGGGGGGGATTGGGGGAAGATATTTGATAGTTAAAAAAAATATTGAAAAATTAAAGAAAGCAATACTTAGAGTCACCGAAATTTCACATGCGTGCAAAGTTTCAGCTCGATTGGATGATAGTGGGTTAAAATCGATAGACAAATTTTGAACTGGAATGTCATACACAGTTAATTAAAAACTTAAAAAACAAATGATGATTAATTTAATTTTTTGTTTTCAACTAGAAAATATTTATGATAACTATATTATAAATACAGCATCTATTTTATAGTCGCAGATGAAAATGCTAAACATTAATAATAAACCTAGGACCGAAGCTTAGAGCATACCCATTTACCCATTATAAAGTGGAATTTATTTTTAAGTCAATAATATTTTTTGTACTTTAACTACTTAAAGTATTGTTTTTTTTTCTCTTGTAGTTTTTTTTAATTCTATTTAAAATATAGAATAATGTGTGTATATTATTCATACCTAATTACTCATTATTAATAGTCCTAAACTTATTGACAGTTTTTGAATAAAGACAAAAATTAGACTAAACAGAAAGTTTACTTTTAAACTGCTTAGTTTTGCAGTTCCAAACGGGAAATTTATGAATATATTTAAATATTTATAAATATATGTTCTTGAAGGAATGTTAAATTTTTGGTTCATTTTATCCAAGTAAAGAATTCTTCTGAACTTTGTGATGTCAAAGTCATGTTTCTGATCAAGTTTCCCTTGTTCTGACCTTCAAAAGTACCTGTAGTTAAAATTTTCATGACTGAAACAAGACATTTGCCAGTGTTCCACAAATTAATTTGACGTAATTAATTAACAGTGAAAAATAATCAATATAAAACTGCAGTTGCTGGGTTATACTTAGACGTATGCTGGTGTTTATTTAGTGAATAATTAGTAATAATGTAAAGGAGTTAGAGTTAGTGATTTTTTTTTTTTTTTTTTTTTTTTTTTTTTTTTTGGAGGAGGGAGGCCTCAAAATTGAGTTGCGCCTCGGGCCTCTCAAGAGCAAAGTCCGCCACTGGGGGGGGGGGGGGGGCGTGGGAGAATATAGGTATTCCCACTGATTCTGCGCTTTCTGGGGGCCTGAGGGTAAAATTTCAAATGTTTTCTGTAAAGGTAAAATTCGTGAAGCATTTCTTCCGGGGAAGGGATGACTGCTGAGTGCCTGTCTGAGACGACCAGTCCCCCCCCTTCCCCTAGAAAAACTTATATGGGTGTCATTTACGGGGGCCCTGTGAACAGCAACATGATCATTTAAGGGGAGGGGGGGGGTCTGATCTCCCGAGTCCGAGTAATTTGGACCCCCCCTAAAAAAAATTTCTGGCTGCGCTACTGTTTATGCATGTGCTTCACATAAACACCAAAAGCTTGTATTATGATTTTTTCACACACACATAGGAAAAAACTGAATACAAACATCGATTACCATGAAGTGCTTAAACCCTGTATGAAAGCTGACAGGGTTTTCTTTGCAAAGTTGCAAACAGTGATCTATTTATCTAGAGAGAGGAGGATACAGTACTCGCCGGAGGCCCTACTAATTTGTAGACAAAGACTATCTCAAATGGCTCAAGAGGAAATATGTTAGTTTCAATAGGCAAATACATCTATATATGTACTGAAATTAGACATTGTTAATTTTTTGTTTGTGATGTGTTAAGGAAAGAGCAGAAAAATATAAAAAAAATTTACATGCCAGGTCGGGCATGCAACCTAAAATAATACATGACTGAACCCAAAATTTACTTGCACCCCCCCCCCCCAAAAAAAAAAAAAAACATTTTACTGCCCTGTAAAATTTACATTAGTTATATTGTTTCCCTATTGTTGTTGAGGTTCTTCTGTATTCTATTTACGCTACAGTTAAGGTATTGAGATTGCCACTAGGACACTGATAAAATCACAGAAATAGAAATGGAAAGTTATTTTTTCCATACCAAAATTTGAAAAATTGATGGCATTTAAAAACACATACATAATTAAAAAAAAAATTTATGAATTTCTCACAGTCAATTTTTTTACATGCCCAATCAAGCAAGTAGAAAAAAGAAACACAAGCCCGGCTGACAATTTTACATGCCCCAGGCATGTCGGGCAATAGATTTTTCTGGCCCTGGTATGAGGATAGGCAAAATAAATAAAGAAAGTACTATTTTCACTTGATAAGCAACAGTAATTTTTTGAGGTATCAGTTACTTCGGAACACCGAAGATTTATATTAAAGAGCTTTAGTACAAACACATAACAAATACTTTAAATGTTTCTATTATTTAAACATAGTTAAGAAAATTGTACCATGTAATCCAGCCTGACAACTCCACTCTTTTTGCACCTGATTTTCTATCTCAAAATTCTCTTCAGTTCTGTCATTCTTTTTTTTTTTTTTTTTTTTTTTTTTGGGATTTAATTTTGCATTGTTTAATGGTAAAGTTGTGACATGTTTTTAGTTCTTACAAGAAAGATCCATCTTTATGCATGCAAGATAGTGATACTATTTTCCTCAATAAAGATCAACCATGTTTTAGTGAGATGAGGTAAGCATTCTTTTCTTTTGCTATCTAACCTTGATTATTAAACTCAATTTTTCTAAGCTCAAAATCTTGATATTATTTATTAAACTGTGCATACCTTCAAAACTGGGCTTAATTATGGTCTTACCAAGTTCTAAAAATTTTACCCATACTACAATATTGAACTCTGAAAATTATTTGTTATGGAAATTCAAGTAATTTTACAGTCAAAATAATTTTTTTCATCAAAATCTGTAAACCAAAATGTTTTGCCATCACAATATTTCTTTTTACTTTGTACAAGGAAGTAAAAAATATGGAAAAAAAACCCTACATGTTGTGGAAAATATTAAGTGACCAAAATTCAAGATTTGAGGTGGAAGGGAGGGTGGGGGGGTTCACATCAAAGAAATGCTGGAAGCATCAAAGGTTTTAAATATGGCCCTAGTTACAAACTTAAAAACCCATTTCAAATACATGTCTAGTGTATTCATTATGAATTACATTCCAACACATGTATAGGAATTCATAAGCCAGAAACAAATAACAAAAGAATTGCTCTAAAATTCAATATTTTTTTATTTGTAATAATTGGTTTTGCATTTTGGCGTCAACTTATTTTAAAGGCTGTAATAACTTTTAGAAAGTTTTTTTAAAAGGAAAAACAAGAAAATCCAAGTCCTCCCCTTTAAATTCAGAATGGCACTAATAAACTAATTCAAAGGTCTAAGAAAATTGAATTGAAATACTAAACATTAAAAAAAGTAAAAATATTTACATCAGCAATATCACTGGTATCACTCTGAGAATCTTGCTTGTTCAATGTTTTTGTTCTTTTTATTTCAGACAAATTTTGAGCTCTTTGCCTTCGAACAACCAAAGGATGTGTGCGCAAAAACAAATAGAAATTAAAAACACTAGGGTTTGCTATAAAGACAAAGAAGAAAAATTTTAAATGTAGCATAAAAATTACTAAACAAACTAGTTACATTGCAATATTAGAACACATAGATTTTTAAGCATAAAAACATTTAATTATTTTTAACTTCATAACCATGTTAAATTCACTTGTAATAATTATGAAAAAATAAAAAAATAAATAAAAATACAGACAAAATTTGGTAAAATAAAAATGAAAATATAATTGTTTGAAAGCCACATGAAAAGTTATAGATATACAACTTTTTATCATTTATTTGTTTTAAATATAATTGTACTCTAATTGATTTCATAACTTAAAAATACGTCTGATAATTCAGGACATTATACCACACAACTAAAACAAATATATTAAGATTTTAAATAACATCTCAAAAGGATTATGGTTACAATGAAAATGTAAATCAATAATGAGAAATCTGCTAAAAATGCACACTTCATAATTTGCAGCGCAAGTTTTTTTTTTAATATTTTTTTTTTTTTTTACTATGAAACTTTTAGAAAATAGTCTGCACTTTAAATTTGCTGAAACATAACAACTTATCATATATTGCATTTTTCAGAATTTCAAAAAATTCTGGAAAGTGCAATATTAACTGTTTTTATTTATTACTGAAAATATATGCAGATATGAAACATTTTAAACTTGTTCTATCAAGTCTTGATAAAATATACATTTAATTGCGATTAAGAAGCATACGATTTTGTGTATGCTTAAACAATCCTTTGGAAAAATCTCACTGCAGTTTTTTTATGATCTACATCTGAAATATAAACCTACCAGACATGCGATCTTGTGCAGTTTCCATTTCAGCTGCCTTAGGATGTGAATAACCAACATCAGTTTGCAATAATGTAGTTAATGATCCACAATAATCTTGAAGAATCCATCTTGCCATACACCGAATGAAAGGATCAGGGTATGCTTTTGAAGGAATGTAATTTGATCCATCTTCTTCACAACCCAATACTTCAAGAAATAGTAAGCGCCGAAGAGAAGGAGGAACTGCTTCCATTTCACCCTCATATAGCCTGATGACAAGCATAGCTAATTGAAGATCATTTAATCTGTTCACAATTATCTAAATATAAAAAAAGTAAAGAAATTATTTTTTAAAAAAAAGTTGAGGGTAGGGGACAGTAAACATTTACAAATAGTCATTAATAAAATGAATGACTTCACTCTTTAGTACACAAAACATTATTAATGCAATAGTTGGTTATTTTAGTCAATTTTAAACATTGTTACGAAAGAGTTTGTAATTGTGTAATAAATCACCAACTTTAGGTAAGCGAAAAATTTCTGATTCTATTATTTTGGTGTGTGTGTGGGGGAAAGTATTTTGCAAGGCTTTAACCTTCCAACTGACCAGTCATTCAAATGTTTTCATAAAAAAAATGTACCTTGTGTTAGATAAAAAATGTCTTTCTACAGAAACAGGATGGGAATAAAATTTCTTTAGCAAAAAAACTTGATTTTTCACCCCCCCCCCCCGACAACCTGCCGTGCGCAACTGCCAGCCCCTTTGGCTAATTGCTGGAGACCCACTCCAACTAATTGCTGGTCTTTTGTGCTGTCAGTGGAGGCATATTTCCAGAAAAAATCAATCCCTCTGCTCTTTTACAGAATTTTGGACACTTGAAAATAAAATACGAAACAAAAAGAAAAAAAATTAAAATAGCCATGCATCAATTAAAATCAGTATTAAAAGTTCTGGATTTTGAGATTCTGGATCCCTTTGCGGGAGAGAAAAAAAAAAAAAAAGAGTCTAGTGCCGGATTATAGGTTCCCGGATTATCGATGCTGCACTGTACATGGAAAATCTTCGGGCACGGCTTGAAGACGTGGATTAACCTGAACACTGAGAAGATGAAGACTCACCACGACATGAAGGCTATGGGACATGAGTTCAATGTAGGTGACAAAGTTTGGCAATGGAATCCTACTCGACGGAAAGGCCTGTCTCCCAGGCTGCGTGATGGTCCTTACACAGTCCTAAACAGACTGAACGATGTCATCGTATGGATTTGTAAGTCACTTAATTCGAAACCAAAAGCTGTTCAATACGATCGGCTAGCCATTTACCACAGTTGTAATTAATTATTTGAAAATTAGACCATGGTCATTATGGCATAATTGCTCCTTTCTTCCATCTCTCATTTCTTTCCTGTCTTTCTCATCTCTTCCTCTTTCTTCAACTCTCTTTTACTCAGTACTTACTCCATGTTTAGTGTACATATTTGTAATATATTGGAGTTTATTAATGTGTATTTGCTTATTATTTTTATTACTTATTACTGTAGTTGTTTATTATTTATTTATTAGTGTGTATTTGCTTATTGTGTTTATCGATTACTTGCTTAAATTGAGTTGTCAGGATCTATTGCTGGAGGTTGTATTGTAACTATTTGTGAGACATCCTAACTGGGGATTGTACTGCATGGGATGTGCAGTCCTTGGGAAGGGGGCAATGTTACAAAATTTCGGGGCAACCTGCTGTTTTGGGGTTTAAAATAGCTCAAATTTCGTATTCTACGCATAAAATAGTTAAATTTTGCTTTTTGTTGCATCAAAATTGGTCAACTAGAACACGAGACACAGAAATTTGCCGATATTTTGCCAAAAGTCACCAAACTTGGAGACATTTCAGTCATTTGAGGCATTTTTCCCAATGGGGCTTGCAAAAGTTTTTCTGCATTAACATGCATAACAGCATAATGTTACTCTTCTATCGCAATCATAATCGAGTATGTTCTAGCAAATTCCACAGATGGTTCTCTCTGGAACCTTCTACGGTGTTTGTTGTAACCCATAATAGCAGTTGGTTGCCCAGTTCAGACTCAGTCTTGCTTAAGCTCGACAACTCCATTACGCCGCGGAAATTATACATTTTTAGAAAGTGATTCCATCAACCTTTCAAGTTATTAGGCAAGTTGGAGTGTATAGGCTGATTAATTTTATTTTTTACCAACTATGCGAAAAATTTCAGAGCTGGGAATCGAACCCAGGACGACTTACCCTGGGATGATTCCCAGATGAAATTTCTCGCATTAGAACCGTTGGCATTTATCATCTTCCTCTGCAAACCACAGATAGAATAGATGAAACAATTAATTCGCGACAACTCCATTACGCCGCGGAAATTATACATTTTTAGAAAGTGCCAACAGTTCTAATGCGAGAAATTTCATCTGGGAATCATCCCAGAGTAGGTCACTTTCTAAAAATGTATAATTTCCGTGGCGTAATGGAGTTGTCGCGAATTAATTGTTTCATCTGTTCCATCTGTGGTTTGCAGAGGAAGATGATAAATGCCAACGGTTCTAATGAGAGAAATTTCATCTGGGAATCATCCCAGAGTAGGTCAGTGGTAGAGCACCCGCACATTATGCGGCAGTCCTGGGTTCGATTCCCAGCTCTGGAATTTTTCGCATAGTTGGTAAAAAATAAAATTAATCAGACTATACACTCCAACTTGCCTAATAACTTGAAAGGTTGATGGAATCACTTTCTAAAAATGAGTTATTTTATATTGCTAATTTACTCTTTCATCTGTCCCGACTTAGAAAAAGTAATTTATTTGAGACATTTTTTGTAATCGTTACATTTCTTATATTAAGATTAATTTTACAACTAGAATAGAATATTATTAAACATGCGATAACGTAATCAACATTCAATTTTTGAGCTTCATGATTTTTGCATGAAAAAAATGAAACTTCTTTTATGATAGCGAGCTTTTGACGCAGAATTCTCTCTGATTCATCACAATATATGTGTTGCCAATCGTATTCATGAAACAATTTGGAGTTTTAGCTTATAAATTTTGTGCGCAATGAGGCTTTTTAAAAATTTTTGTTTTACTTGATGTTAAAAATAAATTTTATTTGTTAAAAAAGTCTTGTGCTCAGTGTAAAACTAGAATTTAATTATACCCAAATAGATCAAAAACATGACGTACTGCGATTTCTAGAGATAGTCTGAGAACCTAGACAAGGCAAGTTCTCTAAAAACACTGGTAGGAGAACTTTTTGAGGGGTTCTAATGCATATTCATGATACATCTGAAGAAAACCACCCCAAACTCTCGACCATTATATCGATAGCCGCGCAAGGAGAAAGAATCCCGAACCTGCACACTTTAGACATTCCCCAATGTTCAGCATTTGATAAATTCGGCCATTGGTCGACATGTTTTAATATAAAAGTAGGACTATAAATACTGTACATTCACTTCACTGCTTTTTCTTTTTATAATGCTTTCTACTGGGTTTAAATTTTTATCTATGGGCTTATCATAGTGTTATTCATTATAACAAGAACTGCTCCGTTGCAAAAACTGCCCACAGATGTAGATTTAAGTGGCATTAAATCATGTTAAAGTATCGGTATCGGCTATTTTTAAGAATGAATTTATAGGTAAAGTATCGGTAATCAGTGAAAATGTGGTATCGGTCAATCCCTAGTACACATGCGAACATTACATCCAAATAATACAAATTAATGCATGCAAACATTAACAGTATGGCTAAAAGATGCTTACTTCAACAGCTACTTTTAAATCACCACCTAAAAGGAAAAATGCAGCAGCATGTTCAAATCTTTGTTTTCCCATTAAAACATAAGCATTTTTTTGGGCAGACTTTCTCCACTTATCTAAAGCAAAGTTATTTTGGAAGAATGCAGTCATTTTGTTATCTTGTACAGATCTGTAAATAGTAGAAGAGATTAGGATACAAAAAATTTAACTTTTCAGATTATATTAATTAATATAGAGCTTCATGTTTAGCAGTCTCCCCCCCCCCCCCGAGAAAAATAAGATAAATTATATCTTTAAAGCATCATTAAAAAAAAAAATACAGATAAATTTACAGTACGTTACATTGAATTAGGATATGAAATCAGTTTCTACTGTCAATCCCCTGAAATATTACACAATATTGCTCTTAATAAAAAACAATCTATAGCCAGGCATAAACTTATTTCATTGGCTTTGAATACAAAATATTGCAAATATTCAACACGAGAACAACTATTTATCATACCTAAATAATCCCCAAATTAAAGTCTTCTTCTTCATAGCAAGATAATATAGGGCTGCATCCATAGGATCATTTTTCTGCTGGAATGCAGCTTTAGCAACCTAGAAAGTAAAAATGAATAATTACTCATAAAAAAGTAATTTTGATTTTTATAAATAAAGTACAGATACTGTTTTTCTAATAATTGAACAAACTATTTTTTTTTTTTTTACTAGCTTACTAAATTCTCAATATCTTGATTTTTGGATTTTGCAATGATTTACATTCTTATTGATTCATAAATTACATACTAAAAATGACTGCCATGCATATAATCTGGTAACATTTACTAATTTTCATACTCACAAACATCAGACAAAATTTGCATTCAACAACCATTTTAAAAAATCTATCATATTTAGAGAGTAGGTGTGTTAGTATCCTCCTTAATAGTAACGCTATATGCTAATGAGATGTATGCATGTTCGCTACAGGCGGCTAGACTGTTAATGTATCTGGACCAAATTTGCACACTAGCTACATACGACAAGAAAAAACCATCACTGTAAAAAATTTTGAAATTTGAATTATTTTAAAAGATATCAATAAAAAACTAAAAAATGAGCATCTTGATAAACATATTTGGTGATTTTCATCAGCATAAAAGGATTCATGCTTTCGCAACAAAGCAGAAAAGCCATTCCAAGTATGCTGAATCATGTGCATTTGAAAAACAGAAGCTGGAATTACACTAGTTTTATGACAAGTTAAAATGTATGTGAAACAAAAAAGTGTGTTGCATAAAGTTCACTATTTTCGAATAGCAAGCAAGATCGTTTGGATACCAGTAGTTTTATATGACAGATGGCAGCTTCTTAAAAAATGAGTGGTAACCTTAACAACTTTCTGTGAATATATGGCAATCCTTGTGAAAGCTGCCATTTTGATCCCCAATGCTATACCTAAACTTACGCTTGCCAGACGTCCCTGTTTGAAGACGAAATCCCGGTGTCCCAGCCAGCTTACTTCATATCCTGGTAAAAATTAAATTTGATTACAGATGATCAAAAAAGTCTAAAATAATTAACTGTGAAGGATTATTTAGGATAACTACTTTGTCATTTATTTCACTGTACTGTATAAAAAGTGAAAACTATAGAAGAATGATGGTACCAATAAGTATTGTTAAAATTTTTATTCCTCATTCAAAGTGTTTCTTCTTACTTAAGTAACTTATAAGTATTAACATGTAAGAAATAAAATGTTTAAATTTATATGCTTGCGTCATTTATTAATACCCCTGGTGTAGGTTCCTAACAGGTAACCCTTTATTCATAGCATTGAGAAAAAATTACCCTCTGAAAAACTCCAAAAACCCGTCAAGGGTGCGTATCCTTGGGAAAAAATGTAAATGTGGTGTTACGGTCAATTATCTGCATGAGGGATCTAGGCCACTTGGCCGAATTGCCCTCTGTGGGGGACTTTCTAAGGTATCCTAACCCATATTTACGCAAAGTTTAGGAGGAAACCACCGAAAGCTGCAAACAGTTAGGTCGGGGGACACGACCTGGTTTTGAAACAGGCACCTTCCATTTCCCAGTTCAGAGCGCGAATGGGTTCAGCCACTGGCCGGACAAATGTACCCTTGAATACCTGGGGAGATGGGGACATTCTGGTGTCCCGGTTGAACATTTCAGAAATCTGGCAAGCCTACCTAAACTAAGGTAGGAGTGGGGCCAAAAGAAAATTCTAGCATTTAGATTTTAAAAAAATCATTTTAGATTTCAAATGATTTGTTTTACACTTGCGAGTGCAAGGTAAACAGACTTTTGATTGTGATTTAACTAAGATTGCAGCTAAAAGAAAATGATAGCATTTCGATTTTAAAACACTCATTTTAGATATCAAAAACTTGTTCTTAAAAAAATAAAATAAAAAAATGAATTCAACAGGAAAAAGTTTACTCAAAAAAAGAAGGTGCTTTTCAACAGGTCATGTAAGTAAAATATCTTTGTTTATATTTCACAGTGCTTCTAACTTTGTATGCTCATTGGTAATTTGAGTATGTTTTATTGTAGTGTCTCTGGGAAAATTGCAGCTTCTAGAAACAAGATGGGGAAACACGCCAAATTGGCAATTTTTGAAATTGTGCCAAGTGGGATCCCAAAATAGGAAATACGTATAATTCATATTCTATCAACAAAGATATATCACTATTACATGCATTCTTAAAAAATGCTATAATTGTAAAGTTTAATTTGTGGCTCATAGGGAATGGAATTCCGATCCTGCACAAACGTTTGTTGGACTATTCTTATGTAATCCCGCAGGACTGAAACTGAGAAAGGAATTATTTTTATTACAATTTTACGCCGCCTTCTCAATCATCACTTGACCAAAAATTGTTGCATATGTATGTATCTTATTTCATACATGAATCAATAATTACAAATTTTATAATTTAAAGTTCTAATTTTTCTAATGATCCTCCAATGGGCATCAAGATCAAATACTTTAATCTAAATTTTTCATTAACTTCCCAATTTCCAAATGAACAGAAATACTTCAAACTAATTTATCTCCCTAGTATTTTTCAGAAAACTAAAGGTAGTAAATAAATTAAAACCTACTAACAACAATGGCTTTTACCATTATTAGAGGAATCTGTTTTCTAATTGAAAGTACATGGTAAATTTAACTTAATTTAACAATTTATATACCACCATCAACAATTAATAAAATAATTGATTCTTGAACAATCCTGAATCAATTATAAAAAGTTTTCACTTTAGGTTTTATTTTTTTTTAAATTCATGCTTTTTAACTATTTTACTAAAATTAGATCAAGACTAGGAAGACAAATGATTCTTGCACTGCCTTTTCTACATTCTTTTTTAGCAACTAAGAATTAACTTAGTATATTATTCTGAATATCATGACTATAATTTTTTTTCTGTAAATTATTGTATTAATTATCAATTAACATCAATTATTATTACAGTTAAACTTCATAGTGCTTAAATCTTATTTGTTCCTATTTTTCTCTGTTGAAATGAATCATTAGCTGAATGAAATGCATATGCCGTGGGATCAATAAGTCTCAAATCCCGAAATCCCACAAATTGAAAAACAGCATGGGATTGAATTCTGTAGTGGATCTGAAAAATTGAAAAACAATTTTTTTGAATCGCTGAAAATCAGACAAAAGTCTGAAGAATTTCATCCCTGTATTTTATAATTTGCAATTTTTAGCAGTTCTAAAAATCTAGGAAGTTGACATGCAATGTTGGAAACACCTTCCACCTGCGGTAAAGGGACGAGCATAATTTTGCACTCCTGACAATGATAATTTTAAAAATATAACGGCTATATCTCTTCTACTAACAGACTAGCCAAAACTTTTATGAATAATTTTATCACATACTTTTTCAACCAATTTTCGTAACACAGCATTGCTTCGAATCCACCAGCCAACTCCTAATTCACGAAGTTCACTCCATTTCAGATTTCCTTTCTGTATGCAAGGAATGAGCTGTAACAGTTCTTCTTGAGTTTCTGAATGGAAAGCCCACACTAAACTATGGCTGCCAAGACCAAGATTTTGAAGCTGAGCTCTCTGGCCAAGAGGTAAGCAACGAAGCAAATAGGTATAATGTCGCATTGCTAATAGGAACCTCAAACCACAATCATCTAAAGAATCTGCAAAATACAAATGAATAATAATTTTAAAAAAAATGTAAATAATGCATTATTATGAATTGTACGCATTCAAAGATTCAAAAGTAAACACTTACCTGTACTAACACTAACATTTAAGCCTTCAACACTACTCTTTGAAGAGTCTTTTAAAACAGCTACGTGAAAGAGATAAGATGAATTAAACAACAGCTAATAAAAAAAGGCAGATTTTTTTTATATTTTGAAAAGAAATATTAAATAAATTTATTAAAAGCAGTAAATTTTAGATAATCTGAATAAAATGCAACACAATTAAATAAAAAATTTTGAATTACATATTCTTGGATTCATTAAATATATACTTTTCATATCAATTACATACTTTAAATGATTATTAGATAAGTATTTAAGTCTTTCAAATGTATTTATAAAACTTTAATGAATAATTTTTACATTTTCAAGCATGAAAAGCTCAACTTAATTTTTAAATTTTTGCAGATAAGTAAAAAAAAAATCATAAAATGTAAACATCCAATATTTTGGACAGTTTAATTTTGAAGAGACATTTACTTGATTTAAAAAAGCATAAAATAATTATAATTCACAAAATACTATGAATGCTGATTTGTCAGTCACACAATATTAAGAACACTGAATGTTAATATCAGCAAGTAGAATATCCTGCATTTTAAATAAAGTTTTTTTTTTTTTAAACATTGAACCATGAAGTGCAGCTTTCAAGCTGACTTTTTCACATGAAGGTTCCATGTTTGAACAGGTAATGCGATGAAAAGCAATTTATTCCCTCAAAAAATACTACCACATTAATGTTTTTCAGTAGAGAAGCAGCAGAATTACTCCATAATAGTTATGGTTAACAAATCACAAATTTGAGACCGGTAATACCTTGTGACAGCTGCATATTTAGAATTACAACAAAGTTGTAATTTTGTCCATAGAATAAATTTAAAATTACCAAATTAAAATCCGTTTGATAACATTTTCAACCATCAGCACAGCTGTCTTCAGTCATTACTGTCCCCTTCCCTGGTTGAGAAATGGCTCCTATTCTTCTTCAACATGATCATACATAATGTCATTTATGGCACCACCTGTCATTTTGATTTCAACAGCTTCATGCTGAAAGGCATAATTTCTGTGCCCATAATGTGCTACTTTTTCTGTGTTATTGAAATCTATATGCAGAACTTTATTTTGGACTAGTCTAGATAAAGCAGTGCTGAATTTTCCATATTTCAAATCAAGAGGCTCCCTTCAAATCAAGAGGCTTTCAAGAGGCTCCCTTCTACACTTTATTTTTGTTTTAGTAACACCTATGTAGCAGCCGTTTTCATCATTTATTTATTTATAAGGCTGATTTTATAGTAACCAGATGGTTCTTGCTGGTTTATTGATTCTTTATCAGACTGTATTCTTTCACAAATAATATTGTTGGGTGTGATGGGGATTGTAATACATTTTTTAAGAGCTTTATTAGCAATTTTTGGTACAATCTCATTGCCGAGTTGTGTTGTGGGATTTTGGCCAATTAGCTACACATGGGCTTTAGGCCATTAGTTGGGGGGGGGGGGGTCTTTCTAAGGGGTCCTACATCATATTTATGCTGTTTCTGAGAAAACCACAGAAAACTTTGAAGGGTTAGGTCGGTGGAAGCAACCTGGTTTTGAACTGTTATGTCGTAAAGAATAAATAACATTTAGACTAAGTGGAAAATTAACGGGTTTTTATTGTATTAAAAGTTCTATTTTGAAAAATGAAAATAATTAAAGAAAGTTTTATTTAAGATAATTTTGCCCAGAGAAATTAAGTTTTTGGGTATGTGAGGACATTATGGGGGTTTTGTGTCAGTTGGATTTGTAATTTAGAGATCCATGTGCTTGTCATTAATTGCGCGCTAAATGACAGATACATATTTTTCTAAGTGAAATACCTGATATAGTTTCTTTCATAATGGGTTGCACATATGTTGAAAACTACCTTAATGATTTTGATAATGAATTTTGCATTTAATAATTTTTTGTGTTTTTGGTGGCTGACAATTTTTTTTTTTTAGTGGCTGACAAATATTTTTTTTATATAATGATCTTCTAGTTCCCTTAATTAATATATTAACATTAATAAATTTTAACATTTTTAGTCTTTTACTAATTTTCTTTTGATTTACAACAATCGCTACTGGGTAGCCATTTTCTTTTGGAGTCAGTACGATCCCGGCAGATACATGCGTTCCCGCGTCTTTGACGTTGCCAGATTCAAGGAACAAGAAATTTTACGGCCGTTCACGATGTGTTTTACATCTTGCAAATAATTAATAAGGAGTTATTAAATTCAAGTGGAAGTGCAAAGAGTATACGTTTAATAAAATATACACATTGTTCTTTACAAAGTAATTTTTTGAGACCGTAATTACGAAGTCAATAAAGGGTGCTGACTTAAACATCAACTCCATGGCCAACATTTCGCTGCAGCAATCAAGTCTGAGTACGAGAGTATGATGATGGCTATAAATATCAGAACGAGAAGCAGCGTCACTCTCTCCTGTTTCGGCTGTTGTCTCGACTACTCCTGCTGCTGTATTTTCCCTGATAGATGTCTGGAGCGATGGTGCCAATGGACGGCGTCTTGGAGGGATCTTGGACAATGAGACTTGAGTGAAAAGATTTCTAGGAGGGCCCTCCAATCATTAACCCATGGATAAGTCTTTTTATGCATGCTTCCTTTAACTAACTAATCTTTTGTCAGCCACTTTAATTTAATTTTTTTTTTGTGTGACATGTGGGGTTAAGCCTGAAATGTAAGCTATTTTTTAAAGTGTAATAAGAGGCATTAATATGTGATATTTTTTTGTAATATTGTCTAATTTGATTAATATAGGGGTACGTAAGATCAATTAAAATAAATTTTTGTAGTCTTTGGACTAAATGAAATAGATAAAGATTAGAAATTAGGTTCTAGAGTGCCTCATGTAAATTGTTTAGGTATGTTCAGTAATAAGTTTTATGTTGGAAAATAATTGTAATTTAGTAAAATTTGTTAAGCTAAATGTTATGTTAGTACATTATAATCGAGAATTATCTAAATTGTGGAAAAATTGGGCAGATGAAAAAAGATTGTAAATTTTTAAGATCGCTTGTAAATACATTGTTAAGTTGTAGATGATGTTGCTTCAGGTGTTTAAATCTAATATAGTTGTTTAATGTTAATAAATGAATTGTTTCCACTTATTTAGAGTTTTATTTTTTTTTGTGTGCATTTTCTTTTTCACTCGAACTTCATAGGGTTTTTGCAGAAATTTAGATATAACATCAACGGTTATGTACAGCCTTTTTTTAAATCTATACGATCACTAAGCCTTAAGATGATTACTTTAGTTGCTCTATCGAAATTACTTGTATTTTAGAAATTTAAAGAAATGGTTTATTTTACGGCACCTCTTTTAGAAACAGTTAAAGAATTTTAAAAGCTAATTTACAAAATAGAAGTTAAATATTAATATACTAATTTGTCAACAACTTATCCGCCCCAACAGAACTAACCACCTTCCACCAGTTCAGAGCACTATGTGCTCGGCCACTGGAATAACCAGGGCAGAAAGGCATTTGTAAAGGTTGGTTTCTTCTTTTGTTCATCATTTAACAGGTTAATTTTCTTAATCCTTGTATTTAGTAATTTTCTAACAATATTATCAGGATCAGACTTCGTGTAATCATAATTGATTACATTTTCTCATGTAATTGTAATCCGGCAATTGAATTTTTTATGCAATCGTAATCTAATCGTATTCTGAAAGTTTATGTTTTCATGTAATCATAGGTGCACCCACGGAGGGGGCTATGGGG
The DNA here is from genome assembly GCA_038373885.1 of Cheiracanthium punctorium. Lineage (NCBI taxonomy): Eukaryota > Metazoa > Arthropoda > Arachnida > Araneae > Cheiracanthiidae > Cheiracanthium > Cheiracanthium punctorium. Next base: position 191,432 of record JAWZYV010003490.1, on the reverse strand, counting down.
GCTTCAGCCCCCCCCTAAAGGTAGAAAGTTAGAAGTGAAAAGCGTTAAAAAATGAAAACTGCTGCTAATGAATTAATTTTTTTTTAGTTCTTTCTTTCTTTTTTTAACTGTCTTCAAATTATTTCTAACCAAAAAAGACATTTATTTAAAAAAGTTTTTAAATAAATGCTCACAGTTAGTTGAAACACTGTTACACACGGTTACAATGTCGCTCAAAAGATCAGATAATTATTTATGACTCTATAATGAGTTACATTGCTTGTGTTCTATGGGACAGTCAAGTAATACCGAATATTTTGACGTTATAAGAGAGTTGTAACTAACCGAGATCACTATGACTGAGTTCAGGAATATTATGTAGCCCAGCCCCCCCCCCCCTAAACTAAAATCCTGGGTGCGCCACTGCATGTAATCATAGTCTAATCGTAATCTAGAAATTTCATTTGCCAGATAGTCGTAATCTAAGAGCCTGTAGTCGTAATCGCTTAGATTACAAGACGATTATGAAACGATTATGGGCGCCCAGATTTACTTTTTGTTCTGCTTGCTGGGAAAAAGATTTTCTTGGAGAAGCAAAGCATCGAAAAACCAAATTCTGCATGCCCTGACGACAGGAAGTTTCCTATTTTTTAACCTTTCAGGGGGAAGAGGGGGGGCATTGTTCTGCCTTCGTAGTTGGTTCGGTTTGGACGAAGATAAGACAAGCAGAGCTCGCTTCCCCCCCCCCCCCCGGAAAAATACTTAGATGACCATTCTTTTTTATGCTGACTGTGATGGGTGACTGAGTAGAATGGATGGACCTCCTACAAATTGGGGGTGGACGTGGGAATTCTATGGGGGGTATGCAAGAGGGGTATTTCCTAGTATTGCAGATCTTTGCTTTATCTCAATTTGCGACTGCGAATAGAAAACAGCAAGGCCTATACGAAAAATATTCAAGATTTTTTTTAATTTCAAGAAAAAAAAAAAAAAAATTGAAAAGGAAATGATTTCAAAAAATATAAATGCACTATCTTAGCACAGATGCCAGATTGTCAGAAATGACGAACTCCAACTTAAATACACACATGATAAACATGAGAATAACCAGGGAGTGGGATATCGGGATATATCCCCCTGCTAAACTTTCAAAATTAGTTATTAAGAGATTTCTGATTTCATATCACATAATTTGTGTAGCGGAGAAGTTTTATTCTCCTTCACGAGCTTTACTGAAAGATGATAATTTTAAAAATTTAGTTTTCACTAAGCTAAATAAAAATATTTAAAGTGATATATGCAATGAATTATTTAGAATTTTTTTTTCATAATTCTGATAAATATATTTATAATTCAATTTTATTGAAAATACTGTGTAGATAGCTAATAATTGTCAAATTAACACGTTTAATAATTTTTTGATATTTCTTTTATAGTAAACTTCTCAACGATTAAAAACTATTGGAGAGAAATGATTTCTTAGAAAAAGTAAAAAACAAAGACGACTAATATCTTTCCTAATTTCTAATTTAACTAATTATATCCTATGAATGTAACTAAAATGCCCGACTTTTCACTTTTATGATCTTCTCACCCTCTTCCGTACATGCAACTAAAATTCAAAATGAGTATCAGTTAAATGCCCATAAGGGTATGTATCGTATATTTTAGAAAAGTATCATCATAGTTACAAATTTGAAAGATTTAGATAACAATGATGAGAGTTAGATTGTATGGTTCTAAGGTTGATAAGTGTCACTGTAAAATTTTTACTATTTAGTTACAACTTTTATGATAAACATAGTTTTTGCAAATCTAATTCATTTATTTGCTTGTACAACAGAAAAAAAATCCCTCAAAATTTACCGGCTATAGTCATTTATCAGTAATCTACAAAAATTAACAACATAAAGTGAGCAAAGTTGAAGTAATTCCTTGATTATGTATAAATCTGCTACAGTAAAAGATTGTCACCCAAAAAAATGTAAGGCTCTCAAACTTGAATTGTCAACTATCATCAGTTTGGAATTCAAATATAGTGAGACTAATTACATATATCTTTTCTACTTAACATATTATAAGCTTGATTCCTCACAGAACTCATATTAACTATCATAGGGGCAATACGGGGGGAGGGGACATGCATCGTCTTTGTTGAAAATACCGTTGATTTCTCTATCTATAGAAACTTCACTATTTTTACTCTTGAATATATAATGTAACGTATTTTAAATTTTCTTGTAAATTATAATAATTTCTTGCCTCCGGTCTGCTGGACCCATAATTCTGTTCTGTTCTGTAAAAAAGAAAGTTTTGTAATCATAATCGGAAAATTGGATTTTTATGGTAATCGTAATATAATCGTAAAATTGACAAAATATTTTTCCAGTAATCGTAATCGTGGTCTGAAATTGAAAATTAATCGTAATTGATTACACATCTGCATAATCGGCATGAAGTCTGATCAGGATATTTAGCTTCTTTACATTGTTTAGTAATAAAATTTATTTTATCTTTAACAAATGCTTTGGTAGAGCAAATATTAATTGCACAGTTGATATAAGAACAGATAGCTGCTATTTTATAATTGTAGGTAGTTCAGTTGAAGTGAAATATTTCTTTATTGCTTGTAGGTTTCAAGCAAATAGCACTACACACTGTAATAAACAAAATAAAAAATAGAATATGCCTTTTATGAAACTTTTAGAAAAAATTCTTAGACACTGGTTTGCACAGCAAAATTCTTTAAAATGAGACATTTTGCTAAACTTTTGAAATTTCAAGAATTTTTCCTGAAAGTTTTGTAATTGATTCAGATTAATGTATTACTAGCCGCCTCCGGCGACCAGTTGGTTCGCCATCTTAAAATCTTGTTCGGAGAGACTCCTGTTCTTCACTGGCTTCCTTGGAACTCAAATCTCTCAGATTCTGAATGGAATTTAAAATTAAGATGGTTACAAACAGGGGTGGCCCTACGGTAAGTGTCGTCCCTGCTAATGTAAAAAAGACGTCCCCTTTTATGCTACTTAGTTTCTGAGTTCGAAATGACACCCCTTCGAAGCCGGCGCCCAGATGCATTGCTTACTGTGTCAGGCCGCCCCTGATTACAAAAATAAGATGGTTAAATGATAAAAGCCTGCAAAAAGGAACAAATTATTTTCGTCTTAATTTCGTCTAGTATAAATTCTGAAGAGCTTCTGGATGTATTGGCCTTTATCAAAAACGGAAAAGGAAAAAAAAAAAAAAAAAAAAAAACTAAGAAAATCTGAAACATTTTCAGATTTTAAATACGCACTAGAGCGCTATGTATTAAAAGCGTATTATATAATCCATGGGTCTTCCAAATTTTCTTTCCTTATTCCATTAAGTTGTAAAGTATATTATTCATGATTAAACACAACTAAAATTGATATTTCTATCCTTTTTCTGGATGTAATACATTAGAAATAGATGGGAAAAGCTGTGTAGAAAAATACACAATTCGAACTGAAATAAAGTTTAAAAACTCATTCAGGTGTATTCATAATTCAAGTAGCAGAAGCAGACGATAAATAGCGCTTGGCGCTAGAATCACATCTCCTCAAAATCGTATATCAACCATTTTATTTGTTGCCAAATTAAAAAGTTGCATGTTTTAGTCTCAGAAAATTTCCAAATCCAATTTTTCTTTTGAGTATAAAACATTTCATTCCTGCTCTGATTTCACATGCACACGATGTTTTAATTAAAAAATAACCTTACAAATAATGCAAACAAAAAAAAAATCATTATTCTTTTATTTTTACTTCAAGAGTCTGAATAATTTAATAAACTTGCCAAACATTGCAACCTAGATAGCTAAACTCTCCCTCTTTCCACTGCAGGGTTACAATTGCGAAATGGCGAGAACAAAAATGATCATTTCGCGGCACGTTTTTTATCGATATCCCCTAAAATAATTTGAATTTCGAAAAAATCGCTTCGAGGTGTGTCGAGACCCATCTTGGAGAACTTCCATACAAAATTTGGTAGGTATACGATCACCCGTTTCGGAGCTACGCGAGACACAGACAGACAAACTAGCGGACAGTTTACATATTGCTTTATTTATATAGATTATAATAATTATAGTACAGGGTGTGATGAGACAAGAGTACAAATTTCCAAGTCTCTGATATAAATAGTTTATTGTATAAATGTACCAATTTTAAATGTATTTTTGAACAGTCAAGTGGAGTCAAAATGTATTTGAGATGCCACATACTGTAGTATATAACTTGCAGGACAAGCATATATTTTTAAGCTACTTCATTAGCTGTTAACAAAAATGCTGCGAAAAATAAAATTACTAAAAAAATATTTAAAGCATAAATTACATACCAGGCTCTGAACCAAATCGATCAGCCACAGCAGAATTGAAGGATGCTACAGTGTCTGCTAATGCCAAAAGATGCATCTGATCTAAACTGGATAATCCAGGGAGATGTGAATGAGTAAGAAAGCGGGTCAATAAAGCAGCCTATTCAGAGATAAACATTTTCCCTATTATTTATTATAATAAAAGAATTTTTATGTATATAGCAAAAAATAAAATAAAATAAATTAATGCAGTTAAGTAGACTATACATGATATGGTGGATAAGCTGAATAAAATTGTGACACAAAATTTTAATATTGCAGGCATTAATAATAAAAACACTTTAAATATGAAACCAAGGAAAATCATTTTTTAATATATTTTCTGGTTACAATACAAAAGGGCACTAAATGTCAACATACATATGTAACATACATCACTTACATGATATGAAGAGGGAAAATTCTAGTAATGTATTAATTGAATAACTAGTGGGTTTCTCCAATTAGCATTAGTGGAAACAAACTTTTGCAGAGAAATTAGCTCAATAACAGGAACCCTGTTTGTGTATGACACAAACACAGGTTTTTTTTAAGTTGCACAAACATAGTAGCAGAGGTGGTTGATATGTTTGGGGATGGAGGGGGAGGTCTATCACATCTCTAAGAGACACCTACATACTGTCTTTGTACAGCTTTGAAGAATCGAGAGGCTTGTTTATGTTACACAAACGTAGTTGCTGTTTGGTGATGAAGCAGTTCTAACCTCAATTGCAATTTAAAGTAAAGCTTCTGAAAAATAAGATCCTCTATCCATTCTTCCCATGGTTAATGATAATCATTGAATTACTAAAATAATGGATCAAAACAAGAATAAAAATCTCTTACAGTAAAAAAAAAAGGTCTAAAAAAATTTGACAGCAAAGGACTGATCAATGTAGGGGGCTAATGTACGGGTACATATGTGAATGTATTTTACAATTCGGGAGTGTAAAAAGCAATTTTCTGTCAGCAAAATAATTTTTATTTGTATTAATGAAAATTACATTCAACACATTCAATTTTTGTCTACTTAAAGTAAATAATTAATTATTTTTATTTATCTATTTTTAACAATACACTGCCCAGGTGGTGTAATGGCTTAAGAACCATTCTATCACACTTTGGGTCCAGGTTTGAATCCTGGCTTGGGCATGGATGTTAATTTGTCTGTCCCTTCATAGGGATAACACTGACCACCCAGCGAGTGACCCCATAATAAAATGGACACAATACCTTCGGACCAGAGGCGTAGCCAAGGGGGGAGTTAGGGGGGTCATAACCCCCCCCATGAGGAATTTTTTGCTATACAAAATGTATATTCTTCGCTCCCTTATCACACACATGTATGCATATATGTGAGTTGCAGTAGTCGTAACCCCCCCCCCATGAAAAATTTCTGGCTACGCCCCTGCTTCGGACAGTTGTAGTGGATAATGCATAATCATCAAGTGCCCGCCAGTTTAAAAAAAAAAAAACAACAACATTACAATAGTTTCTGTAGTAACGGAACCCATTATTGCCACCAAGTTGATTTGATTTGATTTTGGGAATACATGGGATTATCTACACAAGGGATCAAGATGAGAGGGCAATGCCCTACATGGTGGTCTTTCTAAGTGATCCTAATCTGTATTTATGCAGTTTCAGAGAAAAAATAGCCACTTAAGTTATTAAAGTCAACAATCAAATGAAACTGGACTCATTTCTACAGATCTTAGAAAGTGAAAATACATAATATAAAACAAATAGAATATTCAAATACTGGTGCTTAAAAACTCAATTTTTATGCAGTTCTAGCTTTATTAAAATTGCCATGACTTCACAAAGCTTAAGTTAAATTTTCTAAAGTGCCAAAGTTAAAGTTAAATAAAAAATTATCAAACAATTCAATATCTTTACCCAAATCAAATGGCATAGAGGCCGAACTAATTGTATAGTTTAATATTCTTAACCGCTAATGACCCAGGTTCTATCTGTGCTTTCGCTGAAAAAGAAAAATGGCGCAACGACGCCATTGTAGGCCCAGTAAAGAGACACAAGGAATGAATGAAGAATAGATCTGTTAGATTTTAAACACTTACATTTATTTTGAATTAACTTAATCATAACATTTTGTTGGAATAACATTTTCTTTTACAAAATTCAAACTTAAAATAACCCATTATTACCAATTACCAACATTTTAATGTTCCCCTGTTGAAGTGCACTTAACTTTTTTTTTTAACAGCCGACAAAAAAAATAAAATAAAGAAAAGAAAATAAATGACTTATCATCTGGGGAAGTATCTGGGGGCCCCTAACATGGCTTTCTCATCTCGTTGTCATTCCTTGCTCGTTCATCCTCTCACTCCGCTTGACGCCGCCGAAAGGTCTCGATCTCGGGAACTCGTCGAAAACCAACCACCTTCCTCATGTCTCCACCAGAGAGAGAGCTCGCCCCCTCCCGCTCGCTTTTCACTCCTCTGCCTTCTCACTTCTGTATTCATGCGACAATCAAGTTCGTTCATGAGCTTTATTCTTTCATATCTTAGTTCTCATAAAAATGTATTAAAACTTATTTAGTTGATGAAGTACAGTCGTATTAAAAGGAAATTTAATTATTTCGTTGGTTAATTGATGTTTTTTGAGGCATTTACATATTTCTTACACGTGGTTGTGTTCCTCCGCCGATTTCGATGTCTGTATCGAATCTTCATCCAATCTATCGAATTATGTAAAATTGATGCAGGGAAAAAGGGTAATAAAAAAAAAACAGAAAAGGCAGAATAAAAGGTTAAAGACAGAGAAAATTTTAGCATAAAAAAAAAACACTTCTAGACCAAAACTTAAAATTTAGCAAACACATTACAAAACCAAAATATGATGTTTGTATAAAAATTTATTTAAGAAAAAAAAATGTCGGCATAAAGAAAAGGAAAAGTCGGCTCGATTTAAAAAAACGCATATAAACATTTTTAACATTAATTATTTATCAAAAGTTACAATCATACCAATACCACATATCAAAAAAGAAAAGTTTTGTTCATCCGATCTGGCAACCTGTTTTGACGTTAGCGTGCAAAACGAATCAAAATAAACCGCGAAATCGGAAAATTTGTGCCGTGAGAGAAATAATAAACAAACCCAAAAGATAAGTAGTACAACTTAAACATTACACAAAATATTACTCTAAAATTTGTTTTTACTACTCATAGATCGCTAGAACAAAGGTTATTTTCAAAACATTTTTCAAATCATAACAAAATTTTATTTCCTTCATCAGGGTGGCTACAGAAATTGAGAAAAAAATTCCCTGATTTCCCTGACTATTGTTATCAAATTTCCAGAACTAATTATATACATACCATAATCTTTCATGTAAATCACCATTATGTACCATGCACCAACAGGTGAATGCTTCATATAGGGAAATAAATAATAGAAAACCACAAAAATGCTTAATAATAATAAAATTGTAGTTCAGTTTCATAAATCCAAAAACATAAAATTTAGTTGAACACTAAAAAACAATATGTAGCAGAATGTTTCCTGGTTTTATAGTGTTCAATTTTAGCGTAAGGATGACTGATCAAAATAAACTGGCCACCTAGTCAACTTATTTTATTTCAATCAATGTATCGTTTCAAATTTTAAAAAATATGTAAAAAGTCTTAAAATGAGCACTATCTATAAAAAAAAAAATCGTCTTGCGGGGAGCTTAGCAGGCATCACTCAAATGTCCCATCACTTTAAAAAACACAACGGCGCAGTAGAAGACTGAATCATCTTTTACCATTCATTTTACCTGACTTTATTCAGGAAGGAATTCACATGCCGATATGATTCGCATATCCAGTTTCTTGTACGATCCGTATCTTAGAACGAGTCCGAATACATGCGCTTTTTCGGATTCGTATGGTGATAGTGCCTACATCACTTGAGTCGGATTCATATTTCTATGTTCTAGTATGATCTGTATTCTGGTTTCGGATTCGTAAAATGTCTGTATCTGTGCATCAGTTGAGTATCGTGTGATCCAGAACGGAGCCGCGTATCAGATTGACAATTAAAAATGATCTAGTTCACTAGGCAAAAACTAAAGTTCCCTTATTTTTAAATATTTTTGCAAAATTCCCTGATATTTCCATGATTTTTCCAGATTGATAAAGTACCCTGATTTTCCCATGATTTCCCTGATCTGTCGATACCCTGTTCATACGTGGACATCATTTTCACGAAGGCCATTACTTTATGTATGCCCAGAAAATCACCCTAAGCCAGACATGCACACTTGCATTAGACCCCAGTGTTCATCTGAGTCCCCTGGTGTTAGACTTTGAGACCATTTCAAAATCTTCAGCCCCATAAATGATTTCTTTCTTAAAGTATTGATTTATGACCAAAATACTTAACATTTATTTATTGGTCTTGTGAAAAAGGTCAATCATCAGCCATCTCAAACAGCTATTCTAAGTAACAGAAATCATAAAAATCACAAATTATTTTGTTGGCGACAAATTTTCTTTTGAAGCTTGATTAACATTTTAAACTCTTGACATCAAAATGACAGATCTCATAATATCTGACTATTTTTCGCTATTGTTACACCATCAGATATTAAGAAGGCTGAAAATAATGAAAAATTGCTTAAAAATAAGCCATTTTCGCAATTATTACCAATCTTAAAAAGCAGAATATCCCTAGTTTCTTAATTTATTTATCCTCTGCTTCTATTAATTTATTAAGTAATTTAAATTTACGAAATCATGCTGATTTTAGATCTTATGCAGTAGTTTTTGATTTTCCATAGCATATCTTCCAACCTTAGAAAAAGAAAGACACAGGAGACTGCCCCACAAAAAAAGAGGCACATTTTATACATCAAATGAGGAAAATACATGGTTTAATGAAGTGTTTTTGTTTAATATGGACTAATCTAATACATATATATATCAATGTAATTCCATTTCAGGAGCTATTAAGTTCTGGAATTAGTAAGTGTACATGCTGATTTCTAAAAATTGTCAAAATACTTTACTCATAATTTCATTTATACTGTGTGTTGACAGATATTAACAGATAAAACCTGTATCATTGGCATTAAACCCCATTCTAGATTTTCATTAATGTTATTTTTGCATTTCATTTAGTTATTAAATTTTGAATACCAGATCATGCAAATTTCAAATCAAGGAACCTTTAAAGAAATCTATTGTGGCTCAGAGGAACAAAAACCAAACAAACCTGATTTGTGCTGAAGTTAGTTAAATTAATTTTCTTTTCAGTTGAACTAAAAGACGGTCTTTCTTTTTTACTTTCAGCTGAAAATGATTTACTATGAAGAATGTCATCCAAATTATCTTCAACATTTGTAGAAATTTCAAACAAACCATTATAATCCTGCAAAAATATATGAACATCTATTAATACAATTTTTCTCTCCATATGTTATACAAAGAATCAGAGTCTGCTTGTAAAAAAAATCCTGATGTACAACATTCTTCAATCTTAAATTAAACTAAATCAATCAATTATTTTATGTAAACATTTACACATATCTAAATTGCTATAGAGTCAAAAAATTTTTAGTAGAATAATGACAAGTCTACTTACATATGTTGTTGGTGAATACAAAATCATAATTTTGGTTTCGACAGATTAAACAAGCATATTAAAAACATACTAGCTCTTCCCCCAACTCATACTCTAACACTTCAAACCCATTAAATAAACTAATTTCAACTACAAAATTATATTAAACACATTGATTTTCAGATACATATATATTCAATGCTTCTCTACTTTCTTAAAATGTGAATGCTAAAAAAAATTACAAAAACACATTTAATAAAAATTAAACTCACTGCATCCAAAGATTGATCTTCAAGGTTAGTAGGAGATGGCTGGGAGCGTGATTCTTTATCAGTGGACAATAAAGTAAAGAGAGGCAGAGGGGGGATTGATTGAATTTCAACATAATCTAAAGTAACTTCCTCTGGAAATACTGAGACAGAGCCACGCTGTTCATTCGGACTATGTGGTAATGGAGATGCGCAAGTAGCCAAGGATAAAGCACGAGATCGAGACCATGATCGTCCACCTGAATCTTCATTTTCACCTCCAGTGGATTCAGGCATTTGAAGATATGTTTTCTGGAAAAACAAGAACATTGATACTATTAAATATTTGATTTATTCATACATAATGATGATAATTTGAAATACTTAGTACTGAAAAGCATGCAGACAAACAAAACAAGTACTCACAAGGGAGACCGGGGCACACTGGTACATAGGATACATTGATACAACAATGTAGATATTTTTAGTTGATTTACATTAAACAGTATTAAATTGCTCTCCTAAAATTTGGCACCAGTGAAGACATTTTTCAAGTGAAAATTTCCTGGAACTGGATTAGTAGTTTCTTGATAAAGGTAACTTCAATTGTTTTATTCTAATTTTGTAAACTTTTGGAAGTATATTCGTAATATTATAATCAGAATTCCATTTATTAATCTATCATTTAGAGGATAATAGCACATTATATCATATATTAATGACATTTCTTTTGGTACTGTCTTGAACTACAATTTAAACAACAAATGTCAGCTATGAAACTTAAAAAAAAAAAAATCTTTTAATGGGGTAGTTTAGGATAGTCCTATTGGGGCACATTGGTAAATGTACCAATGTGCCACATAATATATTATAAACTGGTATAAAATTCTTCTTCATAGAATTTCTTTCTATTAAAGGAAGTTTACTGTAATTTCTGTATGTTTGTTGTTGTTGTTTCTGATGCCCCTGACAACCGCAAGCGGTGGTGCTAGATACCTCCTCCCCCCTCCCGAAGGGAGGCGATGGGCAGAGTGGGTGTGCCTTCCATTTTCAGGGCCCCAGTGGTAGGAAGTACTATTTAGCCCATGGTCCCCTAATTCTGAACCAATTCCAGAGGAGGAACCAACCCCTGAAATTGGCACCCCCAGAGGTATCGTAACACAGAAGTATTTAAGGAAGAAAACATTAAAAGGTTGGGAATTGCTGATCTAGATCATAATTTAGGTCAATATTACATGACTATGCTATTTTTCATTGATGTTCCTTGGTCACTTCACACAATGACTTACATGTGATAGCTTCAAATTATGATAGAAGAAGCATTATATAATGGTACTGTCACAGTGGGATGCTTATTGATGTCATGAAGTAACTTACATGTAACACCTTAGTATGGTCATTATGGCACATGGTGATGCTACTGCAAAATCATTGTGAATTTTTCTGCTTTTATGTAGATAGGATTCATTTAATCATCATCAAAAATAGGTATGTTTAATTTTTTTAAAGTTCAGTACCTTAATATTTTCAGTTCCAGATAAACATCTCACTAAGTGAGTTAAAATTGCTTTGACTCTACGAAGTTTTCCAAATCCCAACAGTTCCATCAACTGCTTAGGATGATATTGAGGAAGAACAGGACATGCCAATCTACTTGCTTCAAACAGGCCAAAATCCGGCATAGGCCCAACACTACCTACACTTTCCCTAAAAGAAGAAGGGGGAAAAAATTATTCACTAATATATTTTTTAAATAAGGAAATACAACTACTAAGTACAATAAATAAAAAAATTTGCTGTAGGCTTTAAAATTGTTTTTCTAGATTACGCAGTTTAATTTTTCTTTTCACAAATAAATCAAGTATTTACAAGCGGAAACCGAGCCGAGCAAAGAAATTGTCTGCATGGACATAAGAATATCTAAGTACACAAAACGAAATCTTTGGAATGCAAAAGTTTTTTTACGTTTTCAGAAGAGCGCTCGTTGTAATTGCTTCACAACTGACTTTGACTTCTAGTCGTACAATAACAGCAGTATCTGGCACATTTTGGCTTCAAATATAAGGCAATAAACAACAGATGTTCTAATTCGAATTTCGAAGGGATCCATTCTGGCCATACAAAATTTGGTAGGCCTACGATTTGGCGGAATTCAACCAACTTAAATCAATTGACTTAATTTAGTGAAAATTCTGAATTTAGAGAGTCTTAAATCGCCTTAATAACTGCATTATTTCTGCACCGAAAATTAAAATTCAACGTCGTATTTCAATAAAACCTTGTTTTTAAAAATACACTCTCATTAAATTGCTCCAAGCGCTAGAATCATCATCTTAAAATCGCATATCAACCATTTTATTTTTTGCCAAATTAAAAAGTTGCACATTTTAGTCTCGTAAAATTTCGAAATCCTATTTTTGTTTTGAGTATAAAAGATTTCACTCCTGCTCTGATTTCACATGCACACGATATTTTAATTAAAAAACAACCTTACAAATAATCTAAACAAAAAAATCGTTATTCTTTTATTTTTACTTCAAGAGTCTGAATCATTTAATAAACATGTCAAATATGGCAACCTAGATATGCTTAAATTCTCACTCATTCCACTGCGGGGTTACAATTGCGAAAGGGTGAAGCGAAAAAATGAGCCTTTTGCAACACGTTTTTTTATCGATATCTCCTAAAATAATTCGAATTTCGAAAAAAATCGCTTTGAGGTATGTCGGGACCCTTCCTGGAGAATTTCCATACAAAATTTGGTACGTCGACGATCACCCGTTTCGGAGCTACGCGAGACACAGAAAAACAAACAAACTAACTAACTAACGGACAGTTTACACATTGCTTTATTTATACAGATGTATGTACTATATATATGCGCACATGTATATATGAAATGTATTGGTGCTGGACAGGGCAGGCGACTCGTTCAGAACATGGTCTTTGTGATCCAAGTTGGGCGTTGTTGAGATGACCGGCCATCCGGTAGCTGTTTACTTAAATTACCACACTTCTTTCTAGTTCAGAACATATTTTTATTTCAACAGTGTTCCATACAGATTTTTGTGGCAGCAGAGGTCATGAAGAGCTCGCTCCATGAACTGTGTTATGGATTACATAAGTGCAGGTCATGTGGCTTATACAGCCCGGGTCTCATAGCCTTAGGAAATTCTTGTGGAGTTTGGTGCCAGAATATGGTGTGAAAGAAGAGAAATCTATTAATTACATTTTCAGGAAATTTAGATCTTGATACAAATCCTTCGTTTGAAAACCAAGTTGCTATGCCCCTACAGAATTTTGAAGGAAGTTAATACAAATTTTGAATTTTGAGAGGGTATTTAACTTTATATGTTAAATAAAAATATTTTTTTTCACAGGAAAATGCTAATGGACAGTATTAATCTTATTTTTGAGCTTAAACAATCTATATTTAGAAACAGTTGTTAAAAAATAATAATAAGCACAAGCTTTTTAAGTGTAAAATTTATGATAAAATGCAATTTCATACCTTTGGGGCTCTTGTTGCTGATGTACTTTGGGTTGTTTAGTTAGTTCAGATTTTTTTCTTTTTGTTTCCATAGCAGCACTAAGAACATTGGATGATGTAGACCGAGATAAAGTGCCCGATGCTGTTGGCAATCGAAGTTGGGAAGACTCCTGAGCATGAGATAACAACTCCTCTTCAGTCAATTTACGGTCATCAACAAGTGGCTCATCTTTTTCAGCATCTGCCTTTTGGGCTTTATCTATGAAATTACAAAATGCATTTCATGTAATACAGTCATAGTTATGAAATACACTATCATTTACTTCTTAATTAAATAAAAATTCATGCTCGCTAATGTTTTCCATGTTCATCATAGGCAAATCAGTAATGAAACCAAGCCTGTTCTTTTAAGTAGCACAACATTCAAACAGATTTTTAAAGAATCTAATTATGCTAGACTTGAAAAAGTTAAGAATGCATTTTTACAAGCTGCACTAGGCACTTTTAGAAATGGTGAACTTAAATGGATGCGTTATAGAAAATAAATAAATAAACAGAAACAATTTTCCTACATGAAAAGTTCCTTGAAAATTTTGCAAGATATTTATTTAAAAATCTTTGAATCCAAAAACTAAGTTCACAGTTAATAAAGTCCACAGGACAATTTGAGAAGAAGCAGCATTAATTTTTTGAATGTTTTAAGATTATTGGTCTGTCCTTAAAACTGTTCAAATGTCTAGTGATACATGCAGTTTTTTAAAAGAACATGAGCTTTTCAATCTAATATTCTACACATTTTTAGCTAAAAGCTTTGTATTATTATTATATGAAGCTCACAATACTATCTGATGAAAAAATCTGATGTGGACAACACATAACTTCCTTGCACGTCTATTAAATCAAAAATATTTTCGGAGCACTTCATCTAAACTTATTTTGATTGAAAGAGATAAAATATCAGATATAGTAAAATTTAGCTATTTCTAGCCAAATATTTCGATATTGCCAAGCTAAATTCAGTTTGAAAGATTTCCTTCCGACACTTCATTTGGCGATATTTCACCAAAAGCCGACAAGCTTGAGATAGTTTGCGAGATTTTGGGGATAGCCAAAGTAGTCATTGACCACATACTTTCAATGAATATAATGCACCCATACATCTTAAGGTATTTTAAGTCATTTGGCTGACCCTGTAAATAAATTACCCAGTCAATTGCAGTCAAAAACGATATTGAAAACAGTTAGATATTACAATAGTTCTAAATACAAAAGTTCAAAATCCTAGGGGTTAAAGTTTTAGAAATATACAAAATAGGAAATAATTTTTGGGGACAAATTTGGCGACATTTTGGCAAAACTCGCCACGGTCGATGACTAATGGAAAGATTTTGGGCATGGACCAAACAATGACTGTCTACAGTTGTATTATATTGAAGATGTCCATAGACATTAAAGTATTGAAGTTCTTTTCAGTGGTCCTGTAAATAAACTCTCCAGTAGATTGGAACCAAAAATCGAGATGCACAACTAGATATTACAACAATCTTATACATGAAATTTCATAATAGTTTTTGAGATTTGAGAATTAAATAAGCACACACATACACCAAAAGTCGCCAAGCGTGGCGACTTTGAGTGTAGTTCTTGAGGGAGACACGTGACCATGGTCGGACCATTACCTAACTTATTTGGTAGGACGGTATTGTGCTTGAAATGGATGAATGCCCCTAAAATTGCCATTGACCGTAATGTATTGGAAATCTTTTGAATGTTCCTGTAGCAGAACTATAAATGATAAAGACACTTCTTTTAATGAAGAAATTCATTTTGTAACTCTTAACAGCCTATATCGCTTCTGATTCATTTGAAATAGCCCAATACCTCTAAATTACGCTTTAATGAATTTCGGCCCATAGAGCATAATGTATTTCGAATCTTTTGGGCGGTCCTGTTGATAAACTATCCAGTCTAATGGAACCGAAAGTGGAGCTGCACAAGTAGATGTTACAACAATCCTAAATATAAAGTTTCAACATTCTACGCCTAATAGTTTTTGAGATATGAGAGTTTAATGAATTTCGGCCCATAGAGCGTAATGTATTTCAAATCTTTTGGGAGGTCCTGTAGATAAACTATCCAGTCAAATGGAAACAAAAGGGGAGGTGCACAACTAGATGTTACAACAATCCAAAATATGAAGTTTCAACATTCTATGCCTAATATTTTTTTAGATGCGAGTTTAATGAATTTCGGCCCATAGAGCGTAATGTATTTTGAATCTTTTGGGCGGTCCTGTACATAAACTATCCATTCGATTGAGACCAAAAGGGGAGGTGCAACCCTAGATCACAGAACAATCCTAAATTCAAAATCTCAACGTTCTACGACCAATAGTTTTTGAGATATGCGAGTTACATACATACGTATTTACAGACGGCATGGAAAAACTGGCCACAATAGACTCGCCGCTGGTCAAAATGAGTTGCAGACGCATTTATATGATCGTGCATGCTAGCTTACGATGAGGTACATCGAAAAAAAAATTAAATTAAATTTAGAGGTAGTCAAAATCTGTTTTTCGTCGAAATTTGGCCCCCAAAATTTTTCGGGATCACATTACTTCCTTATACTCCGTACATGAAAGTAAAAAGTAAGTGTTACTTTTAACATACAATCTAAGAGATTATCAAAACACTTACCATTAAATCCCGATTATAAGCTCCTCCCTACTCCCACCCCATTTGTTTGGAAAGAGAACAAAATGCACTCCCGATGACAGACACTGCTACGAATTGTGACGTCACCACAATCGGCAGCTGTGACATTATCATCGGGAGGTAATTATAAGGGCTTCTCCTCAATTATAAGTCCCCCCTCCCCAGCAGAAGGGGTGGGGGGGGGGCTTATAGTCAGGATTTTACGGTACATAATGTTTGTGGGCTTTTATTTTCAATGTGCTGCATTATAATACAAAATATTTTTTCTAACTTTTGGCATAAATGTAGGACTCCCATTTACACACATAAATAAATAAAAATCACAAGCATAAAAATACTATCATTACAAATAAAATAAGTATACCATCAACAATGACTCTCCATTGTGAGTATATGTGCATTTCACTGTCCATACCAACTACTAGAATACCATGACGGACCCATGAGAGTTGCATAGGAATTGGTGGTAAAGAATCAGCAGTCTGTAAAGGTGTACTTCTGATGCGCATCCATCTTATTTCATCATTGCATGATAACGGTAACACCATTGATGATGCTTGTTTCAAAAGTGGACGACTTGCTGATTTGGATGCTTTCATGGCTTGAACATTAGACTGTGCTATGTCATTTGATACAGGAGCAAATAAGAGAATCTACATGGCAAAGAGAGTAAAGGAAAAGACTACTTCAAACATCTCAATCAATATAAACATATCATAAATTGCGTAAAATTAAATTAAAAAAAACTGAAGCTTTCAAGTGTATATTAGCACAAAAATTGAAGCTGGTAATAAAACATGAAAATAAAAAAAATGCAAGTATATAATACTCATAAAAACTAAACTATTTGTCATCAAACATCACTAAAGCGAATATATAAACATAATTTTGAATTTTCTTCATCATTAATTTCTAAACTTAATGAAATAACCAGATTATCTGATTCCTTGCTCTTTAATTAAAAAGAAATTAGTGTCACTTAAAATTCAACAAGGAAAAATTTGTTCATAAATATAAAGTTTTAAAAAGAACATGACACACCATATAATAATTTATATAAAACATAAAAAAGACATTTCCTGTTGAGTAGCACATGGTTTACAATTCTGACAGCTTACCATTGATTTGTCAAAAGCTGGGAGCAACTGATTGGTCAATGTGGTTTTCTTTTGAAGATATGCGATAGTAAGTACATCAGTATGGCCACCTGACACATGATGTTGAGTAGTGTGTTTTAATAATTTAAACAACAATTAAGTGTATTAATATTGCAGCATTGTATTTTATAGGTTTAAAGTGTGTTGATAATTCTGTTTATTGTATTTCCCATACATATTTAAACAAAAATGAAGTGAATTGGTGCTGAATTATATAGGTTGAAAGTAATCGTGTTGATAATTCTGTTTTTGATTTCCCATGCGTATTAAATTTTGTTCTGTGAAGGAAGAGTATGAAATTGTGAGTTTTGGTATCATCAGATATTGTGAATTTGGAATTTTTTAAGGTTTGAAAAAAAAAAAAAAAAAAAAAAAGAAAAGAAAAAAAGAAGAAAATCTGAAACCTTTTCAGATTTTAAATATGCACCAAAGTGCTATATATTAAAAGCGTATCATAATTTATGCGTCGTCCCTATTTTCTTCCTTATTCCATAAGGTTGGAAAGTGTATCATTGTTCATGAGTGAGCAGTATTTTTCTTCCTTATTTTATAAAAACCATTTTTGGAATCGAAATCTATCTTAAAATCGCCTACTACAACTATTTTACAATCTTCGCCCAGTGTATTCCAACTATACATCACAGTTTTAAATATTGTTTCGAATGTGCATCATAATCCATGAGTGTGCGGTGTTTGTCTTTCTTGGGTTGATTTCTACTTTAACGCCGTAACTCTCGCCAAGATGGCGATCGTTAAACATATAGAGTAACCTTGATGATTTTTTGTATTTATGTGGCAATCGTAATTTAGAATTAAAATGGCAATTTGGAACAACCTGTAAGTACAGCATTCTGTTACATCTTATATATAATAAAATCCGACAGTAAACATTGTATGTAGCTAGGTAGGTAGGTAGGTTTGTGACCATCGATCTTTTTGCGCCCGTCTCTCGATCGCATTGCGCCAAGACGGTTGGTCGCAGACCTACCGAATTTTGCATACGGCTTCACTAGGACAGATCCTAACACGCCTCGGAGGGATTTTTTCGAAATTCGAATTAGAAAAGGTTTTATTTTATGTTTTGTCCCATTTTTAGCGATTTTTCTTGCATAATACGTAATAACACCGGTAATTGCACTCGCAGTAAAGCGATGTTTGCCTCATCGGATAGAGGAGAAAATTTTCTTTCGAAAACAGTTTGTTTTGACTATGTAACATATTTTGCCGATTTTTGGGGAATTTTTAAAAAGAATTTCTCTTTTGACGAAGTTTGCGTAAAATAATTTTAAAACTGTTGCATCTTTAATTCTATCCGTCATAACTTTTTTATATTGTGGCAAAAGACGGAGCATACAATTCGCCCACTTTTAAAAGAAGAACGGAGGGAAAATATACATTAGGAGATTTTTTACGAATTTTTATGTAAAGAAGGATTTTGAATTCAAAAAAAGCTGCTTCAAGATTTCGGTATGATATCTTCCGCTATGGTTGTCTTGGGAACAGTAACAATGAATAAAATTGCCAGTTGAAAAAAATAAATAAAATTACTTTAAAATAACTGAATTTTCGCATGCGAAATCTATGTCATTTTCATGTAACGAGTTTAAAACCCCTTTCGAAACTCAATCAGAATAACGGAGTCACACGGCACCTACGAAATAATTCCATGTTTTATATTACGTTGCCATTAAAAGAAATGAATGCTGTTTTTTAAACAATGAATTACCCAGCATTATTTTTGATTAAGTTTTTAAACGGGACACTTTTTCGAAGTGCAAGAAATATTTTGCGGAGCTAAATACGTCAATCTGACAAGAATTGTGCATAAAAATGTATGGAAAGCTGTTTTAATGGCAACGATAATGTGAAACGATTATCGTTTTTGCTAATGCGCAAATTGCAAAGAATCGCCAAACAATAAAAGACTACATTCGTAGCAAATATCTAAACTGTTTCTTTAAATTAAGCATTAAAGATGGAAAAACGAAATTACATTGGTATCAGTAAAAGAAAGTATAAGTAATAGTTAGTAGATATGCTAGGGCAATATTGATCAAAGCACATTATACTGCATTAATAAATACTTCGTGAAACTATTCGTTTTTCAATAGCCGTCTTACATCACAGCTAACTAAACATTAAATAATTTTAAGTCGCGTTAATATATCCTGCGGTAGTTTCCACAGAAAAGACAGTACCTGAACTTTTTTTTTCTTGGAGATTCTGTTTTGTCACAAGTAGTTATGGTCACATTTTAGGAAAATTTTCTCCTCTTGCCTTGCGAAGAGCGGGTACACAACTATTTAATTATAAAATACAACGGTTCTCCACATCATGTAGTACCTAAGGTATTAATGGCATATCTTAAATCTAAAAAAGAGTATGATGCAGAAATGACACATTTTGAAAATTAGGAATTTTCACTGCAAACCGTAACGCTTTTTTCTTTTCTGATTGTGAATGACACCTACATAGCTTTTTCCATCATGATATTAACAATGGTCACAGGTCAGTACTTATACTAACTTTACGAATAACTAATGAGTAATTTTACGCCAAGAGTCAAGTCATTTTGCTTATTTTTAGATTCCAAATCACTGGAATCAATTCGAATTATACATGTAAGAAATATTTTCGTTCCCTGCCGTGCGGAGAACGGGCACGCAGCTAGTTTTTATTTATTTTGGGTTGCCAATTAATGTAGTTTTAATAATTAAGTGTCTTCAAATTCCTTAACTAGTGCATTTATCACTAATTTGTTCACTTTAGCTTTCATGTAATTGTTTAGGAGTGTTGAAACATGTGCATAACTCCTAGAGACCCATGACTTCCAAGCTCGCCAAAGGGCGGGGAATTTTTAGGTTGGCAAAAGTAGGGGCGTTAAAATAGGAATCAACTCTTTCTTGAACCATAAAGCACATCTTTGGAATCCAAATCTATGTTACTGTGGTGGTAACCATTATAAAAAATAATAATCTCTTACAAACCACAGTCTTTCGAAAACCAATCAGTAATACTAACATAGTTAATTTTAAATCAAAAACCCCCTTTAACTACAAAATTGCAGCCATACGTTCCTATATAGACCACGCTTTCAATATATGCTCCAACACCAACTTAAAGAAATTTCATACATTCGAAACCAATATCAAGAAGCAAACTACCCACGAGAAATCTTTGAAAGAATTTTAAAAGCACGTAAACGCCGTTTAAATATCATTAACGTTCAACAAAAAGAAGACTTAAAATACACTTCCGCTATTCGCTTCAGCCGAGGGATAGCAAATAAAATCTCTAATGGAAGCTTAAAAAAGAAAATCAGAATACCAATTAAACCTAATAAAAATATTTTTCAACGTGTTCGGTCTGAAAAAGATAAAATTAATCCACTAGATACCGCAGGAATATACAAAATTAATCTATCCATTAATGAACCCAATCATAAAGGCTGCTATATAGGTGTAACAAAAAGAAAAATAAGCGAAAGAAAAACTGAACATATTAATGATATTAAATACAATAAACAAAACACTGCCCTAGCTCGCTTAGCAGCTAATGAAAATTTAACAATAGACTTTGAAAATATTAAGAAAATAGCTAATTACAACAATAAAATATATGCCTATATCCGTGAAAGCTTAGAAATTTCAACGACAGAGGGAAGCATCAATGATATGACGCATGCCAACATCGATAGCGTCTGGAGCGACGTCATGAGGCGAAAGTTCGAGAGAGAGGAGGAAGAGAGATGCGGCGAGACTGCCATTGACGGTGAAGTGTGCGATGACTGATGATGGCTGTGCAAAGCAGTCGAAATATATCTCATCATACGGCGGTAATAGGTATTTTATCATCTCAACTATATTGTAAACCAACATTAATTCACCTTTTAAAGTTTTTAATATTTTACAATATTCGCCAGGCGTTTTCTAACTATACTCAAAATATATTTATAATAAATTGCCGCATTTTGGCACCCAGTTTAGTGATCATTTATCAAAAATTGCAACCTTGTGCGACTTTCAACATTTTATTAACGCCTCCCCCCCCCCCACGTTATCTGGCAAACACATTTCAAAAGTGACTCGATGCGCTAATTGTACCAAAATCGTGTCTACACGAAAAGCAAGGTTGAAATTAATAGCACTCTGGTGCTAAAAAAAAAAACGAAAGTGGAGTTAAGTGCATTGCTGAATGTTGTATAGCTGCTGGAACACACTGACAAAAAAACGTATTTCACAGCAATCTAAAATGATAAAATTGAAAAGTTCAGGCAAATGTCTTTTTATTTAAATGCTTTTGGGGTGTTTAATTTTTAACAGCCCATTGGCTGAGCATTGTGAGTGGCTATGCAGTGAGTTGCCGGACCCACGGAGTTTAGAGGTTGTAATCAGACTATTAATTGAGGAGTTTCAAGTAGCTTACAATGAATCACTGGAATAACTGAAGTTTTTGTAGGTAAAAAACACACTATATGGGTTGAGGATTTTCAAGTAGCTAAACAGCAAGTTGCCTGATAAACAGATATATATTTAGATTAAAAGTGGACAACTGATTGAGGATTTTTGAGTTGTCTTGTAAAGAGTTTGGCATATTTCCTGTTTTAAATTATGAGTAATTTATGAGTTTTAATTTGTTTCTTAGTTATTCATAAAGCTAACTCTTAACAAAACATAACATGATAGTTTGAACTATAAGTAAAAATAACAAGTTTAGAATTAAATTATAAATCAAATAGCTAGGTGTTACTGCACAACTTACTTTAGATCCTATGGCTACAGTAAGAATATGTGATCCATCTTCTGCTGAAACCCAATCTAAATGGACTATAGATTTAGGGGCTAGAAGATCCTGGTTTCCTTTTTCAGATATGGCTTGACGTAGAGTTTGCAAAGTAGCATAACTAGGCACAGATAGAAGGCGTTGTAAAGGCAGACGCTCATTGACAGTTTCATCAGTAGAAAGTTTCTGCATCAGGGTGTCTGCAGTTCTTTTATTTCTTTGAGAAGCATCAAACAGACTCTCTAAGTTAAGAGACAACTTTGGGAGGGGTAAACTTACATTTCTAAGATTAATTGTGTCTTCTAAAACCCACTCAGAGCCTCCAGTGGATTCACACTCAAAAATTGAAACTCCAATATTCACAAATCTGCTGTCTGGATTCTGAGAATTATGTCGAGTAAAGGATTTCCCATGCTTGAATGCACATGCCATTCGTCCACTATATGCACAACTAACATATAGAGGCTGACCTTAAAAAAAAAAAAAAAAAAAAAAAAGGGCATTCAGAATATTTGAATTAAAGCACTCTCGTCTCGCCTCTGACCATAAAAACTGGTGTGGGCACATAGGACGTATTTGTATGCCTGTTAAGTTATACACAATTTTGATGTAACTTATTTACTTATATCATTTGAAAGTGAGATACCACACTTCAATAACATTAAATTTTGGCAACTTCCTGCCAAACATAAGAGAAATTACAAGATGTATTCAGCTTGGAATGTTTATTTTTAGCAACAAGTTTGGCAATATTTCATCAAAAGTCACCAAGTTTGACAGCAGTCGACGAGATTTTGGGCATGGTTCAAAGAACAACTATCCATACTTTTATATACTGAATGTCTTTTAGGTGAACCCCATCAACTACTCAGTCAATTACAATCGAAAAGTTAGGTGCACAACTAGATAATGCACAGCAAAACTCAATTTACATTACAGAATAGTCAACATTTGAGCGCTGAAATTTTTATTAATTATAATGCTCCTTTTACTTCATACATAGAAGTAAAAAGGAAAAATGCTATTTAGCTTTGTAGTTTTGCAACAAGCGAACATTTCCAGCACCAAAGGATTCCTTAATTCATTTTCAACAAATACATCAGTACAAAAAAAAAGGTGAATGAGCATATTAATATATGAACATAAAACAAAAACAAATTACCTGGCACATGTACAGCACTATCAGATTTATTAAGCATCATTTCCCATTCAACCCAACGATATTCTACTTCTTTATTTTCATTTTCACTCACTTCACATTTCCAAAATCTAAAGTGAAAATAAAATAAAATGCAAGAATTCTAGGATAATTTTATTTTTTTATGGTTATACTAGTTTAAGGCATTAACTGCATTTGAAACCAACTTAGTAACAAAAGAGTGTGTGTGTGTATATATATATATATATATATATATGTAGGAGGCGACGTCGAAATAAGACTGGAAGCACTCCTACGGTTCTCAATCACGTTTATTGCTCGGCTAAATATAACAGAAGAACTATTTACAAAAGAAAGGAGAGATTTTGCAGAACATGAATAAGCGGAGTCGGTCACAGGGTTAGGTTTCCTTATCACACAGGAGCCACTGGCCACCTTCTCGTAGTCGTCCTGGAGTCGAATCGCCTACGCGCGATCAGAGAGCTACGTCCGACATCGCTCCTACGCGAGCGTGGTCTCGTTCGCATCTGCTACCTTCAGCTCCTAGACTCTGATAACCTGCGGTTTCTGTAGACGTGAGGTTGTGATGCCATCTGTTGGAGGGTTGCGCCTCTTGATTACCACATATATATATAAAGGCCTACAGTTCCCAGAAGTTTTTTCTTATAATTCTATCTAGTATTTGATCTAGTATTAGATTCCATACATTTTAAACTGAAATACTTAAAAATAAGTCAGTCTTTCACTGCAAGTGTTAAGGTCTACAATCTGGAATTTATTTATGAAGATTTTCAAACACAGCAGCAACAAAAAAAAAAAAAAAAAAAAAAAAAAAAAAAATTGCAGATAATGCTGAAAAGAGTTTATCAAGCTGTCTATTCTTTTAACATAGAGATGCACTAAATTGCAGCTCCTGATGAGTTAAAGTTTGCCCACCAAGATCTCTGAACTTTTGATCTGAAATTTCATGAATCAGTTATCTTTTTAAGAAAAAAAGGGATTCTTTTTTTTTCATTTCTGTGTCTATCTTTTTCCCACATCTGAGCGGGGAAAAAATATAACGGAAAGGCCTGGGTGGTGTAGAAATAGTCAAGAGTTGGGCATCATTAGCTAAAATATTAGTTGAACTAAATATTCAACTAAACAAACTAAGTTTTAATTGAACACAACTAAATGCTCAACTAGAGTAGTTGTCAGTTGAAGGTCCAACTAACTCTGCCCAACTACATCAGTTTTAGTTTCCTGTTTAATTAAAACTAATTTAGTTGAGTCGAGTTAGTTGAACCTTACCACTTCAACTAATAGTTTCAGTTGAAGGGTCTACTAACTTGTCCCAACTAAATTAGTTTTAGTTTTTTGTTCAACTAAAACCATTTAGTTGAACACCACCAGAGTTAGTTGAACCACCAGAGTTAGTTGAACCTTACAACTACAACTAATAGTTTTAGTTGTAATTGTCCAATAAAAATTCATAACTAATAGGCCGACAGATAAAGAAAACTTATGCACTTTTTGCTTGTGAGAGCACAAAACTGTGTGTTCGTGTTCCTTTACCAATGGCTGTTATTACTTTTCTGGATTCTAGTTAACGCTTTCATTGTGTTAGGACACTTTTTTTTTTTATAGAAGGATTTAGAAGTTATTTAGTTCAAAAATGAAGTATGATTGTTTAAACATTTTCCAGCAAGAATTTCGGTATGTCTCTCTCTCCATCTATCCTTACACTAACTGATGTAAAAATACATTGATTACTACAAATTTATATATATATATATATATAGTGCATCTAGGAATCTATTGAAAATAGCATAAATAGATATTTTACTAGAGCACCCCCCCCGCCTCTTAGGGAGGCAGGGAGCATTTGCAGGGGGAGCACAAGAAAAACAGTAAAGGGCAAGTGATAATGCATGTTTTAAAAAATCATTTCACTTATTCTTATCTTTAATCGAAAACATATCTATTTCCATTGAAAATGTTTACTCAAACTTTATAGGTCTGGTTGAAGAGTTAATAATTGAATCAGTCAGCAAAAAATTATTGACATTATTAAATTTGTATGTACTTAACCCATTCATAGTTATTTTGTTTAGAATCAACGCTTTAACCTGAAAATTGTATTATATGAACTTATGTTTTTTTTTTAAATCTGACATTTATTGTTTCAGTCATTCCTGATCATGCTGCAAAATTTCATTCTATTCTACAATATTTCATTCTATTCTCTTAAGCCATTCTTGAGGGATATGATAAAAAAACCTTTACGTGATTTTCACAAAATCTCAAAATCTAAGAAAAAACAATTTGGGCACATCTATAGTTTAAATTAGCTTGCCATCTAACATTATTCCTAAACTCATTCTATTCCATTGTCATTTTTCAGGAATGGTACAGTTTTCACAAAGTTTCAAAATCTATAAAAAATTTTGAAGTACGTCGACATCAGTAACGTAGCCACGGGGAAGGGGTTAGGGGGTTACATCCATCCTCCCATGAGGAAATATTTTTGTCATTCAAAATGTATTTTATTCACTCTAATCAGACATGTATGCATGTATATGAATTGCAGTAGCCATAATCCCACCCCCGCGAAAAATTTTTGGCTACAGCACTGGTCGAGACCTATTGTTTAACTGACAACCTGTAACGATACCAATTTTTCTTTCATTCGCTACAGGGGTTTATACGTAATGGACAAATATTTATGCATTTTGAAAAATCTCAAAATCTTTAGTAGTTTTTAAATAACAGTTCACTGAATACCACAGTTTTAACAAAGCTCAGAATGACAGCTAATATTTTACATAATGATGCCCGACTCTGTCCCTAAGTACAGATAGATTAGAGTTAGTTGTTAGTTGAAGGCCCAACTAACTCAGCTCAACTAAATCAGTTTTAGTTTTCTGTTCAACTAAAGCTAATTTAGTTGAGCGGAGTTAGTTTGAACCTTAAAAATAACAACAATTAGTTTAGTTATCATTTACCTGTCAACTAGCTAAATTAGTTCTAGTTGTTTGTTAGTTTTTACCCAATTCTGGAAATAGTTAAGTGTGTTCACATTAAACAGGGAGAAAAAATTTGCTTTAATTTCAAATGCAGTATTGATGTTCTGCAAACGATAATAGTTGTTGGGCCATAGTTTGAACTAAATATTCCAAGAATTTTTAGTATAATTAAGTTCTGACCATCATACTAATATTTTTACCAATAAAAAAAGAGTATTCTCAATGTTTAGTTTTAATAATGTTTGTTAATTTTTTATTAACTAATATACATTTAAAATTTTTTTTAAAATTGTGAAAATTAATGTAATTTTAAACCAAAACATTGTTCAGAAACTTTTTTCTCTTTTATTTATTAGTTCATATTATTTTTGAACTGGTCTATGTTTACCTTCTGCTTGGTTGAGAAATTGAGATTTTCAAAATTGAAAATAAACTTTGCATAGAATACATACAAAAATAAAAATAGCACCAATATGTACATTCTGAAAGGTGTGGCTTCACTCTTCGAAATGTGTGAAGGATGGAACTTGCTGAAGAAGGGTAGACACTTTGTACCGCTTGCAACATACTTAATACACTATTTTTTTTTACATATGTATGTGTGTTCTATGCAAAATCATTCATTTTTAATTTGATTCAGCACTATATTTTTAAAATGTTTCTATTATTTTTTAAACTGTTTTTAAATGAACTGAATTAATAGTTCAGGGAAGCGAATTTTTTAAATGGGCTCTTTTAAGCATTTTTAATACAAACTTATTTATTTATTTATTTTTCACTCTGTTTTACTTTTCTTGCAGAAATTCTAGTTTCAAAACAAGCATTTGGGCAGGAAAAATTTGATGATACAGATTTACAGAGGAGCTGTTTCAGTTTCAAACTAACTGGGGATGGGGTCCTCAGCAAATCTGATCATTTCTGTAAGTGTCTTTATCCCATAAAGATTGTGCACTCCTACTTTAACAGGTAAAATCATATTTTAACTGAATTACACTACAGATAATTAGGCAATTTTAAATCTACTGATATATTAAGATGAACTGAAATATATCAGGAGAGTAACAATTTTCTCTAAAGTTTCCAATACCTTAATTTTATAACATAATCTAATTCAGGAATAAGTCTGACAAACTAAATTTCACTTTTAAACATAATCAAAAAGAAATGCATTATAGTTTGAGAAACTTTTTAAGATGACCAGGTAAGTGAATGTCGGAAAAAAAAAAAAAAAAAAAAAAAAATCAATTTTTACTTTTTATTGAAGTAGATACTTACAGATGTCAGGACAACACTTCTGTTGTCCTGACAGATTATCTGATTCTAATTATTATTATACTTGTTTATTGTAAAAACAGAATAGATTTCCCCCCCTCTCAAAACATGGATTTTTCAGGTTCATCCATTCAGTCATTCCTTTTTCTCAAATATCTACGAAACTTATGAACTTAATATTTTTAATGACAGATATATCATTTTAGATTACATATTTTAAACACTGTGGGTTTGATGGTATGTTGAGAATTATTAATTTTAGTTCACAAAGTCCTATCAAAAATGAAATTTAAAACATTTAAAAAATAATTCTTAACATAACATCAAAATGTCAATATCTGTCATTAAAAAGGTAAGTTTATAAGTTTCATAGATATTGAGAAAAAGGAACATGAACCTGAAAAAAATCTATATTTTGAGAAAAAAAAAAAAAAGCCTTAAGGATTTCACATACTTCTAATATTACTTATAATAAGATACTTATTATTGAAATTTCTAACACTTCTGTTTTTCAATATACAAGTACAATAGAAGATCCAAAATCTGCAAGGCTCTAAAATCCGCACTGTCTGTTCAATGTAAACAATGAAATATGCCCTGCCAGCTCCCAATTCAGAAAACTACAGTATAACCACAGTTAAACTAAAATAGTAAAACTAAATAAGCTATTCCCACTTGAAAAAAATATTTTAGGAGTCAGTGAGCTCTTATCGTAACATTGATATTCTTCAAATGACTGACAGTGACATAATTGACTCTGAATTATGGTCACATGACACAGTAACAAGTGAGGATGATCAAAAAGTTTGTAAATTAACATTTAATGAAGGATAGGCTGTGAGAAAGAAATATCTCAGATTTGTAGAGCAGCAAAGCCGTGTTGTGGAACATCCCAAAGCCCTAAATTACTATTGAATATACATGTTTAAATAAGTTGTACTGTAATCTCATAATTTTGTATATTGTATTAATCCTCTGTATTTTTATATCATGATTCTGATTATCAGTAACACAATTTTTTTTTTTTTTAAATCTTTATTGTATTTTTTTTTCTATTATTTTCTGAGTGGAGTGGAAATAGAATAAATTCCCTATTATGACTCAAAATCCGCAAAATTCTAAAATCTGCACAAGGTCTGGAACCAAGCTGTGCAGATCTTGGGTCTTCTACTGTATAATACATTGTTGAAAAGATTAAAGTACCTAATGGCCAATTAAAAAATAAATAAATAAATAAAAATTTGATTTTTTGACCTACATTTACTTACCTGGTCCCTATAAAGTAAAGAGAAATAAATGGAAAAAAAAACAAAAAAAAAAAACATGCAGGCAGACCTGACATAATAATCGGAACAAGCAGTGCAAATAAGATATGGAGCAAAACAGGCTGGATAAATGTTGGAAGAACTCAAATGACCAGCTGCTGGAGTAGCATGAACAATTTCAACATCTTCGGGGAGTGGCAAGACTTGGGTACAGACCTATGTACAAATGAGTGCATTTAAAGGAAATCAAAGTGCAGAACTATTGAGCCAAAATATTAAATTATAGATCAGAATCAGACACATAGGAGTGCTGATGTAAATTTTGTACAAATCACCAGGTAAAAAATTTTGTAGATAGGGAAAAAAAAAAAAAAAGCTTAAATCATATTATTATTATTATTATTATTTTTACTATAAAATATTAAATAGATATTTACCCAGTCAAAAGTGAATTTGAATAATTCAACCAGTAATTAGACATTATTGAGAAGCATGCATCAGTTTTTATAAGCATACAAATTAGACATAATGGCTTATTAAGGTGCTTACAGGTTGCCTTAAAATTCTCCAATGAACCTTATATTTTACACAGGCCCCTTTTATTGATTGAAAAATGATTAGGGTTGGGAGCAGCAAAATTTTAACTTTAAGAAAATCACATATAGCTAAGGGTGTGGCATCAAAGATCACCACAAGTTTTGTTTAATCATTTTTTAAATTGCTTTTATAAAATTCAAGCATTCTTTTTGCATTTTCTTCTGGTTTTGTATGGTTCCTGATGTGAATGATGACATCGTGCGCTGGTTTTGTAGCATCTCCAGTTTCATATTTGTGCATGACAGAAATGGAAATGTGATTGCACAAGATTCTTTGGTGCAAGCTGGCGATTTCGTGCGTTCATTGCCGATATTGATGGCTTGCTGTCTCTGCTCCTTCTTTAAGATTGCTCATTGGTTGATCGGTCGGTTTTGGGTTACCCCAATTTAGCGCCCAGGAAATTCAGTTTGGAAAAGCGGCACTTCATTCAAAGTTTTTGTGGAAAGAGGTTTTCTGTTGAAGTCATTTGCATACGCTTGCCAGAGATTGAGGTAGAAGGTAGGCTTAAGAAAAAGATGGAATTAGTCGGAGTGGCCTAATAAATGGCTAGTGGCATAATCCTCCAATTAAATGTTCATATTCATTTCGGATAATTAATAGTTTTTTTATTAGTCATCTGGACTGTGCTAAGCATGATGAGTTCGTCCAAATAAAAATGGCACGTCTCCAGACTCAAGAATTTCTTTTTGTCTCCAGACTCAAGAATTTCTTTCAACCTATTGACATAGTAATCAAGATTTTTGTGATACATACCATGTCTGTCGTGTAATACTCGATGATGTAATTGTGAGCCAAGAGGAGATGACCAAAATAAATTTTTATCAGTTAAAAAAATAAATCATGTGTTATTCGTTCGATCCTTTTCTCAAAACAGCAGCAATAAGTTCCCATGGATTTTTTTTTTTTTTTATTTACATATGCTTTAACTTAAAGATACAGGAATGGAGCATCGCTACTCCTGGTGAGTTATTTTTCCCATTTTTGTACCTTTTTTGAAGATTCTGTGATGCAAGTATTTCTCTTCTACGAATATGATATTATACAACGCAGCGTCGCCTGCCACTACAAATTTACGTCACCGAGGGCATCCCTTATGCACATTGATATAAGAAAAATTGGTAGCAAATAATAACCAGTGCATATTCTTGCAGGAATTGAAACTTATTTTGCATAATTATGTACTGTAGTCACTTATCTAGATTTCAGATAAAAATCTACAATTCTAATACAATTTATTTCTTTAATGTAAATATTCATACTTTGATAGTTGTGATTCGTAGAGGGGAAGCTTGAGCAAATGGGAAGGAGGCGTCTTGAGTAGGTTCAGGTGTCTGACTTCTAGATGATTGGTTTGAGTGATCACTTTGTACTAAATTACTATCTGCAACATAAGCAAAACTACCATGTTCTTGATCTATGATTAAAAAAAAAAGTTTTGGTAAGAACTTCATTGGGTAAAATTTAATTATTACACACAGAGATTACTGTTATTATATTTATCAATAACTACAACTAACATGGAGGAAAAAGGATAAATTGATAAATGCATTGTCATAAAAGGTTTTCAATGAAAAATATTATTAGGAATTTAATTAATTTTTAAGATTAATCAGGGTTATAAAATGTATTTTTAACAACCCATTGATAAAAGTGGATGATATGCAAAAACATAATGCATAGAAGAGCATTTATTAAATATTTTACAGTAGAAAGCTATTTTGCAATTAAATCTGCATATTGAATAAGTTATGGAAATATAGAACAATTAAATTATCAATCTTATAAATAAAAAGAATAAATAGTTTATAAACAGAAAATTAGGAATATTATATAGTTAATTTTCCAAGAGGAGCTTCGAATTATCAAACATATTTCTTATTCGAACTGCAGCATACCAATTGTATTTTAATACGTTAATGAAAAAACAAAACATTTTCTCACTACAGTCAAAAATCTACTAAAATGACAAGTCGAAAGCATCATGGCTTAAGCATACTTTTTTTTTTCAAACCTAAGAAGTGATTTGAATTTTAGTTTGCTATACATGTTTAAAACTACCAATTATTTTGTTATATGACTAGGGGCCAAGGCCCCCAGACTCGCTACGCTCGCTTTTCATATGAGGCATTCGGCCCCTAATCGGGCTTATTCGTAAAAAAGACATAATTTCAACAGAGAAAACCCGAAGATTGGATCAGATAGAATGTTACTGAGCTAAGCTACACATTGCTTAGTTCTTGCATCTTCATTGGTACATAAAAATTTAAACTTCACACTACAGTAGACCCCCTACCCCTCATACCACGGAAGATATTTTGTTATGGGAATCCGTGTTGTATGGGTCCTGAGCTATACTCCACCTGGAGTGCGGATTCTGCTTATAATCACTGGAAAAATTATTTGTACTCCTCAGAAACACAATGATATTTAATGTTGCCATTCAAAGGTTATACTAATTAGGAGCTAAAGCGCAATAAAATAAGAACATATGTTTTAGCTGTATTTTTAATAATGTAAAACCTATTGGACACCTTGCGAATTTGCCACCCATGGCGATTTTTCATTATTTGGCGACTTGCGTACATGTAAAGTTAATAAAAGCTACGGAACAGATAGAATAGCCTGCCACCCATGGCGACTTTTCATTATTTGGCGATTTACACATACTCACAGCCTATATTTACTGTTCATTTAAGGTTACCGGAAAGCCGTTATCCATACTTTCATTTACATAATCGTTTGCAGATTGGCATACTTAACACCACGAATTATACCATCTCGTCGCGCTAGCAAATATCCAAAGTGTACTATAAGTGCTATAATGGCATAGTTAACGCCAAATATTTCTACTGGTAGCAAATAATCCAGTTGGACGAGAACCGGCTTTAAAATAATCTGCATTTTAATTATTTTTCATTTTCAAGATATTAGTTATTCTGTTTTGGAAAAACGAATAATCGCTAATTCTAAACTCCTGTTGTCTAAGCGAACTTACTATTTGAAAATTGTCAACTTTGTGTAACACATTTTGAGTTACTTATTTCATATAGTTTTTATTTTGGCATAAAATGGGCGTAATTCTAACTCATGTTTGTAAATTTCACGCGATTCTAGATACTTGGAAACGCTTTGTTGCAAAGGAATGAATGATTTTATGCCAAATCTGGCAACCATTATGTTTATTTTTTCAGTTTTTTATTAATATCTTCTAAAATAATTCGATTTTCGAAATTTAAATCAGCTTAGCAGGTTCCTCGGAATTTTTCGAATCTGTGGGTACCTTAGTCGAAACTCAAATCCCTACGGTTTAGGAGGAGATAGGTCCAGAAGCTTTGACAGCGCCAGCGGCCTTTACTTTTTTTTAGAATAGAGAGAAATGTCATCTAAAAACTACTCTTTCACAGTTTCATTATGCTAACCCCTGCAAACTTTGCTGCATGTTGGAGCTTTTGATAGATTTTAGGCTTGTCTGTATGTATCAAAAACAAAAGATATAGGCACTAAGTGCAGAAGGTCTACAAAATTTTCCGTTGTAACACTAAACTTATTGTTGAAAATTTAAATATTAATTTTAAACCTGATAAATTTCCTCTCTCCCATTTTAAAATAATAAAAGTTAAGCTTATAAATATTGTACATTTTACAAAACAGTTTATTTTCTAAAATATACAAACACAAAAGTTCATTAATTTCTTTATTATTCAAATACTGCGATGAATAGAACAATTGTTGAATTTAGTCTTAATAAAGGATAAAAGATTGAAGAAATTACCTTCAGCACCAAATGGTGATGCAATTGTTATTTTCCACATGTGCAAAACTGATTTTTCTTCTTGTTTCTCAAGAATGACTAGATAGAAAGGTTCTTCAAAAACTGAACAACTTCTCAAATCAACAATGGCCTGCAGATCAGGTTGCACCAAACTTATATTACTAGTATCTCTGGGACATTTACTTTGAGGACTGCTATAAATCAACTGCTCTTGAAATACATGTAACAGTTGTGTATTTTGCCAATCCTGAAAAGAAAGAAAAAAATATAAGTATAGCATGTAGATGTTTAATACCATTATTTCACAGAAGTAGATTCAAAATTAACTTCGTAAATATTTATCCATCACATTTGTATATCTTATTTTGGAAAAAGATACATTTCACACATTAAGTCAACTTAACTTCCTCTAGGAAAACAGGCAACAATACTTCTTTAATTTTTACTGCTGAGGATAATACACAATAGTATAGATCATAAAAAACATAGTCACTTCACCATGCTATTTCTTACTCACCCGTTAAAGCTTATATACTTTTGTAATTTACTATCCCTAATGCTTACAACATACTTTATAGATGCATACACAGTTATCTGCGTGTTCATTTTTATCCATCTTGTTTGTTCATTTTTATCCATCTCATTGGAAACAAATTGTTTAAAATATGTTATATAAGATCTACAGATAATATACCAATAAACAAAAAAGCTCTTTTTGTAAACATTGGCAATTTTATGAATATGTGTTAAATTTGTCCAAAAAAAAAAAAAAAAAAATGCACAATACATTTTTTAAGTTACAGATTATTTCCAGTTTTTTATTATGAAGAAAACACAGTAAAATTATATATGATGTTATTGGTTTCTAAAATTGCTATTATAATTGAATCTTCACTGTAAAAAGGGAGTTCAAGCATTTTCTTTACATTTATAAAAGTTTGTCACGTACTTCTTTACAAATTCAAAAGAAAGTTTAAAATCTAAAGTCCTGAATTTCTTTTGGCTAGATAACAAACCTACCATTGAAATATGTCAAAACTACTATAATCTGAGACATATAAATGTATAACACATACTATCTGTTAAAGGTATTTTTTAAACTAGGAATATATATTATTTACTACAGTACATGAGCTGCATATATCCATGCAAAAGGTGTGCAAAACATGTTTTTACCTTCAATCACATGCTTGATGTCTGTTCAGTAGTGTATGCTTCATAAGCAGAAATTTGTTTAGATTCATTAATATCACATTTTCTTTTAGCTTGATCTTATTATTACTTTCAGAACCATTTAAGGAAAGTATTGCAACCATGAAAAAAATTAGACTAAGATTTTGATGTATTTACATGTTTTGAGGTATTCTGAGTTCATTTACTTTTTTAAAGTGATGTGTGTATGAGTTGTGAAAGTGTGTGTGTTAATATATGAGTGAACACGATAGCTCCTGTGATAGTGCATTCTATTGAGCTCAAATCTGACCACCTTCGCACAACCAATATTGAATTTTATGAGTACAGGACTTATAGTATTTACATAGTAACAAAAGACAATTCTGTTAAAATAATAATAAAGCCATAATGTAACAGTGTCATATTTATGCCACAGTTACATTATGGTTTATGGGCAGAAATTCGTGAAAGTATGCTAGCAGTGTATTTGACTGAATGCAAATTGGGATGTATATCACAGGTCAATGTCACAGGCCTTCCAGAAATTTGGGTGTATGTAGAATCGATAGTTTGCCCAAGGGGTTGCAAAAAATCATTCTTATACATTAGGGTTATGAATGTAAATCCCTTAAAGTGAGCTAGTGTTTAAACAGCGTATCAGATTGAGCTCAAATTAGGTACACATATTATATATCACTGTCTCACATATTGTGCGGATTTTGGCATGTGTAGGAGTTAAGTTTTTTTTTTACAGAGCTACAAAAAAGTATTCTTAAACACTGCGGCCAATACACTGAAATTTTTTTAAGTGCACTAGCATCTGTTCAGTAGATTCAATTGAATTGAATGAAATTTATTTAAACACTTGGTAAAGATCAAGTGTTACAAAAGTCGAGTAGAATCACTCCAGATTTTAAAACAAGAAAGGCAAATCATGCGTTTCGCATAGATTATAAAACACTTTCCAACTTCATGTTAATATCTATACAAATAAAATTAGACTTTTGTCTGTACATTTCTTGGAATTAAAAAATTTTGTGATTTCTATCCGTTTCAAGCACCCGGGAATCCGATGCGACCCTAAAAAAAAGTTTATCTGTCTGTCATTCTGTCCGTGACACTTTTTTTGTTTAAGCATCACGTAAAAATAACTGAAGCGAATGATATGAAATTGGGTGACATGATAGGTGGTCACTCAAACATAGGCGTCGAATTAAAAAAAAATATTGATTAGATTTTCAGATTTTGCGAAAATCCTTTCAAACTGCGTACATTTGTGTTCAAGCATCACGTAAAAACGACTGAAGCGAATGATATGAAATTGGGTGTCATGATAGGTGGTCACTCAACTTAAAACATAGGCGTCGAATTAAAAAAAAAAATCTTGACTAGATTTTGAGATTTTGCAAAAATCATTTCAAACTGCGTAAATTTGTGTTTGCACATCACGTAATAACTGCAAAGGTGAAAAAATTATATTTGATGAAATGATAGGTGGTCACTCACCTTAAACTATTAGCATCTAATTAAAAAAAATCTATCAGATTTCGAGATTTTGCGAAAATCATTTAAAACTGAGTGAATCTTTGTTCCCGCATTACATAATAACGACTAAAGCGAATGATATGAAATTTGGTCACATGATAGATGGTTGCTCAACATAAACTACAGGTGTCCAATTTTTTAAGCATTTTTATTAGATTTTGAGAAAATTCTCTCAAAATACGTTTATATTTCTTCAAACATCACGTAATAACGACTAATACGAATGATATGAAATTTAGTGATATGATAGGTAGTTGCTAAACTTAATTTATAGGCGTTTAAATTTTAAAATATTTTGATTACATTTTGAGATTTTGCGAAAATTGTTTTAAAATGCTGAAATTTTGTTCCAGCATCACGAAATAAAGACTGCAGGGAATGAAACGAAATTGGGTAACAGGATAGGCTGTCACTCAACTTAAATTCTAGGCTTCAAATTTTTCAAAAATGTTGATTAGATTTTGAGAAAATTATTTCAATATGCGTAAATATTTGTTTGCGCATCACATAATTACGACTAAAGCGAATGAAATGATATTACTTAGTTACTCTCTAACATGTAATAGTTTAACAATACATAAAAATTATAACTTCGCTTTCTTTACTTTGGCAGCATACTGCATCCATTCTGTGTACTCCTACAATGCTGACGAAAGTTCTTGCTTTTTGGAAATTTGCATTCACTAACCCGTCAAGGACAGGTACTTCAGCTACTTGCAAATATTTTTAGTAATAAATAATAATATACATAAATGCTGTAGAAATCAATGGATATTTACAACAGTTAGAGCACGGACGGACGGACATACAGACAAACCAAAATCCTAAACACTTTTCAACCTTGTTAGAAAGCGTTAAAAAGTTTTAATTTATAATGGCGATCACACTCAAACACTATATACATTTACTTTATGCGTCGATAAATTTTAACACAGTTTCAAGTTGCCGCTAAACTCATTAAAAATTTAAATTCATTTTACACAAAAACCCAGTAATCAATTCAAAGTTGTTTTCTAATTTAAATAATCCGTAGCAGACGAAAACTTTTTTCGTTGACAAATATAAACTCCATGTATTTTAGTAATCTCAAGATAGAACCTTCCCCTCCTTTTTTTTTATTCATTTGTTGCTGAGGCAACCACGTTAGCAAATGTGAAACAAAATATTAAAATTGAGTGCAGGTGTTTATAATCTCGTTCACATGCTAGGTTGCAAAATTAAAAACTTAAAACTGGTTAACAGTCAAGGCGGGAAATGTTTTATTCCTTTACCGCTAGGATCGCTGCACTTTACCATTTTTCCAATGTTTACATTATTGAAACTTAGTTTGGGTACCAAAGACCCAAGGAGGTTTAACTAATGGAGAATCCCATGTTCCCCGTTTTTGAAGCCATAAACCACGTCCCCTCACCCCCCCATAGCATTGGATATCGTCATTTGAAAACGTGTAAATTTATATATTTGAAATTATACAATAAAAAACAAGTTAATACGTATAAACAACCTTTTGTTTATACCATAAACGTAAAAGGTATAAACAGATTGGTTAGTAACTCTTAAATTATTTTTATTAACAATTTCCAGAACTCATTTTCCAATGCATCTCTATGCGTTCTTCAATCTTTTGGGGGGATAAGGGGGAAGTAAGTACAGGCTTCACTTTCCTAGCACTGCGTAGTGCAACATTGGCAACTCCATTAATTAAACCTCCTTGCAAAGACCTAAGAAAGCAGCTATGGAGAGTGTCTACTACTATAATATACTGTTGCATCTAGACCTATCCTACACAAAGATTTACTATTTAAATTTTAGCCAATTATCTTCATATTTTATACCTAGAAAAATAAATGCTTAATTTTAAAAGTGTTGTGTCCACAATATACCAACCAGGTTCTCGGCGTACGTGCGAATGCCATTAGGCTAAATAAAAAAAAACCTGAACCTACCTGAAACAGAACCTGAAAGAGAACTGCTGAAATAAAATTCACACGAAGTGAGATAAATGAAGAGGAGCCATTTTTACATTAAAAAACTCACATTTATTTAATTAAACCCTTAAATCTTTTACATTTGAAAATTTAAACTAGATAATATCGTGAAAGAACATGAAACACTATAACTTTATAACACACCATTTTCCCTTACCCCGAGCTGACTTTTTCTTAAATTTTACCTAAACGCTTTGTGCACATAAAAAAAATTTAATAAAGAAAGAGAGAAAGATAGAAACTTATCAGATCATTGATTGAAGAAAGGGGGCCCCCATCCAGCTCATTCATCAGGTAGTCATTGTCTCACATTCCAGCAACCGAAATTCTTTTCTTGAGCGCGCCATTTTTTGCTGTTCCGTACAGGGAGTTCTACAACCTTCCGGCGTCAGTAACAGGCAGTCAAGAGAGTTCTTCAACCCACGCTTCACCTGGCTTAAATCACCTTTTTTACTTCCTTGGCTGGCGCTTTCCACTCGTAAAGTAGTTCGGTCGAAGATACAATTATTATTGCTGAAAACTTGTAGATTTATTATTGATGAGCATTGAAACTTAAATTTTGACGAAGATAAAAAGGGTGAAAGTTGTTCTTATCGTTGTAACTATTGTAGAAATTCAATTTTCGATTTAAAAATTTGAAAATGCTTGGATGCCGATCTCCATATCCTTGCGCCGTTGTTGTTTTCTTCTTTGATATATTGAATCAAAGTATTGGTATCGATGCATGTAGTTATTGGATGTTGTTAAAAATTTAGAAAGAAGGTTAGAGAATTCCAGAAAAGATAATTATAGTAAAAGAAAAAAACTTAACTGTAATTACAAACCACTTAATTTTTTCTAAGGAAAATTACCAATTTCCCAACAAACATTATTATGAAAATTTACTGTCAGCTCTAAAAATTAATTACCAGCCCTCTGAATGATGTCAGCTCTCAAAAAACGTACTTTCATAAATTTAAAATTTAAAAGAAAATTGTTGTACAAATTATTTAAATTACTTGAACACATATGTATAGTTACCTTACACTAAGATGGCAACACGATCGCCAGAATAACGATCTTTTGGATGTTTGGTGCCAAAATATAGTACAAGTAAACAAATAAATAAAAAGTGAGTCAGCTATGAGTCATCAATAGTAATTTATCATATACCTTAATAAATTTTAAACACTTCATTATTATTTTATTTTCTTTATGAATACTGGTATATGGTGACAAAACAAAACCATCTTAATAAACAAATTGTTTAGAAATTTTAATTTTACTCGATTTAAAATTCACTAATTAAGGTTAGGATTTTTAATTAAGTAGGCTATTAATTAATTAAACTTTACTTTAAATTGATATTATAACAAATATAATTAATTTAACTTTACTTCAAATTGATATCGTAACAAATATAATTAATTTAACTTTACTTCAAATTGATATCATAACAAATATAATTAATTTAACTTTACTTCAAATTGATATCATAACAAATATAATTAATTTAACTTTACTTCAAATTGATATCATAACAATACCTTCGCAATCCCGAAGAAATAATTTTATTTATGAAAAAAAATTAAACTCATAAATCAGGAAAAAATACGGATAATTGTGACATCAATATGATGTCATACTCACTTGCAATAGCTACTTTTGTCATGCAAATGATTAACTTTTTTTACTCTCAGAAATAAAATGGATCTGAAAATAGTGAAAAATTGCTTAAAAATGAGGGAACGGGTGGATTTTCAGATTTTTAAAGTAGTGCAGACTGTTTTCTATATTTTTATACATATTTATGAAAAATTTCAAGCGGATCGTACAAATGGTGTAGATATCATTAGGCTTTTTAGTGCTGAATTTCGTAATCTTTTTGCAGTAATGGTGGAAATGAGTTTTATCTTGGAGTCAGGGATCAGTGTAACTCAGGCATGAAAACAGCTGAAGAGCAAAAAAGAGGAAATACACGTGGACATATTTTGCAGCAAAAATTGAAAAATTTACGTGCACGTATTTTCAGGCATACATAACAAGGTTGATAATGCAAAACTATGGAACAGGGAAATACTGTGTGAGCTTAAATTCAACCACTGCTAAATTACATGGTGTACTAAACAATTTCTACATCCAGGGGTTGCGGTCGCCCCCTACGCCCCCCATTTAATCCACCCTTGTTTCTTATTAAAAAAAATTTAGTGTATTGATCTTGCTTTTTGATCGGTAGTTAGCGCACAAGATCCAATGAAGCCGATGCTAACAAATTTATTTCCGTAGAAAATACAGCACATAGATGCACTTCAAGTGACGGCACGTCGGCATGCAGAGAGCATTTAAAATTTTTTCCCCATTATGTCGTTTAAAACAGCGACGTAGTTACAGGTGCGGACAAACTTCGAGAAACCATTTTTGAAATATTTCAGTCCGATATACAGAAGAAACAAATTTTGAATGTGCTTTAAAAAAAAAAAATAATTTATGTAATACGGGGGGAAAGCGAACCTTCACAAACCGAGGTACCGTCAGCCGACGCCGTGCCTAGTCATCAAGAAGCTTGTTATTGTTTTGTCTTCACTCGGCGAGCTGGCTATTTAAGTGAGAGCGAATTCTGCTGAGACGTTAAAACCCGACTTGTGTCGCCTCAATTTCTTTTCTTTTCTTTCTTTCTTTTTTTTTTCCAAATTTCGCGCTCGAATTTTTAATAAAGAGCATTTTTTAATTTTATATTTCATTACTTTTAACCCAGAGAGAGTATCAATCGAATGTTGTTTAAAATTAAGTATTATGAGGCTTGACCCATAATAATTAGTAATGATTTTTTCTTTTTCTTTTTTTTTTTTGTTTGGTTATGTACATTTTCATAAATTATTAGTAAAAGTAATCTTTTAATTTATTTAAGAGGGCGATACATACGCCTTGCCCAGAGACGAATTAATGCAATTTTATGGGCGGCTAGTTGAAATTTGTCTATTTTATGGAAGTAAAATAGAAATTTTTTTTTCTCTAGCGGAGGAGTAATCACTCCCCACCAACCCCTTTAATCCGTCCGTGGTCTTACCATTAGTTAACTTTTCACGAAGTTACGGTACATATTTTTAAGTAAAATCCACGTAACTGTTTAAAAAAGAAAATGCAAAATTTACTTCCTTTGCATGTTTAAGACCTAAAAGAATATAAGACTTATATTTTAAATACCATTACTAAAAGCTGCATTTTTATATAAGTTTATAACAAGTTTTATTTGTCGTGCAGACCGTCAGTTTGCTTTATTTAAACAAAAATCCCAGTTTCGCATTCATAAAATGGCTGGAAGTTCCAATTCCGCCAACGATTTTTCTAAAACCAAGAAAATTTTTGGATCCGAAAATGGCCACAAACATTTCGTTTTCAATCCACATTTTTCTGATATATTCGCTAACATCTGCCTTTTTCTCAATAATCCGCAATAGAAGTGTCAGTTAAGCTGGTATGTGTCCATGGAAAAAAAATATATATAGATTCATCAAGCAATAAAAACACGTTGCGAGCAACAATAGCTCACCGACAACGGTTTTCCAGTGCCGAAAGGTCTTGATAGAGAATTATTGTTGTTTAGTAGTTCACCAAGTACATAATTATATAGCATATGCCTTTCGAAACTTCGTGAATCTAAAATAAGTATTTGCCCCTCTGAACTAAGTTTTGAATTTACGAACTGAGGAAATCAGTATACATTGCACTCTAGCTGACTGTAGGCTAGGCACGGTGCGAGATGCAGTGAAAACGTACATCCCAGGCGTGCATTATCGTCTTCTTGCTGGCGGCGAAAGATAGCAATCTCGTGAATTAATTTCTGTGGAGAGGCCACTAAACAAATCCAAATTTCGGCTAGTATTGGTTTCCTGTTCGCACCCCCCCCTCTTTTTCCTCAACTAAAATTACTCTGCTATGTTTGTCCCGCTAAGTACGTCGTCGATTTAGGACATCTTTTGCTTTAGTATCGCAATCATTTTTTTTTTTTTTTTTTTTTTTTTTTTTTTAAGCGGAAAGATTTTAAAACATTTTCGAAAAGTGGAGGTCTGCCGAGGGAAAAAAAAAAAAAAAAAAAAAAATGCGGAAATCTGCCAAAAGGCAGA
This sequence comes from Cheiracanthium punctorium, assembly GCA_038373885.1. NCBI lineage: Eukaryota > Metazoa > Arthropoda > Arachnida > Araneae > Cheiracanthiidae > Cheiracanthium > Cheiracanthium punctorium. The sequence goes on along the minus strand of JAWZYV010003490.1, from coordinate 149,232 downwards.
AGATTTTCATGCCTGGTAACTATATAGAAGGATGATATGCTTTAAAGAATAACTTCCCATAGAACGCAATGTATTGGGAATATTTTGAGTGCTCCTGTAGAAAAACTGTAAATGCTACAAAGACCATTTTTAATAGGTTACATGGTACAGTACATAAGAGTAACATATATAAATTTCGTAGAAATCGATGCATATTTATGGAAGTTAGAGCATGGACGGGCGGACAGACAGACAACCGAAATCATAAACACTTTTCAACCTTGTTGGAAAGTTTTAAAAATTCATTATTCATTAATCAATTAAAAAATGAAAATAAATTCACTAAAACATTAATTATTTTTAAACTACCATGATCAAGCTTTGCATGCATTTTAATTAAAATTTACATAAATAATGAAGTCAAACTAAATATTAAGCTCGGATAACTTATTTACTTAATACAAGCAATTGATTAAAAAAAATTACCAAGGTCTCATGCTTTTAAGGCTAAACAGAGATAACAGAAAAAAGATAAGCAAATTTATCCAACAAGTCAAACTATGGAAAGATCTAGAAAATTAGAGACTTTAATGTAGACTCTGATGAAAATTTTAGTTTTTTCTTTCACGTGAACATATAACTTGTTTTTTAATGCCCAATAAAATGTAAAACAGTAACCAAAAATAGCACTTCACAACGAATAAAATCAATAAATAATTCTGTAAAAACTAAAACAATAATTAACAATGATAACCACCAGCAACAGCAACAAAAAGATTTTCTTGCTTACAACTGAATGTTAACCATTGAAAAATATTTAATTTATGCTTAACTTTTCAGCAAAACACACAATTACTTAAAACTATTTAAATAAATTTATCTTGATATCAATCAAATACTGGAAAATAAGCAGTAAAGTAATCTTTAGCAACGTACATGATGTGCGTCCATAATAGAATCCAGCTCAATGACACATCCAGGTCTAGATGTTGACTGCTCACTCACAATTTTAAATGTATCTTGCAATGTACTATGACGATAACCTAATCCAGATGAAGTACTACTGCTTTGACTCATATCCTAAAACAGAAATTGTAATATTACAGAAATATTAAATTATTATTCAGATAAATTTTTAGTAAATATTAGCATTAAAATTATCTTATACTTTCATAGGATAATTTAATGAACAGCCTTAAATGAACAGCTTTTGTCTGATAAAAAAATTCGTATTTGAGGCATGGTGAACCAAAACTAAATAGAAATCACAAAATATTTTTGAAATATTTGTGCACAAAACTAATAATTAAATAATATAAATACAAAATAATAAAATTTCGTCTGTTCGAGCCTCGTCAGGGGGAGACCCCCCTGAACCCCCCTAATTATTTAGTTTCATTATTGCCATATTAAAACGATATTAATTGACTATGTCATTTTATCGCTCATCTTTCGAGTATTTCACCTGGTAACCCATGTTGAAATTTTTATGAGTGTAACCTATTTATAGAAAAGTACATGTGATGCATATTCTGCCGCTTACAAAATATTGTAACAATAGAGTAAAGCTGTTGTGAACTAATAGTATTTAAATATATGTAAAAAAATACATGTGAAGCATATTCTACAGCTTACGAAATATTGTAACAATAGATTAAAGCTGTTGTGAACTAATAGTATTTAAATATATTTAAAAAATACATGTGACGCATATTCTACAGCTTACGAAATATTGTAACAATAGATTAAAGCTGTTGTGAACCAATAGTATTTAAGTACATGTAAAATTATGTCACTTTTTTATGTTGTATTTTTGGGATACATTTTTCTATAAAGGGTGTTGAGAGATAAAATGACATAGTCATTAATACCAATAACTACAAACTAAAGGATTTAACTTTTTTAATTCAGTTTAACCATTTTAATGAATTGTTTTATCAATATTGTACTTAAATTGCTACAGGTATTTTGAATATTTCAAAAATGAATATTATATATACATAGCAAGTCAAAATGGAACTAACATGGCGGATAACAGAATCACACTGAGATTGTAATGGGATTCTTGTTGTATTACATTTTTTGAGACTAAATATTGCAACAGTATCCTGCTGCATAGCACTCTAATGGTTAGCTGAATGTATCTCCGAATACTTTAAAATGTTTGTAATATTTTCACTTAGACTGTCAAGTTCCTCTATCCATAAAAAATATCTTTAATTATTAAAGACAATATATACAATTAAATCCAGTACTGGACAACTAAAATTATTTATACAATCCATTAATAGGAATATACACAACTTAGCAGCTAAAACATGTTCAGCTCTAACTTTAATACATCTGAAAGTGGAAGATTCATGGTACCTCATCCAAAAAACAGGAGCAGCTGCAGAAAAAAAAAAAAAAAAAAAAAAAAATGCTCACTTGCACTTTATTTGATTGTCGTTTGTTGTACAGCAAAGTGTACCATTCGTTTGCAAATAACATATGCTTTAAACTACTATGAATTTAATTTGCATAAGGGGCAGTCTTCATATTTAGTTCTGCATCAACTTCGTTTTTTTCAATGGCAACACTATTTTGCCTTTATTAAATGAAAGAAAACCTTCAAATTCCCCTAAATATAAATTTTCACCAATTTCCTACAATAATTTCTGGAGATATTGCAAATTCTTTTCGAAAGTTGGCTATGTCAGAATTAATAAATTTTTTATTAATTTACTAATCAGTAACTCATATTGATATTTTATTAAAAATTATAATAGTAAATTATGTTTGGGTCATTTAGTTCGAATAGTGCAAATAAAAATCAGATTGTTAAAATCAATATTATATGAGATATGAATTAAAGTGTGAAAAAATATTTTAACATAGGGGAGAGGGATTTTGGGACCTCATAACTCACTCAATTTTAGTTCAAATTAATTGAAAATTGGTATCTGGGGTTAAAATGAGCTACATTTTTGAATATGGAGTGACAGCTAGGAAATGGAGTGATAGTTGGGGGGAAAAGTGGGTGAAAATTTAAATATGGAGATGGCCCCTTATGCAAATTTTATGTATAGAATATTAATCATAAATGATTGGTATATGCAACTTTGCTGTATGACGATCGAAGGCCAAATAAAAAGTAACTGGGCGGTTTCCCCCCCCCCCTCCTGCAGCTGTACATAACTAGTGTGTAAAAGACAATTGCTCAAAGTAAGTTTATAATTAATTCTGAACAAAACAAACAAAAAGAAAAACAAATAATTTACCTGAAGATTCTCTCTGCGAGATGAGCTAGAAATTTCAGCCAATAATGTTCTAGCATCAATGACAGCTTGATAAATACGTAGCTGTAGGCCATCTGATGCCACAAAACAAGCACTTGGTGAATTTGAAATACTTCCTTGGGTAGTACTAAAATTTCAAACAAAAATTTTCCTGATTATACATACAATGAATAAAGGAAAAAACCACAAAATAAAAAAATCATAAATCATAAAATTGGAAAACAAACATATCTTGCCGTAAAACAATATACTACAAAAATGAAAGAACATAAGAATATGACTGTGAATTTATAACAAATTAGTTTTATGAAAAATAGAATATGCGATAAAAACTTCTACCTTATTTACTAAACAAATTCTCTATCGGTCGATTGTATCAATAAAAACAAATTCGTTGCTTTTTTTTTTTTTTTTTTTTTTTTTTTTTTTAAACTCAGAACTAAACAACATTCAAACAGGATTTAAAATATATCAACATAACTAAATATATACTAAACTATAACATTAAGGATTTATATGAGCAACAAACAAGCAGTGTAATTCATTAAGTTAAAAATATTTCCAACTTAAGACTTTTCAATTTTAACAATCTTACAGAATTAACAATTTTTTTATATGTTAACCTAAATATGACTGGTGATTTAACAATTACTTTCACAATTAAATATTTTTAGCTTAAAAAGAATAATGTACTTTTTATAATAAACATTAATGATGTATTTTAAAAACACAAATAAATAACCTTAATAAAATAAGAAGAACAAAATAGTGTTTTAGAATTCATAAAATTAAAATACTAACCTGGGTAACAAAGTTGGAATCCATGCTATATTTGCAAAAGCTGCAGTTGCTAAAGAATTAATCCTGGCTAACTCAGTGACTCCCCCAGACTTAGAAAGAGGACCCACAGGATCAACTTTCCAAAGAATAAGCTCACTACAAAAACCAGATTGTAGCCCCATTGGGAGAGATACACAGCAACAAGGACTTGTAGGAACAGTAGGACTAGTTGTACCAGATGTAAGTTGTTCTTTATCAGGTAAATTATGATGTGATGTTGTAAGTAGTAAAGGAAGAACAGGATGACATGTAATGTCATTAATTCGAAATCTATGACCACACACACGAGTAGAATGACCTATACTCAACACCTGGAAAATAATCAAAATATTACTTAAGGAAAACTAGCAACATACACACACACACACAAAAAAAGAAAATTTGAAACACTCATATTTTAAGTACTAAAGCACTACATATTTAAAGTATATCATAATCTATATGTCAGCATTATTTAATTTCTTCGTTTCATTATACTGTAAAGCATATCATGATCCATTATTCATCCCTATTTGTCTTTGTTTTATAAAAGGTACTTATCCGTTATACAGACACTAGCCAAATTTGGTGATTTTTTTAATCATCAAATAGCTACAATGTTTTTTTGGCGATTTTTTTTTTTTTGCAAGGTAGCTACAGTGTTTTGTTTTTCTCCCCAATTTCTTTTTTTTGTGTGTGTGTGTGTGTGTGTGTGTGTGTGTGTGTGTGTGTGTGTGTCGTCAAATACCTACAGCATATTTATTTTGCATTAAGCATTTTCAATACCTTGAAAACAGACATTTTAACATAAAATACACACTTAAAAAAAAATAAAAAGGCGACTAACCATTACATACAATGAAATTTAATGGATGTTAAATCCTCACATCACCAACAAACGAAATGCAATGCTGTTCTAAAACAAAGTGATAATTTTCAAACCAATTACCAATTCAAATGCAGATGCTACATCTGAAAGACCTCAATTTACATTTCAAAATGATAGGGCAAATAAAATACATACATGAAATTTTTTGGGCACTTTTAATTTATTTGCTAAACATTTACATGGATTTTTTTCCTGCTACGTTTTGTGCATTTAGCATTTTCTATAACCTGAAAACATAAAATGGACAATTCTACACAAAATACACAAATAAAAATATTGCAAAACATACTCACATTTTCAGCTTTTTACATACGTCAATTCCTCACACATACAATAGATATAAATCTTTATGCTTTTGTAAAACATATTTATTAATTTTCAAACCCATTACCACTTTGAATTCCATTGTTTCATGTAACATTTCAAGTTTCTAAAAAAAACTTGTCAGAAAAATAAGAACTGTCCGACAAAGTTGCCGGGAGCCTTATTTAGCCATTAGAGCTTGATGGCACTCATTTTTTTTTTCTTATCACAGTGAGTCTGTAAAATAAATAAGAATTCATTCTTTATAAAACCCTTCCTTCAACAACTCTGACAAAACATTATTGTATTGTCCTCATTCATCAACATTTCCCATAAATTCATTTTTATTTATTTATTTATTTTTTGAATTGAACCAACACTTACCAAAACTGAAATAAATATGACAACACACATTAAACCTCGTGGAAGAATACAACATAATCACAGAAGACTACAAAACAGACACTATCCGCTTTTGTTTGCTATTCCAGCACATTCTTAGCACATATGCACTATCAAGCAAGGGTTACCCCAAAAAAGGTCGCCAAATTTCGCCCTTCACTACCGTTAAAAAATTGCCAAATATGGCTGGTGTCTGTACAACGGATAAGTACCAAAACACTTCTTCAGAATTGAAATCCATACTAAAATTGATTATTAAAACTGTTTTACAATCTTCACCTAATCTAACTATACTTTACCTTTATTTACTTCAATACTGACACTTTTGTAGACACTAGTTAATATTCCAACTAACAATAACAATGCATGTTATGTTAAATGAAAAAAAAATTATTAATTAGCATTAAACAGCAGAGTTGGGATTTTTCTTGCCAAACATAGAAGAAATTGCCATGCAGGGATCAGCATTCGAAACATTCAAACATCCAGTTTTGGAAACATTTTTGACACCAAACTTAGCAATAAATTGCTGAATAACGGCAAATCTTGGCCACTTTTGACATCTTAATACCCAGACGATATCTGGACATCCTTGGAAAAGTGACACACCATCTTTTTTAGAGTAGATGAAAATTAGTGTCTGAAATTAATAGCATTCACGTGCTAAACAGGAAAATAAGAATTACACAAAAGTAACACAAAGTTATTCTGGATGAAAGGTTTTATAAACATTCAAAATCCGTAAGCATTTAGCATTAATAAATAGATCTTATCATTATTTTTTTTATTTAACCAGCAGGGTTGGAAATAAGTGGTATCATATCATGGTTTGCATTTTAAATGTGTGCAAGACAGCACAATTGCACAAATTGCATTAAAAATTTTGCAATGCAGAAACATAACCCAAAACATTAAAAAAGTTTTATAATTCAAACATTGAAATTTATGTATTCAATTTCTTCCCATTGATTATAAAGCAGATAAAAACTGATACTAGAAATTGGTTCAGTACACAGGTATTGAATGACCTTCTGACAATTTCTTTAGGAGGTCCAGAACTTTCAGATTTTAAACCATAAAGAGTTGCTACTAAATTTTTTGACAAAAAGCGAGAAGCCCTCTTACTTAACCAAATGGGAAGAGGATTAGATTTTTTTACAGATTCCTTTTTAAAAGCTAATCATTCAAATAATAAGAATAATTAAAAAACTCATTTGCTTTCTTGTCAAAAATGTAATAATGTAATTTTCAACTAATTATTCTAATTATGACTACAAATTGGCTGATAATATTCAGATAACTCCTTATTCTGGTCATTTAATTTTCAAAAAGGTAAAAAATTTCACTAAAGTTTCACTTTATGAGAGAGAGAGAGAGAAAGTTAAAATAATTTGCAGATTATAGGATTGTAGATTAGTGAAAGTGTGTTCTATAAGAAAGTTATTATCCAGGGATGTGCCATCTGAAATTAAATTTTGGAACAATTTGTAGAGCAAGAAAAACATTTTTGGAGCAATTTGGAGCAGGAAAAACAGATTTCTGGAGCAATTTGGAACATAAAAAAGTCACTTTTGGGGCACAAGAATGCCAACTTTAAAAAACACTAAATATTTTTGGAGGGAAAGGTAAAAGTCATTAAAGAATGCCAATATAAAAAATAAAATTTAAAGAGGTTCTTAAAAACTCTTAGCTAATAGCAAAAACTATTTTTGGGGGGGAGGAGAGAGGGAGAGAGAAGCTCATGAAATAAATAAAAAATTCACTTATTCTATACATTGCTATGCAAAATATCTATTTTAAATCAAAAATACAATTACAAAACTATATTAACTACCATCAGCGGCTTATAAAAAATTTGGTAACAAGAAATACCAATTTATATAAAACTATTAGCAAAACCCGTCGTTGCTCGGGTTAAAATACACCGCATGTTTAATAGTATAAAAAATATTTAAGGATCCATTTTTTAACGTAGATAATTTAGATTTCTAACTTCTATCTAGACTTATCTAAGTCCTCACTTGCAGACCGCTACTGGGAGGACAGGGTCCATTTGGATACATAGACTATTTGATGCAGCTGAGTTTTTTGTTCGTGTATTTTCTTTCTTTTTTACCATTCCTTTACTGTATTTGTCTTCCTATCTTGCCATTGGAAATGAAAAAAAAGTTATCGCATCCTGAGCATATTGATGCATGTGAAGTAGACTTCCAGTAGTAAATGTCGATGGCAAGATGACCAATTTTCCTATGTTATCGACGTTTGAATTATTTATCATTGCATCTCTCAAATGGATGTATTCATCCGAATGCAACTTTCGTTGATTATGGCGAATAAATTCTAATCTTTCCGTCTCAATTTTAGCAGACATCTCTACAATAAACTGCTGAAATAACTGCCGAGTAGTTTAAAATATGGTTATATTCATCATTTCTAGTCATAATTCGATAAGCATAAAATTGGATCGCTGATACCTTTTTGTTAGTTTCGACACCTGTAGCTGGATCGATTTGTTGAATATTGAAGTGATAACCATCCTCACCTTGCCAAAAAATTAGCGGATACTGTAGTGTATCATAACTACGACGTATTTCAGCAATACGTTGCAATTCATTACTTCGGCATTGAATAATAATATCACGACGACTACATTCGTTATCAACAATTACTATGGCAACTTCGTTCGTTTTAGGTGCACTGAACCTTCTTTCGTGTTGACCGGCTGGTCTTTTATCGGCTGGAATAACGATCTTATAATTATCTGCAGCCATTTGGTCTAGAGAAGTCTTAAACACATTGATTAGTTGATGATGATTATGACGTAGACGTTGTAATTTTTGAATAATATCTCGTTGTAGTCCCTGAATGTTAGAGCAACATTGGTTTGTTTCAAGTTCTTCATTTCCAACAAAATATATAAGAAGAAAGTTTGGAGTTTCATTGGACATCGGCAGAAGTGAACCTACTCGATGATAAATTTGGCCTTGAACCTTAAAAACTGGGCTGAAATTTTCTTCTTTGCATATTAATGAAGCTCCAAATGAAGTCATTTGAAAACAACAGTTGTATCGACGTATATTTTGCAGAAAATGATTGGAATCTGGTGTTTTCCAGTCATATTTGCGAGTAATTGTGGTAGTGGTACATCTAATGCTGGTAAATTGGCTTTACCACTCGAACACCACATACCAGCAGTTTCACCCTTAAATTTCCGTGCATGACAATATTCGCATATCGTATCTATTTTCCCGATGATAATATTTGGATGTTCACTGTATTGTTTTTTTCAATCATAATGGAACGCCCGAAGTTCTAAATTCTCAATTTTACTTGTAGCAGTTCGTTTTTTGTGTAAAGTAGCCATTCTTTATTTACTTCTTCTATTTTCCACTTCACGTTGATCAGCAGATTGACGATTTCTAAGTGTTCTCATTTGGGATTGCACTTCTTCGTTAATATGTGTTCTTTCTTCTTCAGTTAAATTTTCTCTATTTTTTTTCTTTTTACTCCTTAACGAATATTTGAAAGCTGTTTCTCTCTTTGTTCTTCTGTTTAAAGTTGACGTGCTACTTTTCTTCTTTTAAAATCCACTCGAGATGTTGTAAATACTTTTTTACGCCTTGGCATTGTGTATATGTAATGTAATAAAGTTACACAAAATTGATCCCTTGATTGCTATTATGGTGTCACTGACAAACTCTCTTGAATATTCAGATAGTTTGTTCTTTTTCATTTGTCAAAATGACTTGAATTTGTTTAATTACTGTTCACTCTTAATTTCAGCTAATTTTTACTCGACTGCAAACACGATCAAACTGACGAAAAGTCACTGAATTTCAGTTTATATACCATAACACATCGAAATTGCTAGTATCAGAACACTCTAGAATATTCGAAGAATTTGTTCTTTTTCACTTGTTAAAATAACTTGAATTTGTTTCAGGTAAAATGGTTCGCAGACGATAATTGCTTGAGATTCAGTTTTCCTGCTGATACAGCAACAGACGATAAACGTTAAATTTTAATATTTTATTGGAGTTGAAATTCAGAAGTTCTCATGAGTTAGAATAGGATAGATATATATATTTTCACATTTTCGCCACCCACAACCACCCACCGCGACCAAACTCCCTTACTTTCACCGTGAGGCCAAGGGGTATTTACCACCCCAACGGGAAGTTAATTTGAGTGGGTGGTGATAGAGAAAACCCTGTCTTTACAAACGAACATTAGCATTTTATATCTATATTAAGATAAGATTAAATTTAAACCAGGGGTCAATTTTTACTCTTAATGGTGTTCTCTGAAAAAACCATGTGATTTTGGTACATAAATACAAATAAACTAATTATGTCATCCACTTCAAAATTTTTAGAATATTTCTTTACAAGCTGTACTATACACTGCAATGAGCTATAAACCCGTATCAGTTGCGAGACTTTCAGAAAAAAATTCTTAAAAATCAACGATTTAGTAGGATGTGTCATTTTCCGAAAACTTTTTTCTGTGCAATTTCATGTCACAGAATTTTTTCTGAAAGTTTGATAAAAGGCACCACTGTTTCATTTATTACGGTGGGTAGTACAGCTTATAAAGAATTATCCTGAATTTTTTCGAGTCCCTGGGACAATTAGTTTATTTCAATTTGTGTACCTAGACCTTGAGGGAGATTTTGTTTCTTCGAACTAGAACCTTAAGGCATTGGAGGTTTAAACAAAGGGATGCACAAGAAAAAATATTCCTTTTTAAGATGAATAGAGAATGATTGAATTATAATGCTTAGAATCAATGATGATTTTTGTAAAAATTTGGGAGATTTACCAACATTTTCAACGTATATGGAAAAAATTAAAAATCTGATGTGGACAACATGACTTCCTTGTACGACTTATTGAATCAAAAATATTTTCGGCTCACTTCATCTAAACTTATTTTGTTTGAAAGATAAAATACTGTAGTATTAGTAAGGTTTAGCGATTTCTAGCGCAATATTTTCGAAATCACCAAGCTGGGTTCAGTTTGAAAGATTTCCTTCCGACACTTTATTTGGCGATATTTCACCAAAAGCTGACAAACTTGAAATAGTTTGCGAGATTTCGGGGATAGCCACAGTAGTTATTGACCACAGACTTTCAATGAATTGAATGTATCCATAAACCTTAATGTATTTTAAGTCATTTGGCTGACCTTGTAAATAAATTACCCAGTCAATTGCAACCAAACAAGAGATGCACAGTTAGATGTTACAATAGTTCTAAATACAAAATTTCAAAATTCTATGTGTAAAAGTTTTAGAGTTATGCAAAATACAAAATAATTTTTGGTGCCAATTTTGGCAATATTTCGGCAAAACTCGCCAAGGTCGACAACAAATGGCGAGATTTTAGGCATGGACCAAACAATGACTATCGCCAAATTTGGCAATATTTCACCAAAACTCGCAAAGAATGATGACGAATGGCGATATTTTTGGCATGGACCAAATGACGGACTATTGCCAAATTTAGTGATATTTCGGCAAAACTCACCAAGGTCGATGGCAAATGGCGAGATTTTGGGCATGACTAAACAATGACTGTCTACAGATGTAAACATAGAAGATGTCCTTAGACACTAATGTATTAAAATTCTTTTGGCTGGTCCTTAAATAAACTCTCCAGCAGATTCAAAACAAAAATCGAGATGTACAATTAGATGTTACAAAAATCTTATATATAAAATTTCAACATTCTACGAATAATAATTTTTGAGATTTGAGAGTTAAAAACATACATGCATATACCAAAAGTCACGAAGCTTGGAGACTTTTGGCATAATTCTTGAAGGACGCACGTGATCATGATCAGACCATTACTTAAATATATGGTAGGACGGTATTGTGCTTGAAATGGATGAATGTCCCTAAAATTGCCATTGACCGTAATGCAAGGACGTACCCAGGGCGTCTGGATCCCACCAAAATTTCAGTTTTTGTTAACAAAATAAGAATGATGAAGTCTTTTTGTAAAAAATTCTGCCTTTTCCACCATTTGGGACCCCCCCCCCCCCCCAAATTTTTTTTCTGGGTACGTCCTTGCCGTAATGTATTGGAAATCTTTTGAGTGTTTCTGTAGCAAAACTATAAATGATAAAGACACTTCTTTTAATGGAGAAATTCATTTTGTAACCCTTAACAGCATATATCACTTCTGAGTCGTTTGAAACAGCCCAATACCTCTAAAAATACGCTATGAATTTCGGCCCGTAGAGCGTAATGTATTTAGAATCTTTTGGTCGGCCCTGTAGATAAACTATCCAGCTGAATGGAAGAGAAAGGAGAGGTGCACAACAAAATGTTACAACAATCCCAAAGTTTCAACATTCTATGCCTAATAGTGTTTGAGATATGATAGTTTAATGTTTTTTGGCTCATAGAGCATAATATATTTCGAATCTTTTGGGTGGTCTTGTAGATAAACTATCCCGTCGAATGAAACCGAAAGTGGAGATGCACTACTAAATGTTACAACAATCCTAAATATAAAGTTTCAACATTCTACATCTAATAGTTTTTGAGATATGCAAGTTACATACATACATACATACATACACACACGTAAATACACACGTCATGGAAAATCTGGTCAAAATGGGTTGCAGACGCATTTATATGATTGTACATGCTAGCGTACGATGAGATGCATTGAAAAAATTCTTAAATTAGAGGTAGTCAAAATCAGATTTTTTGTCGAAATCTGGCCCCCGGAATTTTTCGGGATCACATTACTTCCTTATATTCTGTACAAGGAAGTAAAAATATAGCAGTTTTGCTGAATTTGGAGCAAAAATTTCCAAAAACGATCTTTTTGCAGCAGATTGGCAGATCAGGATTGATTTGACACAATATGGAGCAATTGGAGCAGCTGGCACATCTCTGATTATCTATGAATTCAAAAAGTTTAAGGAGGAAAAGAAAAGTTTGATAATGAATTAAAAAATGACACTCACCTGAGTATACTGAGAATTTTCAGCAAATGACAAATGCCATAAATTTAAGCTGCCATTACTGTGCTTTGTCATCATACACACAGTAGGAGTTGTTGAGCTTAGGGCACAATACTGAGAGAGAGTCTTCTTTGTGTGGGCATTATAAGCTTTAAATTGGGCATAGTCAAGAGATGAAGGGGGAGCAGGTTCTTCATTTATCTCTACTTTGTCCTTCAGTATCTGCTCAGATGAAGATGCACTAATTGCTAATCGCAAGTCCAAGCCAGCATGTGGAGAGTACATGAACATGTGATGGGACATTGTAGCAGCATCACCCAAAGGAATGGCATTGGGTATACGTGAAGCAAAACTGACTTGGGCTTGACGGAAAGTGCCAGGGTTAAATTCATCCAGCCAATCAACAAGCCTGAATATCAATTATTGTTTTCAAGATATAAAGTATTTAAACACAAAAAATAATGTAATGCACAGAATGGGTTAAAATATAAATGGAAGGAATAACAAATACAACTTAAATGCATGGACTGCTATTACCAATAACAACTAATGTCACTTTCAATTTCAATGTATAACATCTAATAGTAATAGAATATGGTGAGACTTTTTTTTAAATCTAATTTTAACTTTAATAAAATCTCCAACTGTAATCATTTGATCATAGAAATAGATATATCAGGTTGTAACGAAAGTTTTCCAGCAAATCTGCATGAAAAACCCACTTCTAACTCCTTAGATAACTGTTTTTGAACTTTCGGTACCAAACCTGCACAGTGTCACATGATACAACAATAGTACTTAAAGGTGTACTCACAATTCGTTGATATTATGTAGCTGACTTTTTGCAGCACAACTGGAAGTAAATGATGATTCTAATCCTCTACAGTGATAGTTTCATTTGAGACACCTTGTACTTAATGGTAACTATATTTTTTACAGATTTCACAACACAATGTTATAAAGTAAGTCTCTTTCTTCCAAATGCCAAAAATTGTTTGACAAAATATGAGCAAATACGACAACGCGAACTGTGTGCTGACGATGTTTGTGGTGGCGGGAAACTTTCGTTACAACCTAATAAATGAATTGGTTGTTTTTAAAAGTGGACTTTTTACATTTTCAAAATTTTACAAGAAAGGAAAAAAATGAAATGGGAAATGAATCATTCTAATTTGTTACAAAATTGTGCTGTTTTATTACAACCTAACTGTGAATGGCAGAAGTCTCATTTTAATACAAACGATGCACCAGTCTTTATTTAATTGAAAATCTATATAAAAGGAAACCATAAAGAGTGTAGAAGTTCCCTTTTTAAATCAACCTATTAAATATTGATTCTAAAAAAGGGTTAACATACTTAAATAATCAGTAAACATTTTTAGAAATTGTTATATCCAAGTCTTTTTAATGAAGAAAACTGTATATTTTATGGTGTTTTACTATTAGACTTTTTTTTTTTTACTAAGAGGTTTATTTGAAAAATCTAAAATTGACAATTCTTTTTAATTAAAAAAAATTGATACTCTTAAAATTGTATGCTATTTAGCTTTTCTTCTTGTAAACTTCACAAGAAAAGTTTATTAAAGGATAACCAAAATTAGAAAATTTTAAAGGTGTAATATTACAATAGAGCAAAAATATCTTTAAAATTTATAACAGAACCTTCAATAGCCAAGCGGTCTTCATCAGTTATGGGGTTTCCATAAATTACATAGAAATTTTACAGTAAATTTTGACTCCCCGCCCCCTCCACACACACAATGTCACTCTTTGTCATGAGACCTGACCCCCCCCACTCTTTATGCCATTAAAACCCCATAACTGTAACATAACCTCAATATCATTTTTATAAAAAACCTAATTCAAATTTAACTCCCAAAATGTATTTATATTTTGTAAGTTAAATTTGGATAAAAAATATTCAAAACATTTTTAATTCACATATAGGAAAGCATCATTTATACATTTTTGAAAGTATTGACTCAGTTGTTCACTCAATATGCCAATGTGATGCAACTTCACGCAGGCCGGGATCTTGGATTTTTCCGAGGTGGGACAAAAGCATAAAATTGCTGGCCTAATCTATCTTACAATTGAATTGCCTCTTAGGGCAGATATTCAGAGATAGGAAAAAAACTTATAAAACTGCCACCCTCGCGTATCTCCTTTTAAGTTTTGACACTTCAATTTGAAACACGTGGCAGGAATCCCCATCCTTCTCTCCACCCCTAACTCCCTTGATCTGGCACTGACTCCCAGTCTACTTCTACCTCCCCACCCCAAAAAATTGAAGGCTTGTTTTCTCGCAAAAAAACAAAGCCTGGTGAATTACTTGAAGGATTCTTTTGGTTAACAGATTGTTGTAGATATTGCATCTTTGTTGGATTGCTTTGTCTATTAGGATGACGAGGCAAATGAAATTATTTTGGGTTTAGGTATTTTGTATATAAATCTACCATAACAAGGAAAATGTTTCAAAATACACAAGCTAAAACAAATGTGTGAAAATTTAGAAATTCATAACACAAGTGTTCAAACTGTCGCATTTGGTTAAATCCCCCCCCCCCCTCTTTCCTTTGAGCATTACACAATTTATAGAAGCCCCTTACTAGCTGTTCTCTATCAATGCTTGAGCAAAACTTTCCATTCTTCATCAATGTACATTTATATCATATTGTTATAAATAGACATTGCTTAGAAAGATATTTTAAGATTTAATTGAAAATAACTGATAAAAACTAATACACAATTTATATAATTTTTGTAACAACTGAATTTCATATTAAGATGCATTAGTAGCTATGAAGCGACTATTACTAGCAAAATAATTCCAATTTTACAGATTCTTTATGATTGGTGAAATTATCTAATATTTTTTCCATCAGGAAGACATTCAATTCTTCTTATGTAAAGAACAGATATGCAGCCAACATGCAAAATTGAAAAATATTAAGTGAACATCGAGTATACTGAATTTTATCAAGTCTCTATCAGGCCAAACAAATAAGACAAACTTTCAGAACAAAAGAAGGCAAAAAGATAAGTTTATGCCAAGAACAGTAATGATAAAATAAACTTCAAAATGAATATGAAAGAATATCAACTTAAAAAGAAGAACATAGGTAACTGAAAATGCAATTTCTTCAAACTACTTAACCAATATACAATATTTATGACAATTATTAAAAATTGAACTTACCATACTAGGAAACTTCCATCAACAGGATATACACTGAACAACAAATCTGGTGATCTGTGCCACTCTCTAAGCAATTTTTCAATTTTACGGTCTATAAAGTCACCTGAGCTACTCTAATGAAAAGAAAAGCATTAAAGATTATTTAAGCAACTCAAAAAGGAGACAGCAACAACAAAAACTCTTAAAGGCACATTATGCATCAATTCAAAATACAATCAGTGAACTTGTGTCATATTTCTGAGAAACTTAAAATCATGCAAAAACAAAATAAATTGGTGTAGATAGAGCATTTGCTTTGGATGGAAGTTTGTAAAAGTCACCAAAACATATCAGAATGTAATATTTAGAAAACTGTGGTCTGAAAGTAAAACATTTTACAAGTATAATCACACACAAAAGAACTCAGTTAAGTGAATTCTGAACAGAACTAAAATACTGAAGAGAAGATAAAAAAAATGGCATACTTGAGACTGAGAATTAGAAGTATCAGTTGCAATTGATGTTGAAGATGATGCAGATGGAGAGCTTACTTTGCTGCTGGGAATTTCATTAATGTTTTCATGAGAATCAGATGTAGGCTGGCCAGCCTTTCTCTGACTAATCAGATTTAATTTATCTAACAATAATAAAAAGTACAGCATTAAAATTGTTTGAAATCTTAAAATTAAAGACAGTTAAATAATTCGAAGAAGAAAAAAAATGAGTCCAAAATTACAGTAAGCAACTGTAAAAAGTACATGTATATCAAATGTACTAATAAGATTTAATGATATTTTTAACTAGCTGTGTACCCGTCCTTCATATTGGAAGAAGCAGATGCTTCTTTAACACACGTGATTAAAATTTATTCAATTGGAGCAAAGCTATCAAATCGTTTCACTCGGAGCCTGGCATTATGATAGTTTAAAAAATACTTTACTTTGGGGAAATCTGTAATAGTTGGCTTGTCTAATGTTTAGAGTTCTATGCACAACAGACGAAATTATTTAAGTATTAGCTCATAGTATTTAGTATTAGCTTAGTATGTTTGGTAATAATTTAGGATAAAACTAAGCATATTTCAGCTGCACAAGATATGCTCATAAAGAACACATTTTAAAATTATTTATAAGGCTGAATGCGAAAATGAAAATAAAACAATTTCTATACTTAGGTTCAAACAGCAAATATTTTCTTGATTTTACCATTCAATTTTTCTTGCATTTCCCTGACCTTTCTTCAATTTCTGCTAATTTCCCTGTGACTTTTTTTTCCAAATCCCTGACTTTCCCCGACCAAAACTCATTTCCCTGATATTCCCTGACTTTCCAGGTCTGTAGAAACCCTGTAATAGAAACAAAAATCTGATTCCTTTTGAAGCACCATTAAGTTAATGCTATATTTATTTTATTTTGATGAGCCCCAAGAGTGTGCATTCCCAGCAAATCAAAATTCGTAATCCAATAAGATTCGCAAACAACATGACAGAAGGAAACAATTTCATACTGTATTTTGTTTTGTATCGGAGTATGTTATTCCTTACCTAACTGCAAGATCAAGAGATTTCCGAATACGCTCAGACACAGGTTTGCTGCAAATAACCGCTTTGGTCCCTCAAAAAAGATGATCAATCAATGTCGTTAATTTTAATGAGATATCCCACCTAACTGAAATTGTAAAAGTTATGAAATTATTTTTCGCATGATGTAATTTTGATCTTAAAGATGATTAAGTTAAATTGGTTTTGAAAACGAATCACTAAACACGTAAAAGATGTTTCAATCTGTAACATTTTTTGCTAATTACATAGTTTTTATGCCAAAGCCTTTTAACAAATTAATTGGTTTTTTATGTTTTAATGCATCTTTACAATCATGACATCAAAATGATGTCAATTTTCACTTTCAATCTAACTTGAATTGTTGAAAGAAAAGAAAAAATAATAATCTCAAGTTGTTCACTGATCTACTTTTATCGGATATTATGGAAATTTATTACTTCACTCGTAGAGCAAATCTTACTATATAATGCAATTTTAAAGTCATAACATCAAAATGACATCAGTTTTGCTTGAGAAATCTAACTTAAATTATTGAAAGGAAAATAGTTAATTTCATGTTTTTCACTAATCTATTTTTATCAGATATAAACACCTTCATTTGTAGATGGTGAAGTCATATGACTCTTTAAATTACAAATATTTGATAATCTGATCATGTGAAGTGATTCCGCTTATTACAATTATACAAATTTTTGTGGTTTAACCTGAAAACATTACTGCAAAGGCATAAATAATGTCTTTTTCTTTGATACAAGTGCATATTATTGCCATACCCTGATGTTATTATATATATAGAAACCTTCCGTGAAAACCAAATCAAAATCCGTTGTATGGTTTAGGAGGAGTTAGCGGATACCTGAGACAGACGCAGAAAGCGACTTTGTTTTATACTATGTAGAGATGTATAAACTTAATTTCTATATAACTGCAAGCTTACAAGGTGCATAAAAGTTGTCATGATTTATATAACACTGGTAAATACAATGAATAAAATGTGAAAGTTGTTATGGTTAAAGATATTCCATAATCATTCTAAGTTCAATGAAAAGATTTAAATAGTTGTAGACCTTGCGTCAAGGTAACTGCAAATACATAAGTTCTGAAAACATGGTATTGTCAGGGATGTTAACTCCAACACTCGATTTGGGAGCACCCCGGGAGCAGAAAAAATTTCATTTGGGAGCACCTTGGGAGCAGAAAAATTCCATTTGGGAGCAGAAAAATTCTATTTGGGAGCCGAAAAATTCCATTTGGGAGCCGAAAAATTCCATTTGGGAGCACCTCGGGAGCAGAAAAATTCCATTTGGGAGCACCTCGGGAGCAGAAAAATTCCATTTGGGAGCACCCCGGGAGCACAAAAAAATAGTTTCCGAGAGGAAAACTAAGATTCGAGATCAGAATTAACATGATTTTGGAGCATAAAATTGAAGATTTAGGAACACAATAAATGCATACAAGAAAAGCAAAGTTTGCAAGCAAACACCATTTGCTAAAAGCAAAACACTATTTGAAAGCACTTTAGGAAAGCTCTGGAAAAAAAAAAGGGTGTATACAGGCTATGCTATCAGCAACTTGGTAAAAACAACACATGGATTTACATGGACGGAAGGAATTTTTTTTTTTTTCTTGTGTGTGTGTGTGAAACTGCTCTTTTTAATGGTTTTCATATAAATGCTAAATGGAAAGAGAGTGGGAGGGAAGTATTTCTTATATGCAATGGTACTTTTAATGCATGTTCGAAGGTTGTAAAAATACTAATATTTAAATGGTATAATTAACATTTCTGCCGTTTATATCATTCTAGAATTATGTATTCAAAATTTAGTCTATTTTAAAATAAAGATTTTAATTACGGATCTATAAATGAAATTCGTAACACATTCTGAAAAATTTGCTGACGCACTTTGGCAGAACACGGGCCCAGGGGCGTCGCCCCGTCTGCCCCCTCTCGTAGAGCCTGCACACACGCAAAAAGAAAAACAGTGGTGTAGTTTTAAGAAAAAAGGTTTAGGAACACTCGCAACTGAAGACTCAAAAATCATGCGTCCATGATAAAAAGTGAAGAACGCTTACTTTTGCTGACATAAGCTCGAATGAAAAAGTAGTGAGACGGCATCTCCCCGCTCATGATCTTCACGGGCCGAAAATGTCTAGCCCGGCCCGTCATTTAATCAAAATAAAAAATTCAGACCCGGTCCAGCTCATATATTAATCATGATTTAAGGAGGCGGGGGGGGGGAGGAATCACAAGCCAATCGTTTGGTCTTGTCCAAATTTTAGGAGAGCAAAAATTTCTGGAAAGGCTCGATTTTGCAAGCGCAGAGGACCGTCTTTAAGAGTATACGCTTGTTCCGGTCCATTCTAGAAAATGCTGAGGTCAGCCCGTGCCTTGAATGAATCGTGCTGCAAAAGCCTGGGCCCGCACAGATCTCTACCCCCCGCGACTACACCACTGGCAGCGGATTTCCGGATTATTTTGAAATTAAATATTCTATTAATTCAGACAGCCTAGATTCCGATTTCTAAACCGGTCATGCTTCCAATTTTCATTCTTGCTACGGGCTGGGTCATAAACCGTGATTTTTTAGGGGCTGGGACGTCACCGTAATATACTGTTTTCTTTATGGACCGGTCTGGTTTAGATCAGGGGCGACCCTGCGGTACATGACACCCACTCCACCCTGCAAACGTAGAAAAAGACGTCCCTTTTACTTTTTTCAAAATTGCTTTTATGATTTTAAGTTGGAAATCGTGCCCCTTCATAAACAAAAAACGGTGCCCGTTGCGATGATTACTTGTTTGCCTATCTGGCCGGCCCTGATTGAGGTGACTAACAAAGCCCGACTGGTCCGATCCGGGGCGGGTAGAATGGCTTCGGAATGCAGCTTTCGTACGCAGTTTGAATCTTGCTTTACTGCTAACTAGCTTTCCATACACGCTTTAAAAGATAAATGAGCGTGGCAAAAATTTAACAAAGAGTCAAAATGACGTATTCGGCGCAGACCAGCGCAAAAATTGGCTAAAAGCGCAGTTCGGCGCAATATTTGTGTTTCGGCGCACCCTGAAAGAGTCAAAATGACGTATTCGGTGCAGACCGGCTAAAAGCGCAGTTCGGCGCAAGAATTTGTGTTTCGCCGCAGCTCGGCGCAATCGGCGCAGAATTAACATCCCTGTATTGTAAATTGAATGAACTTGAATTAGAAAGAGCTAATACATGACTTCATACAACATTTTCTATCTAAAGATCACAAAACAGTATAAACATAATTTCAGTTCACTAACAAATAATAACAGCTTAGTGTGAATACAACCAAAGTGTGAATACAACCTCAACTTGAAGTATATTCTTGTTGGCTTCTGAAGACACTAAAATTATTGTCTAATTTGGCATAAAATATTGGGTGCCAGTTGCTGAAATCTTCATTATTTACAAAGTTTGTCACAAGTTGTTAGTGGTTTTTACAACAAAGGAAAGATATCTAATACTGTTTAAGTGTGATTTGATTTTAAAATATTTGAAGAACTGCTCAATCTTAAAAAAAAAGAGCATATAACTGAAAGAATACAATAAAAATTATTTACTTTCGATGTCAGTATTTTCACCATTCATTTCAACACTATACAATTCCTTCTTATCCTGCACATGAAGAACTTTATCACTGACTTCTTGAAGCAAATGCTCTGCAGCATGAGTAAATGTCATTTCTTTATTATTTAACCAGTGAACAACAAAATTGGGGTCTTTTGTTCGACCTCCACCCAAACGAGGAACTAGAGGTATATCTAAATGAAAAGAAGAGTTCTTTTATTAGTCTTAATTATTTATTGCGAGATATCGATTTTTTAATGAATTATTTAAAGAATGTGATGCAGCTTTTCACATATTTTTTATTATCATGTATTTCACTTTTTTTAATTCTAAATTTAATATCTTTTACCATTTTTAATTCCCATTTCCACATTCTTAAGATTTTTGTTTTTGTTTTAAAATAAGTTAGTTTTGATTTTGTTTTTGTTTGTAAAATAGTTTTATTTAGTCACAAAGGGGTTTCTCTGTCTACCTTGTTTCTAAAAATACTCCTTGTACGTCTCCCGAGATACTTAGGAGATTTGCCTAAGTACCTTGGCAAATGTATTTACCAAGGTAATACATTACTTTATTAAAGCCTTACTACATTTGCCTAAGTACCTTGGCAAATGTATTTACTGAGGTAATACATTACTTTATTAAAGCCGTAATCCTTAAGGTATCCTGTATTAAGGATTTGCCTTAAACTTTTGGCATTAAATACCCCCCCCCCTATCAATAAGTGTGTCTTGTGCTGCATCAGGTTGCCATAGAGCTAGTTAATCAAATCCAATGTTCCAAGCTGCCAAGGTAGTTGGTAAGTCAGTTTCATTTTTATGAAAAGTTATAAGAAATGAAACAATGGGTATTTTCAATCAAAAAAGCATACCATGTTGCCTTATCTTTAATTTAGTAACAAAAGCCTCCTTTTTAGTTGATTGGCTACTGTTTCAGAAAGCGAATAAGAAAGCAGGAAATTAAGGTGAGTTGGAACAGAGGGTTTTTCAACATTTCGAAAGAGGGGGTACTGCAAATTCAACATTAACAAGAGTATTTATATTTTTGCGGATGTGAAAAGCTTTAAGAAAATTGGCCTCTGAAACACCTCTTCTGATTCCTGCTCTCTCATTGGCTCATGAAAATCACTCGTCTCAATCCCAGACTTTTCTATCTGTATTGAGAATTTTTTTGCCTTCACACTCTAGCACCATACCCTCCAACATTGGCCTTCACCTCATCAGTAGCACTTAAGCGATATCGCCGGGGGGGGGGGGGGGAGGGGAGTTGAAGTAGTCGTAACCTCCCGCTTTTTAGAGGTTTTCTCAACACAGGGTGTCTACCAAATTTCTGAAAGTCAATTTCCTGACTTTTGGGAGGTCCCGGGAAAAAAATTCCTGACCAATGCATTTTACTTAGGGAAATTGCACAATGTTTGTCTTTATATTTGCATATTTTGTACAACTTCTTTAAATCATTTTGACTAAAGTATACAGGATTAAGCTTTCATCCATTGAGAAACAGAAGTAGTTGCACTTTGTGATAGAATTAACTAACTGTTCTTGGAAACACAGTCCTAATATATACGTTACCAAGTAAGCTAATTTGTCTTTGACCCTCACGTCACGATTGATGAGTCCCCCATTTTCCTCTCCTTATACAAACACATCGCTTGATGCTTTCACGGTTCGAAAAATGCGGCGCAGCTGCTTTCGGTTTCCAGTCTGACAATTAGAGAGAAAGTGTAGAAAAAACAAAGACACGAAAGCACTTTGTGATAGAATTAACTAAGCACTTTATGATAGAATTAACTAACTGTTCTTGGAAACACAGTCCTAATATATAAGTTACCAAGTAAGCTAATTTGTCTTTGACCCTCACGTCACGATTGATGAGTCCCCCATTTTCCTCTCCTTATACAAACACATCGCTTGATGCTTTCACGGTTCGAAAAATGCGGCGCAGCTGCTTTCGGTTTCCAGTCTGACAATTAGAGAGAAAGTGTAGAAAAAACAAAGACATGAAAAAAAAAATTGATTCTTTTGGTGAATTTTCCGGACCCATTATCCAATTTCCCGGTTTTTTCCAGACTTTCCGGACCCATTTTCCAATTTCCCGGCTTTTACCAGACTTTCAAGAGTGGTAGACACCCTGCACCTGCAACATCATTATTAGAGGTTTTTTTCAATATCAGTAGTACTATCACGTTTTAAAAAACGATCCATGTGAACAAAGAAAACAACGAGCGCTGCACTTTCCTTCCACAAAAGAGCTAAGCTTACATCCAAACACAGTAGAGATGGCCAATGATTCGATGAGTCGAATCAGTGATTCGAATCTTGGTACTGAGTGGCTCAGTCTTTACACTCACTATCTACTCATTCGAATCTCAAGCCCTCAACTGTGGGGAAATACATTCCAAGTGCGAAGGGAAGGAAAACTTATTTTCCCTTTGCGTTCCCAGAGATTTTCCCTTACTCTTTCAACTCTTTTCGACTCTTTACGACTCTGAGTCAATAGATGATTTGAAACAGCAAATGAGTGGGTGTGGGTGAGTTGGTCACTGAGTTGGTGCAGCAACGAATCTTTACTGATTCAGTGTTTCGCTCTGTTTCGGTGATTGTATACGATCCTTGAGATTCGTTAGTTTTTCGAATCTTCTATCGACTCAGAGTCGAAAGGAGCCGAAAAGAGTTGAAAGGATGTTTCATTTAATTGCAGTTTTTTTTTCGAATCTTCTATCGACTCAGAGTCGAAAGGAGTCGAAAAGAGTTGAAAGGATGTTTCATTTAATTGGAGGTTTTTTTTCGAATCTTTGGTGTTTCATTTCTTGGTTGGTGGTCGGATTTAAAGTTTTATTTGTCTGTGGTGGGTGGGCGGCTCCGTGAGGGATGGGGCATGCCCTCGAAGTGGTCCGATGCGATCACGATTCATGCTCATTGGCTGTTTGGCCGTAGTGGGCGCATGGCTGGCGGGGGCATAGGCGTTACTTCCTAAGGGCAAGAGGGCTCAATCCTCCCTCCCCCGAAAAAAAAATTAAGAAAATTCAAGTATCAGAGCTATTTATAATAATGATATTTTCTACAATCGGAAACATTTTGTCACCCCATCCAAATATTACATGCCAGCCAATGCGGCGGGTGTCTCAAAGTTGTTTAAACCTTTTTCCTTCGGGGTGACTCCCTCCTTCCAACTTGTCTGGCTGGTTTAATATTTGTTTAAAATTTAATGAAACATCCCTTTTCTACTTTTAACTTCAATATATGTCCCCCTGCCCCCACCCTCAAAAAAAAAAAAAAAAAAAAAAAAAAACGAAACGTTAAGTTTACATGGTGGCGGGTTTTCATGTGAAGGGAAATAGAATGAAATAAAGTTAGGATTGTGCTTGTCACTTTTAATGAAGGATACAGGGGCGGTATTAAGCGCTCTCACAAAAGGACTTTGTAGTAAGCAAAATAACATTTCGCTTTATTGCTGCAGATTTCGTTTAAGATTTTTTTTTACCTTGTTTGTCGTTTAAGGGGAATGATTTTATCTTCTTTCGTAATTCAGAGAAATGCAAAATAGGGTCTAAAGCAGTGGCGTAGTTATTGTTATTGACAGTGGCGTAGCCAGGATTTTATTTCGGAGTGGGCTGGGTATCAAATTTAAAGATAAAGTTTAATTGTAAGCTAAGTAAAGGGTCCCATTTTTGGGGGGGGGGGCAGCAGCCCCTCAGTAGGACTGGGCCAAAAATCGATAAATATCGGCATATCGGTTTTATTTCAACATCAAATATCCGATATTCCCATTTTCATTTCAGTGAAATCTCGAATTCGATAAAGGTAAAAAATACAGGCCGGCCAGGGGCGTAGCCAGAAATTTTTCATGGGGGGGGGGGGGTTATGACTACTGCAACTCATATATATGTATACGTGTGTGTGATAATGTAGTGAAGAATATACATTTTGTATGGCAAAAAATTCCTCAAGGGGGGTTATGACCCCCCCTAAGCCCCCCCTTGGCTACGCCTCTGAGGCCGGCGATAAGAAAATCCTGAGATCAATACCAGCTTGTGATGCTTTTGCTACTGCTTTCTCTCCGTTAATGACGATGCCGGATCGCGGAAAAAACAGCTCCATGGTTTATTAGTCTAATTACCATAATTAATTAACGTATATCTCGGAAACTATCCACCGGAGCGCGTTTTTATTGATTCTCGACCCCCACTAGACTCAACACCCCACCGACACTTAAAATTTCGAATGCTTTGACACCAAACTTAACCTTTTAATCTTACAGGCCAGGGGGTCATACGAAGCTCCCCTATATTTTCAATTTGAGCATTTTAAACACTAGCCTCCTCCGGCGGCATCTCCAAAGTCTGGAAACCATCCCAGAGCCAATTTCTACACGTTTGCAGTCCTTTTAAGCCTCAATCATAGTTAATTAGTCTAATTATCATAATTAATTAACGTATATCTCGGAAACTATCCATCGGAGCGCGTTTTTATTGATTCTCGACCCCCCCTAGACGTAAACCCCATCGATACATAAAATTTCGAATACTTTGACACCAAACTTAACCTTTTAATCTTACAGGCCCAGGGGGTCATACGAAGCTCCCCTATATTTTCAATTTGAGCATTTTAAACACTAGCCTCCTCCGGCGGCATCTCCAAAGTCTGGAAACCATCCCAGAGCCAATTTCTACACGTTTGCAGTCCTTTTAAGCCTCAATCATGGTTAATTAGTCTAATTATCATAATTAATTAATGTATATCTCGGAAACTATCCATCGGAGCGTGTTTTTATTGATTCTCGACCCCCCCTAGACGTATACCCCCCATCGATACATAAAATTTCGAATACTTTGACACCAAACTTAACCTTTTAATCTTACAGGCCCAGGGGGTCATATGAAGCTCCCCTGTATTTTCATTTCGGGCAGTTTAAACACTAGTTTTACTCGAGCAAGGAGAGAGAGATGCTAGCTGCCCGAGAACTCAGCGGAGAAGAAACCCGATGAATGGGTGAAGGGTGTTTAAATAGTACGGCTTTCGGCGCAGAGAGAGGGAAAATTTCTTTAGTTGTTTTATTGATTCAAGATTCGAATCATCGAAGTAGTGAGTGAGTTGAGATTCGAATCAGTAAAATGAGTCGAACTGCCCATCTCTAAAACACAGGACGGAGCAAGATAGGATGGCGGGAAATGCGAGAGGAGACGTGACGTAACAAGAGAAGGAGCAGCTAACGGCATCCCCCCCCCCCCTCCCACGCACACCACACTTTCGCCGACACAATTTCGCTCACGGCTGCCGGCGCCGAGGGAGAATGTTGAATTCCCTTCTTTCACGATCGGCGCTGACACACAGGAGTGTTGACTCACAACAAAGCAGCTAGGGTTGCAAGCCGCACCTCCGTGCAGGTATAATGCCCTAAAAAAAATAAACATTTGCTCAATTCCGTAGTTTTTTCGAACCATCCGTAGCTCCGTAGTTCATGCTACTTATCCGTATAAACTACGGATAATCCGTAGCAGTTGGAGGGTATGTAGCACTGAAGAAGACATGTAAGCATGTCGAAACTAGAGATGGGCGGTTCGACTCATTTTACTGATTCGAATCTCAACTCACTCACTACTTCGATGATTCGAATCAGTTATTCGAATCTTGAATAAATAAAACAACTAAAGAAATTTTCCCTCTCTCTGCGCCGAAAGCCGTACTATTTAAACACCCTTCACCCATTCATCGGGTTTCTTCTCCGCTGAGTTCTCGGGCAGCTAGCATCTCTCTCTCCTTGCTCGAGTAAAACGAGTGTTTAAACTGCCCGAAATGAAAATACAGGGGAGCTTCGTATGACCCCCTGGGCCTGTAAGATTAAAAGGTTAAGTTTGGTGTCAAAGTATTCGAAATTTTATGTATCGATGGGGGTGTATGTCTAGGGGGGGGGTCGAGAATCAATAAAAACGCGCTCCGATAGATAGTTTCCGAGATATACGTTAATTAATTATGATAATTAGACTAATTAACCATGATTGAGGCTGAAAAGGACTGCAAACATGTAGAAATTGGCTCTGGGATGGCTTCCAGACTTTGGAGATGCCGCCGGAGGAGGCTAGTGTTTAAAATGCTCAAATTGAAAATATTGGGGAGCTTCGTATGACCCCCCTGGGCCTGTAGGATTAAAAGGTTAAGTTTGGTGTCAAAGCATTCGAAATTTTAAGTGACGATGGGGTGTTGAGTCTAGTGGGGGTCGAGAATCAATAAAAACGCGCTCCGGTGGATAGTTTCCGAGATATACGTTAATTAATTATGGTAATTAGACTAATAAACCATGGAGCTGTTTTTTCCGCGATCCGGCATCGTCATTAACGGAGAGAAAGCAGTAGCAAAAGCATCACAAGCTGGTATTGATCTCAGGATTTTCTTATTGCCGGCCTCAGAGGCGTAGCCAAGGGGGGGGCTTAGGGGGGGTCATAACCCCCCGTGAGGAATTTTTTGCCATACAAAATGTATATTCTTCACTACATTATCACACACACGTATACATATATATGAGTTGCAGTAGTCATAACCCCCCCCATGAAAAATTTCTGGCTACGCCCCTGGCCGGCCTGTATTTTTGACCTTTATCGAATTCGAGATTTCACTGAAATGAAAATGGGAATATCGGATATTTGATGTTGAAGTAAAACCGATATGTCGATATTTATCGATTTTTGGCCCAGTCCTACTGAGGGGCTGCTGCCCCCCCCCCAAAAAAATGGGACCCTTTACTTAGCTTACAATTGAACTTTATCTTTAAATTTGATACCCAGCCCACCCCGAAATAAAATCCTGGCTACGCCACTGTCAATAACACTAACTACGCCACTGCTTTAGACCCTATTTTGTATTTCTCTGAATTACGAAAGAAAATAAAATCATTCCCCTTAAACGAAAAACAAGGTAAAAAAATATCTTAAACGAAATCTGCAGCAATAAAGCGAAATGTTATTTTGCTTACTACAAAGTCTTTTTGTGAGAGCGCTTAATACCGCCCCTGTATCCTTCATTAAAAGTGACAAGCACAATCCTAACTTTAATTCATTCTATTTCCCTTCACATGAAAACCCGCCACCATGTAAACTTAACGTTTCGTTCTTTTTTTTTTTTTTTTTTTTTGAGGGTGGGGGCAGGGGGACATATATTGAAGTTAAAAGTAGAAAAGGGATGTTTCATTAAATTTTAAACAAATATTAAATCAGCCAGACAAGTTGGAAGGAGGGAGTCCCCCCCGAGGGAAAAAGGTTTAAACAACTTTGAGACACCCCCCCTCCGCTCTTCCACGAGCATTGGCGTAAATTGGCATGTAATATTTGGATGGGGTGACAAAATGTTTCCGATTGTATAAAATATCATTATTATAAATAGCCCTGTTACTTGAATTTTCTTAATTTTTTTTTCGGGGGGGGGGGGGGGGTCGACCCTTCTTGCCCTTAGGAAGTAACGCCTATGCCCCCCGCCAAAAGCAAACGATGTTCGACCCACTCCACACCCACAGACAGATAAAACTTTAAATCCGACCACCAACCAAGAAATGAAACACCAAAGATTCGAAAAAAAACTCAATTAATGAAACATCCTTCAACTCTTTCGACTCTGAGTCGATAGAAGATCGAAAAAACTCCAATGAAATCCTTTCAACTCTTTTCGGCTCCTTTCGACTCTGAGTCGATAGAAGATTCGAAAAACTAACGAATCTCAACGATAGTATAGAATCACCGAAAGAGAGCGAAGCACTGAATCAGTAAAGATTCGTTGCTGCACCAACTCAGTGACCAACTCACCCACACCCACTCATTTACTGTTTCAAATCATCTATTGACTCAGAGTCGTAAAGAGTCGAAAAGAGTTGAAAGAGTAAGGGAAAATCTCTGGGAACGGCAAAGGGAAAATAAGTTTTCCTTCCCTTCGCACTTGGAATGTATTTCCCTTGAGGGCTTGAGATTCGAATCAGTAGAGAGTGAGTGTAAAGACTGAGCCACTCAGTACCAAGATTCGAATCACTGATTCGACTCATCGAATCATTGGCCATCTCTAGTCGAAACCGGTATGTTAAGTTTCTTCAATTATTGGTGCTGGTTATGTTGCTTTCTTAATACTTATTTACATCTGCACCAAGCTAGGTTCTTATTAAAATTTGTATATATTGGGTATGCATTTCACAGATTCTATTTATGATCCGACCAGTCTTGATTTTTGGATATAACATAATATTTAATATTATTGTTATATGGAACTACACTTCAATGATTAAAACTTTGCAGGTATTCTTTGAAATGGAATAGCCAAACACACTTGAATTTTTCTGTTATTAAAGAATCCTTAATGTGAATCTGAAATGCTTATTTTATGACAGTGCAACTGAGTAGGTTATTATAAAATTAAGTATTTTTTAGAATCATACAAATGAAAATTTTTTATACACAGTCACAGAAAGAAGCAACAGTAAACTAACCAGTTTCAGCATTAATACTCCCTGCCAAATGAAAATGAAGACTAGGTGTGATACCAGAACCTTGGATACCAAAACTATGGAAATCATGTACACTATAAGTACTAGGAAGAACAGCAATAGGTTCATTGGGGTCTTCAGTAAACTGACTAGCTTGATGTTTGCGGAACTGATTGAAAGACCTAATAAAAATCATATAATTTAATACAGATTAAACAAGCAACTATGTCAGAAATAAATAATTTTATGAATGCAAACAATCTTTTTTACTAAGTAAAGCTTTAAAATAAAATGCAAGATGAGGACAAAAATTAAAAATCTGGAGTGATTCCACTCGACTTCTGAACACTTATGATTGAGATCTTTACCAAGCATTTAAATAAATTTTAATCAATGAACAATTCAGCAAAAATTCTTTTTTTCAATTTGAGCTCAATCGAATGTACCGTTTAAATGCTAGTGCACTTTCAAGAATTTCCCCCCCATAGGCCATAATGTAAAAGAAATCTTAGTCATAGCCCTGTAGAAAAACTTGTCCTATACACACCTATACATAAAACTTGTAAAAAGTCCTATACACACCAAAATCAATACCGGTCTTGCGACAGTGGTTTATAACATATATACCCAATATGAGCTCAATCGAATGCCCCATTTAGGAACTATCGTGTTCACTCACATACACACACATACATCTACTAAAAATAGCATAAATGAATTCAGAAGATCTCAAAATGTGTAAATACACCAAAATCTTGAAGTCGAATTTTTTCATGATTACAATACTTTCCTTACATGGTACATGCTCAGAAAGTAAAATAAATATTTTTTTAAGCATGTTTAAATAAATATTTTTAAAGCATGTTTCAAGCATAATGTTATGATGATGCAGTTTAGTTTTTAATATTAGTGTTTATTTATTTTTTTATTGCCGTGCCAATGAAAATGAATATTTAACTTTCGTAGAGTCCACTTTACTTATTAGTTTAAAAAAAATAAATTATTCCTTCATTAGGAAAAGTAAACTATGTTTAGATAAGTAAATATTAATTTTAAAGATTATCTTCATTAACACAGGCAAGAAAAAAGAAAACTTACTTCATATGTTTAAGTCTCTGCATTATTTTCCTCCTGTGTCTTTGAGTCTGAATTCTTAAATTTTGATTTGCGATAGCTTCAATTTGTTGTAAATCTACAAGACCATCTTCAGGAATAAGTGTCTGTACCCATATTCTACATATATTGTCTCGACAAGAAGTAACCAACATATTAGCAACAGAATCCCTGATAAATCAAATTTCAAAAGTTAGTTTCAAGTAAAAGTACTTGTAAAATTAACCCAAACTATTAACATTTCAAATAATAGTTTAGATACATACTTTGGCATAAATTTGCTTGTCTTTCGCCAAGACAAACCTGTTACAGCACGAGGATGAGCAATATAAATAAAAGTGAAATTTATATTTCCACTTGATTTATTTTGACGTTGGGATGAAAATTGTACTGAAATAGAAAAATATGATATATGCAAACAAAATTTACTAGTAATTTTAAAAAAGTTTTTAAAAAATATAAATAAAAATATTTTTAAAGTCATCACAGTACTTTAAGGAAATAACGTAACAGAATTTAATTACAAATTACAATGAAATATTTCTATTACAAAGTTCCTGCTACAAGATGATACTTTTATTGAATACAGTCAAATCTTAAAGACTTACACAATTTCATGTTACTTTATTTCTTTTGTAAAGCATACATAATAATAAATTTGTTTCTCACATGAATACGTATATATATATATATACAGGGTGTCCCATAAATATTGGAACAAAATACGAGGCAAGGTAGTGCACATATTAAGGAATAAGAATCACACAGCAATATGTGGTCGGAAATGCCATTTACATGTAGCTGTTAATAATCACTTTGGAGCAAGTGCAGAAATAATAGTAAACTTTCCGACCATTGTTCATGAACCACTTACGCATTTTTCTTAGAAAACAAGTGACTAAAATTGATAATTTAAAAATTTTATTTTATTTCATAAATGAAAATTTTGGAGACGAGCCTATTGTTTATGAAATGTGGTTAAGAAATTAGATGAACACTTCAACAATTTTCCCAAAGTGATTTTAACAGCTCAGGTGCATATCACCGAAGTCATGAGCTCATATGTTCAAATTTTCAGAGTTCTGCATCTTGTACTTTTTTCTGGCCATCTCACACAGACATTCACTTCTATTATTGTAGATTTGGTGCAAAAATGACTAAATTTCTGTGCCATTTCATGTTTTTCAATGCACGCATAGGCGGCTGGTCCGGGGGCGCAAGGGGGCGACTGCCCCCTCACTTTCAAAAGTAAAGGGGCCTCGCCCCCCCCCAATTTTCGAAGTTCAAAAGTAACAATCCATCTAAAAATGATGGCAAGACACCCAATATGCAAGAGAAGGGGGAGGGAAAGACTTTCCCAGTGTAAGGTCTTATATTTATCTATATACAGTGAAACCCCGGTTTAACGTTATCCATATTTACCGTTTTCCCGCCTATAACGTCTTTTTCTATTGGTTCCAAATATCTTTCTATACTTGTAAAGTTAAAAAATCCCGTCAATAACGTTAGATTTCCCGCACTTAACGTTTTTTCGGCAAGAGAAATTCGATGCATTTTCTCTAAAACAAGTCACAGTAATTGTGATGGGAAGTAAATAGTTCTTGACAATAGCAGCAATGCGCACTTCTTTTCCTTTATTTGGATAAAAGGAGGGAAAATTATTCTTTATCTCCTCCAACTGTCCGAGTGCCTTCATTCCCATAAAAACGGAGTGTAGCCGGGGTCGCCACGACTGAAGAAAGAGAGAGGAGGTAGCAAGAGTATTGTAATTGTCTACTCTCCCCCTCCCTTCCCGGGGGCTCCGGTGTAGCCTTCTAGAATTGTAGCCTTGAAGAATGAGGCGGACGATTTTTGATGAATTGAGTTTACCTGTGGGGAATTTCCGGTCAAGCGGGAGAGAAGCGTAAGTTACTTTAAAATTTTGTCATTGCTACCTTCCAGTATTCTGGAGTAGATACAATAGGCCGTCTTCGGATTATCTTTTTTCTACAGTGATACACTGTGACACATTTCAGATCTTGCGATAAAACTCAATTTCTATTCATAGATTTTTGAGGAAAGGTAAAAATTTGATTAAAATATATATATATATGTAATGTATAAAAAGGTAATTTGGGTTTTACTAGTTAGGGTATTGTTCAAGCAGGTACTTTCACTGTAAGTTTTGCTTTCCTGTCATATTTGCCACGCGCGCTCTGGAGCTACGTTTTATTTATTTTGTTATTTGTCAGACATCAGGCTGTCGATTCTGAGTTCTTTAGAGTGTGCACGTGTCCCCACGCCTTTGTAGCCCCAGATGCGGGTCATGTTAGTAAATGTGCGTGGTTCGATCAGAGATAAGAGAGAGGCGGAGTTATGTTTTCGCAAACCACGTGGTGTGGTGAGCGTAAATACACCAGCACATCGAAAATCGAGAGACTTCTGCCACTGGAACTGCTTAATTAGTCCACGCTGATTTTTGTACCCGTCTCCCCTCCCCTCTTCTCATTCTATATTGTAACTTAAAAGATAATGTTCAATAAACCATATTATTTGCCTTAACTCTGGAACTTACTGGAAATATCTGACGTCTCAAATAGCCGGCAGGATGATTGCCTGTGTGCCTATTAAAAATTTTAAATTGTAAAAAATTAACGCTCACTAGTCCGGGAGACGGGTTCATCGCCCATCGTTCGCAGGAGATGCAGCGCGTCTCTTCGCCGACCAGCCGATGGCCTACTCCCTTGAGTCTGCTCTCCGCCGCCAGCCAACACTTCGTCGAGCCCTGCTCTGGGAGTTTTCAACACCGACTGCTGAGTCAGGATATCTTCCGAAGTACTTCACAGAACGTCCTGTACGTTCTACGCCGTTAATGCCAAAATGGAAGAACGTCTGCATTGATGAACAGCCTATGCCGTATTTCTGCAACGCTCATCATACTGAAATCTGCGCCTCCTAATTCATTTTTTTTTTCTTCTTTTTCACACGTTCGCCGCAAACCAAGAGAAACTCCTGTCATCATTACGGCAGTGCGTCAAATTTCACTGCCTTCGTTGCACCCAAAACAGGCCTCCCCTCAGAAGTGTGTGTCCAACTGGTGAATCATGTCCCCCTTTTCTCCGTGCCGAATATTTTTGTTTTTGTGCATACAACTTATGTTGACCGAAACTCCTCCTGCCTGCATTTAACTTGGGAGAGAAGATATTTTTTTTGTGTGTGTTTTGTTTATCGTTGAAGAATGACGATTTCAACTTGTGGATATTGATTAAGTGAAGTAAGCGACTTAATTTTTAGAGTTGAAGTGAACATTAGAGTATTATATTTAAATGATTATCAGTTGTGTGTGTTATTTTAAAAGTGCTATTTTAATGCTGATAAAAAAAAATAATAAAAAAAAGAAAGAAAGGGAAAAAAAAATTGTATTGATATATCTGCGCTTGTTTTAATTAATATAGTATTTTCCTTAAGGTAAATTTACAATTGAATTGTGTTATTAAATATTTTATTTCAATTGAAGTTTTATACGGGTCTTACTATTATTAAATAATTGCTTAAATTACTACTGCATTACCTATATTTCCTGAAGATTTGAAATTTGAATTTTTGTTATTTGCATACTATGACGTAGTTTAGATTCATTTGATTATTTACCTAAAATGACTTACCGATTGGGACTCTCAACTTGAGACAAATTCTAATTTACTTGAGATTATGTCATTTTATTCACTGAAAAGTCACTTGAAAATTTATGACAAATTCATTCACCCGGGTACGATAACTTAAATGAAAACAACAAATACTTATTGTGTCAATGTAAATAAAAAAATTTCTTGTTTAATAAAAAAATAAAAAAATTTTTGTGTGCCAAAATGATCGTATATTATTTCCTTTATTGAATAATGATGCCAACCATTTTTTTTGTAATAAAATTTAAATTTGCCTAGATGGTTAACTAGTAATAAAACCTCTGAGGAGAGCATTCGCCCTCAGATTGTTAAGAAGTACTAGTAATAACCAATTAAGAAAGCATAATAAGCCATTGCTAGAAGTAAAAAATTGTTAGGTTACATAAATGCAGTACCTCTTTCAGGCTATCATTTATTGTATTACCTTGCCAAATTCTTCTAGCAGCTATGGTTTTCGAAATTTTCTATACACTATACACATTTTTAAAATTTACTTCATTTTGCCAACTCCATTTTTCCAAGTTATTTTCATTCCATTCACTTTATGCCATGCAAGCCAAAGCCATAAGTATTTGCCAAAGAAAATAAATGTCTGCTATGTTAATCCATTTTGTTTAATTATATTACTATATTGTTGTACAATATTATTGTATCCCACCTAGGTTGTAAATATTTTACTTGTGATATTTTGAAAAAAATTGTGCGCACTCATTGTTTTATTGTTTATTGTAAGATTTTCGTACTATTGCATCATTACATTTTGTCAAATTTTAGAAACTGCATCCTGCCCCTCAAGTGCTGTACAACATAACTCCAGAATTCTAGTCAGAAAAATTTAAGGTGTATAAACTTGAAAATTAGATTAGTTCACAGTTTTAAGATTAGGTTGCAAGGACGTCTGACTCGCAAGTGAGCGACTGGCCACCTCAATGATATTGCTCGTCAGACTTCTTTTGCCGGGGGGATATTGTAATGTATAAAAAGGTAATTTGGGTTTTACTAGTTTGGGTATTGTTCAAGCGGGTACTTTCACTGTAAGTTTTGCTTTCCTGTCATACTTGCCACGCGCGCTCTGGAGCTATGTTTTATTTATTTTGTTATTTGTCAGACATCAGGCCGTCGATTCTGAGTTCTTTAGAGTGTACACGTGTCCCCACGCCTTTGTAGGCCCGGATGCGGGTCATGTTGGTAAATGTGTGTGGTTCGATCAGAGATAAGAGAGAGGCGGAGTTATGTCTTCGCAAACCACGTGGTGTGGTGAGCGTAAATACAC
This sequence comes from Cheiracanthium punctorium, assembly GCA_038373885.1. Classification (NCBI taxonomy): domain Eukaryota; kingdom Metazoa; phylum Arthropoda; class Arachnida; order Araneae; family Cheiracanthiidae; genus Cheiracanthium; species Cheiracanthium punctorium. Next base: position 113,742 of record JAWZYV010003490.1, on the reverse strand, counting down.
CCGCACATCGAAAATCGAGAGACTTCTGCCACTGGAACTGCTTAATTAGTCCACGCTGATTTTTGTACCCGTCTCCCCTCCTCTCTTCTCATTCTATATTGTAACTTAAAAGATAATGTTCAATAAACCATATTATTTGCCTTAACTCTGGAACTTACTGGAAATATCTGACGTCTCATATATATATATTTAATGGAGCATTTCCCTATACGCAGGATAAATCAAATTTAAAATGATGTATGCTTATAGTTAAACATACTTAAAAGAACTAGCTTACTTAAAAGCACATGCACATGAAGACTTTTCTTTCAAATCTATGACTTAACTGTTTTGCTGTTTTTAATTTATAACTATTTCACTCGCGGAACTTAATCTCTGAAGAATGTCGTTGGCAGGTATTATCCTCACCGTACAAAAAACTGCTAACAAAGTGTGTTCTACATAACTTTATTAGTAAAAACAAAAGTTTTGAAGAAAAAATATCATTTAAATTTTATTACTCTGCAATTTGTTGATTTTGAAAAATTAGACTCTGCTATAAATTACGTCGACAATGAATCAGTTTATAGAAATTACGACATAAATTTGTCAATGAATAATTTTTTAAAGACCTATCATCTGATAAAAGACCTTGCATCACAATTTTTTCATGGGGCCACTCAAAATGTAGTAAAGAAATGTGATAAGAGGGTCCTAGGAAGGGAGCAGAAACGTTTTTCCATACATGGTAGATTGTGAATTGCGTGTGATTAAGGCAAACCTGCGCTTGGGGTATCTGCCTAAGATGGAGGATGCCTTGGTAAGAGGACTTTCTAAGGGGTTCTAACGCGTATTCACGTTACATCTGGAGAAAACCTACCAAAACTCCCCTGGCCCCATACTTGAGGAGTAAAATTTCAAAAATTCCAGAAATTTATAAAAATATAAAGACGACCAAATAGACCGATAAATAAATATTTTTCAGACATTTTATTTTAAGAAGTTATTAATATTAACTTTTTTGCGGGTTGCAGGAAGGCGAATAATTTTTTAAAGACCTAAACACCCAATTAACACTAAACACGAGTCCGGCCGGCCCGTTAACAACAGATTTATAAATCCCGTACCCAGCCTGGCCCGTGCAGGTCTCTACTTTCAATTGGAAGGAGATAGTCTTCGGTGGGCATCCGTTCTGATTTTTGATCCTGGTTCTCTTAGAGAAGGTCATTTAATCAATAATGACAGTAAAATTCAATTATAATAGGGCGATTTTACACACACCAAAAAAAACAACAACAAAAAAAAAAAAAAAAACAGCTTTAGGGGTGCCCTCTACTTACATACTCTCATCTCTTTTGACCCCCACTTTTTTGGTGCACCAGCCGCCTATGAATGCACGCGATTTTGTTTCACAGTAGCATGCTGGCGAAACTTGCCAAGCATGGCATCCTGAAAACGGTTTTTAATCAATAATTCAAAAAATAATTAAAATTTTGAAATTCTGAGATCGAGGTGCACATTATTGAAGTCATGGACTCATATGTTCGAATTTTCAGAGCTCTGTGTCCAGTAGTTTTTTCTGGGCATCGCATGCATACAAATTTTCAGACATTCATTTTTATTAATATAGATTTCAAAAGCATAAATCCTTTCACGAGGGCAAAGTTTGCCAAAAATGACAATCTAAAATCAGTTTTTAATTAATAATTTAAAAAGTAATTAAAATTTCAAAATTCTGAGCCTCAGGTGCACATTATCGAAGGCATAGTCTCATATGTTCGAATTTTCAGAGCTCTGTGTCCAGTAGTTTTTTCTGGAAATCACTTGCATACAAATTTTCAGACATTCATTTTTATTAATATAGATTGGTGCAAAACTGACTAAATTACAGTGCCGTTTCATGTTTTTTAATGCATACGATTGTTTCACAGTAGCATGTGGGCGAAACTTGCCAAGCATGGCATCCTCAAAACGGTTTTTAATTAATAATTCAAAAAGTAATTAAAATTTTTAAATTCTGAGATCGAGGTGCACATTATCGAAGGCATGGGCTCATATGTTCGAATTTTCAGAGTTCTACATCCAGTAGTTTTTTCTGGACATCGTACACATACAGATTTTCAGACATTCATTTTTATTAATATAGATATGTAATTAATTATGCTATTAGTGCGTATACTATTCGATAATATAGTTGCAACAATGCACTGAGTGTGGCTTATATCTGGATCAAAAGGGGAAAAAAAAAATAAACACCCCCAAAAGAAAAATATACCAGTAATCAACAATTCATTTAATATATATATATATATATATATATATATATATAAATTTATATTTTATGGTATTTTTGTACATTTTATATAATTTTTTAATACAGTTTTTTATGTTTTATAAAGAACTATCAACCATCTCCATCCTCTCCATCCAAAAATTCTTATTTGGACATACAAAATTACTAAGTACATACAGGATATATGATAGATTTTAAAAATCTATCAGGATATTGATATTTTAGAGCTATTTTATATAGGTATGTTAAGTTATTAGCTTTACAACTCTTGGTACATTGAGACTCTATTCTGTATTTATGAGTACTGATTATATTTCTAAAAATAGAAACGTGCAAACATGATGAGAAATGAGTAAATGCATTAACGTGAAAATTAAAATCTTCTGTTTTATTATACATATTGAATGATAGTCTCTTATCATCATTAATTTTAATTTGTAAGTCTAGAAAATTTATTAATCTATTATCACACGTATTCTTTATTATTAATTTGATAAAAACACTACCCTAACCTCCAGAGAAATATATTTCGGCTGCCGCCATCACAGCCGCCTTCAGTCTGATGTTTCCGTGGGAATGACGCTCTTCCTCTTCTCCTCTTCTTCCGCGCCGTTTTTATTGCGCATGATGTCATTCCATGTTTCGTCTACGCTGGCATGCGCCATGTCGTTGATGCTGCCCTCTGTTGTTAGTATTTCCAATGATTCTCGTAAGTAGGCGTATGTATGGTTATTGAAGTTGGCTATTTTTTGTATTGCTTGAAAATCTATTGTAATGGGGGTGTTTAGTGCGAGGCGGGATAAGGCTGTTGATTCTCTATTGAATTTAATGTCGTTAATATGTTCTGTTTGACGCTCTTTAATTTTTCTTTTTGTGACCCCAATATAGCAGCCGGTTATTTCGTTGTCGTTATTTTTTATGTTTATTTTATAAATTCCTGCGGTGTCTGTGGGTTTTATTTGGTCTTTCTCGGATCTGATACGTTGAAAAATGTTTTTATTTGGCTTGACTGGAATTCTAATATTTTTCTTAAGAGCTGAGTGTGATATTTTATTAGCAGCTCCCCTGCAAAAAGGTAAAGCTGTAGTAAATTTTAGTTTGGGTTTCTGTCTATTGTTAATTGTATTGAGTTTCTTTTGTCTTTCTTTGATCAATTTATTAAAAATATGCGGCGAGTAATTTGCTTCTTGACATTGTTTTTTAATAATTTGTAGTTCTTCCTGTAAAAGGGTTTCATCCGAACAAACTGTTAATGCGCGATCTATGTAGGATCTGATGGCGGCTATTTTATAATTAAAAGGAGTATTTGATTTGAAATTCACTATTGCGGTGTTACTTAGTGGTTTACAATATACTGTACCACAGTATATCGTGACTGAAGACGGCTGTGATGGCGGCAGCCGAAATATATTTCTCCAGAGGTTAGGGTAGTGTTTTTATCAAATTAACAATGGAATACCTCCGTATTACTTTTTAACTTTTTAATATTCTTTATTAATTCTAAGGCTGAATGGTAAGCTGATTCAATAGCTTACCATTCAGCTGACAATTTGCCAATAATTGGTAAATTGTCAGATTCACTATAATTATTGTCAGTAGCTGTGGTAATTATGTCATCTATGCACCTATATATTATAAAAGATTGATTATTGTGGGATTCCTAAAACTTGCTTATATAATTTATTATTATGCAGAATATAATTATTATAAACAATGAACTTTAACAAATTTTGGAAATAATTAGTATCTATATTAGAAGGCAAGTTAATATTATTCACACTATAGATAAATAGATTTAATATAACAGTATCTAAATCAACTAATAATATGCTACTGAATAGGTCTTTGAAGTCATATGTTAAAATTCTATTAACATTATATCAATCTTTAATCTAATACAGGGTGATTCAAAATAGATGTTAAGGCGATTATTATACAGTAACATCGACCAGTTCAAGTAAACTAAACCTGTTCATTTCACGAATTTGTATGCATTTTTTAACTGTCAACAATGAGATCATTATTTAATTTTTTTCAACTCATAGTTGGTCCCCCAAAGTAAAGATTTTTTCGCTTGAAAGCCGATGCCAATACAGCAGGTAAAGTGTTTTAAGTTTAAAAATAAATTTTTTGCCAACTATTTCACTTAGAGACATAGCATTTGTTTAATTAATTTTCTTGCCTCTGTCTCCCTGAACCCCCTAATTTTTTAATTTCATTATTGCCATATTAAGACGATATTAATCGAGTATGTCATTTTATCTTATCTTTCGTGTATTTTGCCTGGTCACCCTATGTTGAAATTTTTATGATTGTAACCAGGGACGTACCCAGAAAAAAATTTCGGGGAGGTTCCAAACGGTGAAAAAGGTAGGATTTTCCCCGAAAAGACTTCATCATTATTACATTGTTTGCAAAAACTGAAATTTCGAGGTGAGTCCGGACCACCCCCCTGGGTACTACCTTAAATGTAACCTATTTATAGATAAATACATGGGATGCCAATTCACAGCTTACGGAATATTATAACAATAGATGAAAGCTTTTGTGTAGTATTTAAATATATGTAAAATTATGTCGCTATTTGGGGGGGGGGCACATTTTTCAGAAAATTTTCAATAAAGAGGGGGGGTGAGAGATAAAATGACACAGTCATTAATATATATATATATATATATATATATATATATATATTAGGTTGTAACGAAAGTTTTCCGCCACTGCAAGTATTGCCTGCACAAGCAGTTCGCGTTGGTGTCTTTGCCAATATTTTGCCAAACGATTTTTATTGTTTGAAAGAAAAAAGACTTGTTTTAGAGCACTGTGTTGTGAAATGGGTAAAACAACATCGTTATGATTAAGTATAAGGTGTCTGAAATGGAACTATCACGCGACCAGATTGAACCATCATTTACTCTCAGATCTGTTGCAAAAAGTCAGCTACAGCATGACACCGAATCATGCGTACAGCTTAAGGTACTACTGTTGTATAATATGACACTGTGAAGCTTTGGTACCAAAAGTTCAAAAACGAAGACTAGGACATTAAAGAAACAGAGCGCTCTGACCAGCTTACTGATGCTGATGAAGCCCGCCTACGAGAATTTGTGGAAGAATATGAAATATTCATCCACTCGAGAGCTAGCTAAAAGAGTTAGACTTTAGTGCCATGTCCATTAGTCACGCTAAGCATCGCATAAACTTGACATAAAGTCAATAGCTGGGTACCGCGTGAGCTGACTCAAGCAAATCTGGCAGAAAACTTTCGTTACAACCTGATACTAACCGAAAAGTACTATTGCTCATTTATAAAATCTCTGACTCTTGAAATATTGAAATTAAACTGTTTATAAATGATTTTATGTTGGTTCTGAAATGTCTTACCACATCTCTTATAACAAAATCTTAAGCGACTGCAGATTTGTAAGAAAATTGCAGTTTATGAAAACTGCACACAATTACGATCACTAATGATAGGCGCACATAATTTGCAAACGATTGACCAACAGATTTTGCTGTTTTTATCTTTCATTTATGTTATTTTTTATCTTTTAAAATGTTACCCTTAAGGAATGTTTTTCTTTTGCGGGGTGGGGGTGGGGGTTCATGAATAACCCCCTACCCCAAATCCGCCACTGGATCGTATTTTAATTATGGCAGCATTACTGTAAATAGGCACTAATCCGGTACCGTGCCATTATATTGCAGTCACTATTAAGATACCAGGCCAGTGCCTTTATTTTTAATAATGGCCGGCACCCGGCCGTTTCATTTTGGGCATTATAAACTTAATGGGCCAGTGCCTTTATTGTGAGTAACGGCCTGCACATGCAGTATGCCAGTAGAGTGCCGTTGCCTTCCCAGGCTTCTGGCAAGGTACTTCTCGGGCGACCACTTTTGGTACGATTCAGTTACTTTTTGCAGTGCCGGGCCGGTGCTGGACGTAAAGGCAGAAAGGTACTGGCAAGGTACTCCGCCAGCAGGTGTGTGTTTGCTGGGTAGTGTTATCCCCTAGCAGGATGTTGCTGAACTACTCATTGTGAAGTTCCTGAACTTGGTGCGGTTCTGGCTCTTCTCACACTTTACTTTAACATACTCATATAATCTAAAGGTATTAAATATGTTCTTGTATATAACTGTTCATAATTTGTTACTGTAAATAAAATGCTCAAGATGGACATTCTCTTTATGTACGCCACCCACTCCACGCATGACAAAAGTTGGTCAGGATTACTTTATGGGAAAAAGGAAATAAACGATATTTAAGATTTTGCAGAAAAAGCATGGTAATCATATCTCTGGTGTCAAAAGTTGTTTAGTTATCGTGCGGAGGAACTGTGCTTGTTTATCTTACTCCAGCATTCAAGTGCTAAGAATCTCGGTGCAAAAGAGCAGATGTCTATAAATATAAAAACTGTGTGAGAAAAAGAAAAAACAAAGATGACTGATACAGAAATTGAAATTCCAAAGTTTGATCCAGACGAAATATCTGTTGCACCATGGATAAAATTATTAACGCAAATATGTGCTGACAAAAAATTAGACAATGAATGGAAGAAAAAGAATATTTATAAATATTTAAAAGGAAGAGCACTCCAATTATATTTAACTAATTGCTTAGAAAATACAGATTTTGAGGAAACTAAGAATTTTCTTTTCCTAAATTTTGAAGTGCCAGGAGAGAAATTTGAAAACTTCTTTTCCCCCTTAAATTACATTCATGCACCAATTTAAAAAACTTTAATACTAAGAAAATTAATAAAGGAAGAAGACTGAAATTCAACAAGGACAATATAGTAGAAGCACTTAACTGCGGTCTCCCTGATCGGGAGAAACAATTAATGACCATAGCCCAATGCTAAACCGTTTATCAATGGATTATGCTTGTCAATCAGATCCATAAGACCAAAGAAAATATGAGTTGGAACCAAAGGTTCAACTTTCTGCAAACCCATCTCACTTCATTACGCCACGATGGGAACAAGGAACAGCATCATAACCCAGCAACTGGAGACCGGTTGACCAAAGTCGATGGCAGCTACCGACCGCTCAGCTGTTGTGACGTAACGGACCTTCCTGATGGCAGGTACTGTTCTGTCAAACGCATCATCAGAGCAGACCACAACCAAATACCTATAGGCAGCAACCGAGATGGCTACAAAATAGATGGAGAAACCACCAACAGAACCAAAATAGTTTGGACAGAGTTCATAATTATGAACATTATTTGTGTGAGGACTGTAAACAGAAGAAAAATGTCTGACAACTACAGAAACCATAACTACTGGTAAACATTGAATTTGAAACAACATCTGAACATCAAAAAACAATAAGGGGTCAACAATTAATATTATCCCATGAAAATTTATCAATCAGTTAAATTATGCAGAAATTAAAAAACCAGTTGGAATAATTAATCAAATACAAGGTAAGGTAGAAATTCATAAGGCAATACAGGTAAGAACTAAATTACATAAAATTGTAAAAAACTTAATATTTTATGCTAGAAATACAAATTTAAATTGTTGCTTATTATCATTAGAATCCATAAGCCAATTTAATCTGGAAATATAATTTTAAAACATTTGACATTTTTCAAAAAAACTAAATTTTGAGTGAAAATAATTATATTTATCATCTAACTTTGCATGTTGTTAATGATTCTGAAAAAGGTAAATATTACAGGAACTCTCAAAATTTGAATTGTGTTGATTCGCAAATAGATGTGTTTAAAAATATTTGTAATATTGTGTGAGGGGGTTCAAGATAATGATTTTGAATGGAAAGGTAATACTTTAAAATTTTATAATGCAAATCAAAGTTGTAATAAAAACAATAATAATGATGTTGACAGGAATTTTGAAATTAATAATCTGAAATGCGTTCCTAATGATGATATAATTACATGTCATATAACCCATTGTGGGCCTCTTTTAAACTTAAAATGATAGGCATCTGGTTAAGATATTCATTTTCAGCACGTGCGGTCACAGCCTGTCAATCTCTTGGCATCTTGCCTCGCCAATGAACTCCACCTCTGTCTATGTTATAGCAAATTAGGGTTTTGTTATTAATATCTGGCCAAATTGGTGATTAGAGGTTGGTGTTATCCCCTAGCGGGATGTCGCAGAACTACTCATTATCAAGTTCCTGAACTTGGTGCGGTACTGGCTCTTCTAGCACTTTACTTTAACATACTCATGTAATCCGGAGGTATTAAATATGCTCTTGTATATAATTGTACATAATTTGTTACCGTAAATAAAATATTCAAGATGGACATTATCTTTATTTCTGTACATCACCCACTCCACGAAAGACATACAAATACATATATTGAATTTTTTCATAGGAATATATACATATATTGAATTTTTTCATAGGAATATATACATAAATTGAATTTTTTCATAGGAATATATACATAAATTGAATTTTTTCATAGGAATATATACATAAATTGAATTTTTTCATAGGAATATATACATAAATCGAATTTTTTCATAGGAATATATACATATAGTGAATATTTTTATGCAAATATATACATATATTGCATAGCCATTTGTAAAAGTTAAACAATACTAAATGTAGACATGCAAAAGGAAGTGAGAATTATTGGCACATACACAAAATTTGGTGTTTCTAATAATTCTACAAAATTTAACAAATCAAGATATTTAACAACAGGGTTTCTAGAGATTTCACAGCTTTTACTTCCCTGACTTTTCCCTGACATCTATCATGCTCTTCCCTGACTTTATCTAGCGTGCTTTCCCGAATTTTGTGTTTCTATTTTTAAGATTACATCCTTTAATTAATAATTTTTTATATATTTTGACCCTTTTTTTACAAATAATAATAATAAAATTAGTATATACAAGAATCTTATTTGACATCACTGGATTCAAACAAAAACCATGTTTGATAATAATTTAGGATAAAATTAAGCATATTTCAACTGCACAAGATATGCTCATAAAACACTCATTTTAGAGTTATTTATAAGATTGAATGAGAAAATGAAAATAAAACAATTTCTATACTTAGGTTCTAACAGCAAATACTTCCTTAATTTTACTGCAAAATTCAAATTTTCTTGTATTTCCCTGACCTTTCTTCAATTTCTGCTAATTTCCCTGACTTTTTTTTTCCCAAATCCCTGACTTTCCCTGACCAAAACTCATTTCCCTGACTTTCCAGGTCTGTAGAAACCCTGAACAAGTATAACAAAATCGCAATATTTTCATTAACATCTTTCAATTTTTTGGTAAGTAGTTAGCATAAAGATTAATATTACACTTAATAATTTACGCTAAATATAATTTAATTAAATATTATAGGGCTGATATGAACAATGGTAAATTTTATCTTTAACATAAAAAAACATTACCAATGACTGTAAAAACTAATAAAAGTACATACCTATTTTACTACTATACCATATTTTAACTAAACGATCAGATTTCCCAGCAGTTGCAAATAAAGTACCATCAGGAGAAAAGTTTAGAAAGGAAACTGGCTGTGCAGTTCTAAAAAATAAAGAAAATTAAATAATTTGAAGACAACAGCTAAAATTAATCCATCACAACAGTGACATAAGGATAACTTCCACACACCCTAAACAGTAAAGGAAGGAGGCCTCCAATATACATTAAAGGTTTTAAGGTACCGTAATTTCCGTAAGAAACCCCACAGCTTTTACATGTTTATAACTTTAACTTTCAGCGGGTGAAAGATTTCTACCGATACAGCACTTACCTGTGCTTAAAAAAAAAAAAAAAAAAATCCATGGATTTCAGGAAGAAATGATAGCTTATCACTTTGGTGCTCTACTGAGAAGACAAACCAGTTTTTTTCTGTGATCTTTGTTGTATTTATCTGGTGTTTATGTTTGTTTGTTTTATCCCCTTGAGTGCCTCAATCACCCTAAACAAGATTTCGGACAAGTGACATTTTTTCCTTCCACATCAGGTTGAGCAGATCCTTTTCTTTTTCTCAGTCCTTAGATGAATTTTCCTGAACCCATCTCTTTTTATTGTAAAGCTGGATTCATACTGGCTGCTCTGTATCAGTAAGATGTCACAATAACATCACTCAGCAAAACAAAGTGGACTCCAAGTGGAGATTGCAGAGTGTTTGCAGAATACCTGGCGAGAACAGGTACTGGGTTCGGTACTGGGCGTGAAGTTACAGCCAGTTAGAAGACAGCATTTCCAGAGCATTGCTTTGAAGTCACATTTCGCTGGCATAAAGGCGTGATTTCATTGTTGCTTTTATTGAGGCTCTGCAAGTTCGCGTGTGGACAGCCAATGTTTCAAAATGGAAAAGAACGGTGAGGCAGAGTGGAGTCTCAACAGCATGGGATGGCAGTATAAATCCAGCTTAAATGTACCTTAAGTCTTTTCAAATGGATCCAGCGTTAGTGCAATCACAGATACAATACCAATCTCAGACATTTCCCCTCTCCTTTTCCTTTTTTTTAATAACATAGTATGAGTATTATGTATATGGACTTCTTTAGTGAGTAAATATAAGTACAATTATGAATGTATAATATCTTACCTAAAACTTATTTTTCTGCTATGATTTCAGTTCTTTCATATATCTTAAATGATATGCAACACATTATGACACATGGCAAAATTTTGCAACTATGGCATGGTATAAGACACTCATGAACTAGGTTTGCAACAAATTTCAATTTCACTTATCCATAAACATTCTCATTGAAAAAAGGATAAAATTGGAGAGGATCTGATAAATACCAGAAGTGCTGCATAAATATCTTTTAATTTGCTCGGGAAAGTGTTTTAAGTTTTTCGTACAAAGATTTTAAGAAGCAGTGGACTTGCCTAGGTGCCAGGTGATTAAGTGCGACTACCCTGCACTTAATCCATGGTTTTACATACACAGTTCCAATGAATATTGAAATGTTTTCAAAGCCTTCTTATGCTTGACAGATAAAGTGAGCTGAAATCTGAAAAAATTGTTTTTTAAAGAATAAATTCCTCTTGCCATCAAGCTTGATACATAGTACTCGAATACGAATTTTTAATTTATTTTCAGGATATCCTCAAAAAAGCATTATGTTTAGTTTGGTAAGCACTTTTTGTTTAACTTTTTTCCTCTAAAAGTACTAATATTTAATTTTTGTCTCATTGCTGCCGTTTCCCATTTTTGATATTATTAACATTGACATTTCTCCAATTTTTTCTCAAGTCTTTGAAAAGTAGTACATCAGGATTTCTTTCTACCTTGCACAATTTGCTTTCAAATACACTTAGAAAAATTAGGTCATATGTATGATGACAGCATAGAAATAAACAACTATAACATTTTTTCAATATAATTTTTGTTCTAAAAGGATTGATACACCATTTAAGCAGTCAGTGTTTGAAACAGTTGTGCCACTGCATAAAATCTGCCTCTTAGTTTCCAGACACAATGTGTTAAAATAATCCAAAAAGCATATGCTTGCTCTTTGCCAGTAGAATTTTTTAATTTTGGAAAACCAGTGGGCTGCTTGCTCTCTGTTACAAAAGATGCATTATCTGGTATTTCATCTTTGATACTTCATGCTGATGAAAGCTTACCATCCCAGTGAACAGTAAACATTTGGGAAACTGGACTTTGAAATGCTCTTTTTATGCAGTCAGCTGATTCCTTTTTCTTAATTTATTGAATTCTATGAAATGATAACTTAATAATAAAATGATAAGTATCATTATCAAGTGCTTCTAATAATGCACGAAGAAGACTAAGAGACTAACAACACTCAAAAAAGCATTTCTACCAAAAAGCCTGATAAAAGCTTTCATGTTCTTTCTCAAGCCGGCACATGTTAAAAGATGTTTATCGCCGCAAATTTTTGTAGGGTTAATTTTGAAACAAATGGAACCAAACTAGGGGGCGGGCATTTAAAAATTTTAAAGTTAGGAAATAAGAGATACCTTTATGCATATTGCATACTTGAAAAAAAATCTGCAATTACTCAAAAATATTAAATCTCCAAAACTTTCCAATCTTAAAATGTTAGTCAAATCTATTTGGCAACAAAATTACAATTGCACAAATTTATATAGTTAAAATTTATTATGCAATTTCAAATTGAAAATCAAAGTTTTTATCTACTCACTTCTTCAGAATTAACCCCTTCTGCAACAGCATATGTATAAAGATTACATGCAAAACCAGTTTTTTCATATATATATATAATAACAGCTATACACAAACATATTTTCCTGCAATACCATTTTCTGTGGTAATGACAGAATAATGAATGGGCATGGATACATATGTGAATCCACTGATGTTTGTGGAGAGTCAGACTACAGATCCATATGTGGTGGATCTACTGGTACAGAAGTGGTTAAGAGTTTTAATGTTTTGTGAAACACTGATATCATGAATGCCCCATCATTACATTTGTTACAAAAACTGTCATCTTCATACACTCCAGAAAGTACATCAAATATAATAAATAATTTTACTATAATAGTCCAAAAGATTAACAGTAAGTTTATACTTACTTGCATGACCAAACACAGTTCCATTTACACTGTTCATCTATATCTGTGACTATGCCATCTTCTGCTGTGCATTTTACCTGAATGTTTGATGGTTCTTCCTCAATAATATCATCATCTCCATTTGTGACTGATAACTGCCATAGCTGAATACTTTCTCCTCCAGTCAGTAAACGAGTTCCTTCAAAGAGAAGAGGTAAAAGATACAGCTGCTGTGTTTCATTTTATTATTATTCATTAGTACTTCGGTTAAAAATTGAAAGTAAAGGAATTAAAGAAGATTAAAAATAATTATGAATTCTAAAAAAAATTGTACAACTTTTGACATGTTAAAAACAAATGGACAAAACTTTAAGTTCTTTAAATGAGCATTTTCTAAAACAGGCAAATAATAATTAAAAAAAAATCATACTTTGAAGGAACATTTCATAATATACCATAAACAAAAAAGGAAAGGAAATTAATAGTTAAGATAGTTAAGAAACAAGAAAATACTATACATACATATACAGTCGGAAACACTTATAACGAGCCCGTATTTAACAAGATTCCGGATTTAACTAGAAAAATGATGTCTTTTGAATGGTATAATGTTAAAATTGTATTACAGTATACTCTTTTTAGAGAGCATTTCCTTCTACTGTGTTTGTATTTAATGAGGAAAATAATTACTGAAGTGTGATAAAATTACAGGAAGTTCAAAAAGTAATTAAAAAAATGAAAAATGCACAGTATCTTTAGAATTATCCCTTTTTCTTTTGCAAAGAAAAAAAAATTCTTTTGTTCTCAGTACAGGACTTCAGGTTAGAGGTTACATTTTCCCTGTTCCTTTAGTGAGCAATTGGCCATTGTCCTCTTTGGTAAGAGGATGGAATTTCATGGTCATTATGCGATTTTCGAAAAACATATTCCTTTTCCACTTCACTGAGCACTGTCAAGTGCTTTAAGGTGTTGGTTGTGGGGGTCCCTCTGCTAATCATGTGTGAAGGGATTCTTTATTCCAATCACCAATTTTCAACAACCGACCCGTCCGAAGATACGCAGCCTGAGTGCCAAGTTACCAGACAATAGCATGGACTGGAGAACAGCCCTATTGTATCTTTTCTAAGTGTAAAGGGGGAAAATGAAAGAATGCCGACGAATTTGCAATGATAGCAAAACAGTTGTTCTGGATTGCACTTTCATTAGAAATGCTCACATGGTTTGAGAGTCTGGTGCATGAAAATTCATTCTCAGTGAGTACCTGTCTTTGAGAGAGAGTTTTTTATTCTGCTTGTTTGAAATGTAACAAAAAGAAAAGTTTAGAGAAAAAGTAGAAATTATAAAACTTTTAGATAAAGGGGAAAAAATGTTGCAATGTAAGCAGTTTAAACTTTCATCTTCAACTGTGTCAACTCTTTTGAAAAACAGGGAGTCCTTGATGAAAGCTTTTGAAGCAAATGTGACTGACTGCAAACAGCTGAAGAGTGAAAACGAGAACATGGATGAAGCTCTGCTAAAGTGGTTTGTCCAGCTACAGAATTCTCATTTGCCAATAACTGGGCCCATAATTAAAATTCAAGCTGAAAAATTTGCTGCTCAGCAAGGTTATACAGATTTTTCATTCTCTAATGGATGGCTGCATCGTTTCAAGCAGTGTCAAAAAATTTTGCGGGGAAAATTATAGGTGAAGCCTCCAATGTCAGTGACAAGGATGTACCAGATTGCCTGAATACCACATGGAAAGACTTATTATTATGCTGAAAATTATGCCGAAGGTAACATTTATAATGCCGATGAGACCATGGTCTTTTATAATCCAACCCCTTATCAAACATTGAAGTTTAAAGGTGAAAAATGTGTGGGTGGTAAATTGCATAAAAATCATCTAACTGTGTTAGTATGTTGCAACATGTCAGGCAAAGATAAAAAGAAACTTTTTATTGTTGGTAAATCTGCAAATCCAAGATGTTTTAAAGGAGTAAAATGCCTACCAGTGACTTACAAATCAAATAAAAAAGCATGGATGACATCAGAATTATTTTTATCTTATTAAGCAGTTATCTTGTTGCAGTTATCTTATTATTTTTATCTTATTATGCAGTTATATGATTGTCGTATTATGCAGTTATTTTTATCTTATTTGCAGGACTGATATAAGGAGCTTCAAAACAGAAAAGAAAGATTGTACTCATCGTTGACAATTGTTCTGCTCACTCGCATGCCAGTAATTTACAAAATAAAAAAAATGTTTTTTTTCTCCCCTAACTCAATCTCAGTGTTACAGCCTCTTGACCAAGGTGTTATTGGCAGCTTCATAAGCCATCATAGAAAACAATTGATTCTCATGATGTTAGAGAGAATGGATAAAAATCAGGATTTTAAAATTTCTGTTCTTGATGCTATACACCTGATGACAGATGCTTGGAAAACTGTGATACAATCATGTACCCAAAATTGTTACAGGAAAGCTGGATGAATTGGCAGAAGTGATGGTGAATTTGATGATGAAGATGACTTACCACTCTCAGTCCAGTTGGTTAGAACAAAAGAACATAGAGCAATTTAATGATGTTTTAAGCATCGATGAATACAATAATATTGATGACGATAACATCAGGTATACACTCCACTGAGGATATCGTCACGGGAGAGATAAAAGCCAAGGAACACGAAAAAACAAATGATAGTGAGAAGAAACTGTGCTTAAAACTCCACCACATACTTATGCAGGAGAGTCATTAAAAGAATTTTGGTCAGTTTTTTGAAAGTATGGAAAATACAGATGAAGTGACATTTAATGCATTAAGTGTTTTACTATGAAAGTTAAATGAAACTAAATTTTGTAAAGTCAAACAGACAACTTTAGATAAATATTTTTTCAATTCTCAATGTTATCAAGAAACAATTCAGGTAAGTCAGCGTTTCTCAACCTTTCAGTATTTGCAGCCCAGTTTTCAATCATAATTTTCATCGCCCCCCCCACCCCCTCTAAACAAAAAATGTATACAACAATAATGTATATTGAGTATTTTGGATTTTGTTTTTAAATTGTTTTTAACTAACTGCCAAAACAAGAGTGAAAGCGAACCATCCTTGGCGAGAAACCACATCTGGAATTTTGCTAAGTGGGCTGTGAACAGATGAAGTGAATAAAAGCGGGGAAAATTTAAATTTTATATTTGAAATGAAAGCCAAACAGGGAGATAACGTTAAAAGAAAACGAAAGTAGAAAAATTCATTAATGAAAGTTAACCTAGACTGGGTGAGCTAAATTTATAAACTAGGAATTCATTTTTTTGAATAATAAAAGAAATAAAACAGAAGCATGGCTAAACAAAAGAGAAAAATAAAATAAGTAATGTTTGTGGAAGGGAATCCACACGACCGATGCCGTCTCGAGCATACGCAGAGCAACTGTTTTCTCATAGGAAGAAGGAAAATGTTCGATAACGCAAGTTTCAATTCCAGCTAGTCTCATTCGAGTTGATCCTTCTATTGCTATCAAATCTATCGTGAATGTGTATGTTATGTATGTTTTTGGGTTAATTGCAATTCACCATATTAAATATTCACGGCAGCAGATTTATGCAGACTCATGGATAAATTTTTAAGCGGAAGTAGCGAGCATTAGACGATAGTCAAGCATCAACAAGTACACAGACGAGCGTGTTTCCGAAAATAAAATCAAGAAAATATTCTCAAGAATACTTAAATTTTGGGTTTACCAGTACTGAAGTAAATGAAGAAGAAAGGCCCTGTGTATCATTTGCTCAAAAATGTTGGCCGCAGACAGCATGAAACCTAATAAACTTAAACGACATTTCGAAACGCTTCATAGTGAGTACGTCAACAAACCCAGTGAATTCTTCGAATTAAATTAAAATCATATAAAAAGCAAAAATCATTTTTAAAAGAAACTTTGTCAGTGAATAAAAAAGCTTAAATTGCATCTTACAAAATAGCCAGATGTAAAAAACCTCACACTATTGGTGAAGAGCTTATTTTGAAAGCAGTAATATAGATTGTAGAAACTGTGTTTGGAGATAATTTTTCAAAACAATTGCAGTCCATACCTCTTTCGAATGATACTGTTGCTCGTCGAATTGGTGATATGGCTGAAGATGTACAGTGTCGGCTTTTCTCGAAGCTGCGTGACAAATTGTTTTCAATACAGATTGATGAAGCAACAGATAGTAATGAAGATGCTCATTTAATAACGTATGTTCGATTTTGGGATAAAATGTCAGCAGTAGAAGAACTTACTTTCCTGCAAACCTGTAGAACTCAAAACAACAGCGCTCGCATTATTTGCTATTTTAAATTATTTTATGAACGAGGCGAACATAGAATGGAAAAATTGCGTCGGAATTTGCACCGATGCTGCTCGTTCAATGTCCGGTAGATTCCATAGTATACAAGCACTTGTAAAACAAAAATCGCCTCAGTGTGTCTGGACCCATTGCATGATCCACAGAGAAGCTTTGGCTTCGAAAAAAATGAGTCCTTCTTGTCTGAGTATTGTGCTAACTACGGTTGTAACCGTAGTAAATTATATAAAAATGAGACCCCTGAAATCGAGAATCTTTTCCGCACTTTGTAAAGATATGGGTTCAGTACATTCAGCGTTACTATTTTATTGCGAGGCAAGATGGTTATCATGTGGGAAATTTTTGAAACGTGCTTATGAATTAAGAGAAGAAATCGCCATTTTCCTAGAAGAAGAAAACAGACAGGAAGCGAGAGTTTTCGCGATGGTTTATTTCTCATGAAATTGAGCTACTTGGTCGACATATTCGAGAAATTAAATAACTTGAATCTTCAACTCCAAGGAGCAAATACACATATCTTGGATACGAGTGATAAAGTCGATGCTTTTTGTAGAAAATTGGAATTGTGGAACAGAAATTTAAAGCAAAAACACCTAACAATGTTCGCAAATGTGGATGATTGTACTAAAACTTACAAGCTGAAGAAGATTTAAAAGTTGTTTTTGTAACCATTAAAATCATTACGCCATCCTGAGAAAGAATTTTAAAAATTACTTTCTTGCTGACGACACCTGATAGCAGTTACGAGTGGGTTAGGGATCCATTTCATGAGTCCCGGAGGACTCTCAATTGATGAGGAAGAAAAATTCATAGACTTCACGACAAGTGGCGAAACCAAAAGACAATTTAGTAATAAATCACTATTTGAATTTTGGGCAGGAGTAGAGGAGGACTTTTCTGCACTAAAAACAAGGGCATTTCGCATTCTATTACCATTTTCAACATCCTACCTTTGAGAAACTGGATTTTCTGCTGTGGCTTCTTTGAAGAAAAAATATAGATCAGAACTGAGAGTGGATATTTCTAATATTAAGCCTTCCGTCGAAAAACTTTGCTGTGCAAGACAGGCCCAAGGAAGTCACTAATAATTATTAAGTTTATTTTTAATTTAGTAGGTTTTGATTTAGTAAGCTGTTTTACTTTAATAAGTTATTAAATATGTCGAAATGTATTTTGTTTACTGTGTGTATGCATGCTTTCCTTTCAGTCAGTTAATTAATTTTTTAAATAATATTTTCTCTTGCATATTCTCGTGTCTCTCCTCTAGTGTGCCCGCGCCCCCCTAGGGGGGTGCGCCCCACAGTGTGACAATTGCTGAGGTAAGTTGGTTTTTATGTTTTACATTTAGATTTTTTTAATATGCAATGAATTTAGGATCTTTTAACATGAATTCAAATTTAGCAAGCGACTCGAGTCCCGAGTTTCTCATTAAATATGGATCCTACTGTATTTTTAAAGCCTTACTTACCTGACAAATTCCAGGACAGAACTTGAACTTGATATTCTGTCTTGATAACTGCAGTTTGAACCCATTGGTAATCCAAGCGCTGATAAAATAATGGGAACAATTTTTTGATTTAGAAAATATTTTATAAAAATGATTATATTTAAAAAGAAGTTACATTTTGTAAATAAAATTTCAAAAAAGCATTGTACAATTATTAGCAATATATAGAATTTTTAAAAGCAAAATGTCAGCTCACAGCTTAATAATATATATAGCAAGATTAGTAAAGGCTAAATGCAAAAATACAGTATAATGAAAGATAAAATTCTATGAATGTTTATTTTTATACAGAAAAAAAAAACCCATGTTTTTACTACAGCAAAATCTGTTTTTAATAAAATCCCAGAGTAATGAAACATACATATATAAAATGATAAGTTGAATTCGTGGGGACCAACAAAAAACTTCAGCTAATTGAATAATCTCTTAAATTTGTAAAATAAACACATTCATAGAACACTCTTGACTTAAAATGCAAAATACTAGGGAGACTGGGGCACACTGGTATATGGGATACATTGGCACAATGTAGATATTTTTAGTCGATTTATTAGTTTAAAATTGCTCTCCTAAAAGTTAGCAACAGTGAAGACATTTTTGAGGTGAAAGTTTGCAATAACTAGATTTGCAGTTTCTTCATAAAGGTAACTGTCATGCCCATGGACACACGTGTTCTCACCATGGAGGGTCGATGCTGACCCTTGACCCTAGTTGACATCACCCCCGATCTCAGCAAGCTCTCGCTTGGAGAAAGGGGCGAAGAAAGAAAGGACAGTTTCGAACGGATGCAGGGAGAGAGAGGTAGAAAATGTGTCTCTCCTCTCGATGGAAATAAATGATGTTTTATTTACTTATTTATTTCTCTATGATGGGATATTTGCCTGGTTTTGTAAATAGTTCTGTGTAAATATTAAAAATTATGTTAATCCAGAAAATGTTATTGTGGATCTATTGAGTTTGCTTTCTTTCATCACAAGTGGATCAAAACCAATGAAATGCCTCAATAAAATATACGCTCGGAAAAAGAAGATCTACCATTCGCAATTCCACGGTCGCGAGAGTTGCAACATAAAGTGGTTGCCAGCGGTTTGATAAAAGAAAAGTCTAAGAGACTAGCGATGCTCAGATCCCTTATAACTCCGATTTCTGGATATGTGTGCTTATATAATGATGGCGAGCTGATGTGGATATCCTTACAACTTACTGGATAAATCAGGGTTCATACTCATTTATTGAAATTAAATTCCCTGAGTTTTCCAGGTTTTCCAGACACATTCCTACAAATTTCCAGGTTTATCGCAAGCATAAATAAAAGGTAATGATCAGTATTCCAAATAATTAATTAACATTTATGTACTTAATACTTTGAACTAGTTACATATTCATAAACATATATTATTAAAAATATTGAATAAAATGTTCCTAGTACAGTACTGAAACTTAACTAGAACTGGGAAGAAAATAAACAATAAAATATTACTAGTAATACAAATATAGTAGAAGACCCAAAATCTGCACAGCTTGGTTCCAGACCTTGTGCAGATTTTAGAATTTTGCGGATTTTGGGTCATAATAGGAAATTTATTCTATTTCCCTCCACCCCACCCAGAAAAAAAAAACAAAAACAATAAAGATCAAGAGAAACAAATCATCTTTCATATTATCAGAATTGTGATATAAAAATACAGTGGGATAATACAATATACAAAATTATGAGATTATAGTTCAACTTATTCAAACATGTATATTCAATAGTAGTTTAGGACTTTGGGATATTCTAATTATAGTTTTTTTTTTTTTTTTTTTTCATTATTTCCTGTTCTGTAAGACAGCTTTGTTGCTCTAAAAATCTGAGATATTTCTTTCTCAGAGCCTAACCTTGATTAAATGTTATTTTATCAACTTTTTTATCATCCTCATTTGTTACTGCGTCAAAGTGTGTCATGTGATCACAATTGAGTGTTAATTATGTCACTGTCAGTCATTTCAAGGAAATCAATGTTCCCATGAAAGCTCACAAACTTTTAAAATATTTTTTTCAAGTGGGAATAGCTTATTTAGTGTTACTTTGTGGTTATAGAGTAGTTTTCTGAGCTTGCAGCTGGCAGGGCAGATTTCATTGTTTACATTGAACAGACAGTGCGGATTTTAGAGCCTTGTGGATTTCGGGTCAGCGGATTTTGGGTCTCCTACTGTAAGTTCCTTTTCCCCGAGTTTTCACTGAGATAATTAGTTATAAAAAAATTCCCTGAGTTTTCCCGGTTTTCCCTGAGGCGTATGAACCCTGTAAATGTGCTGCTGTGATGATGGTACGATAAATCAGCAAGTACGGATATAAAGAATTGACGTTAATTAAATTGGTACAGCAACTACCAATTGATACTACCACTTGAATAGAGTTGTGTGAATATGCGTGTGTGTTTGCTCCTATGGAGAGGAACCTGACAACTAAAGTTTGACACTGAAGAAATCAACAGACAAGGTGAGTGACTTTTCCTTGATTGGTTTGATACAGGGATAAGTGACATGATAAATAACATGTTTATAATTTTAAGTAAATGTTGGAGCGCATTTATTACAAATAAATAGCTGAATGTTGATTAACATTAGAGTATATATTATAGAGAATGCTGAATACTTTTTATCTTTTTTAAGGAAAAGCGTAGTGTTAATTTCACAGCACTGGGTTGTGGGTGAAATGATAAGTAAATATGAAATATGTATATATAGAATGCTGAATATTCATTTAATGTTATTTTATTTTGTTGCATGAAAAGCATGTTATTTTTATTATTTCAAATGATCAGTGTATTTTTTCCATTGTCCGGGTATTGAGAAGTAATGTTATCTATATAAGGGACATACTTTGGTGCATTGATTAGCATTTGTGTGAGGAAAATTTTCTATTTCAAAATTTGTTAAATATGGCTTTCTTAATGAGAGGGAGGAAAGCAGAACTCATTTTGCTAGCATCGGAATTGGGGTGGAAAGTCCAACCAGAGCAAACGATGATAGATATAAAAAAGGTTATTTTAGGCATGGAAAATTATGATGAGGAAACAGTGAAAGAACTGTTACAGGCAATAATTGATGAAAGGCAAGTGAGGGAAAAAAATGAGATGGAGTTTTTAAAACTTCAATCTCAGGAAAGGATAGAAATAGAAAAACTAAAGTCACAAAGGTTAGATCAAGAGGGGCGTCAAATTATAGTGACAGGTCAGGAAGGGCAAGGTGGAAAAAGATCATTTGAAGAAGTAATTAGGATAATTAGACTTTTAAAGGTCAAAGTTCCGAACAAAGCCGAAGGCTGGGATTATTTTTTCACTAGTCTGGAAAAAGCGTTCAGTAGTGAACAGGTTGAAGATGAATTAAAGGGGAAAATTTTGCTTTGCTTGTTAGAGAAAAAGTGGCTCCATTACTGTCATATGTCGAAGGGGAACAGTATGAAAATTATGAGGAGTTAAAAAAGGTAGTTTTAAGGGAGTTCCAACCGTCAGCTAGAACATGTTTGGAAAATTTTAAAAAAGCGATTAGGGAGTCCGGTGAGACATTTGCCCAATTCACCTCTAGATTATCTTCTATGTGGGACTACTATTGTAAGTTGAGGAAGGCACAAGAGTTTGAGACGATAAAGCAGCTGGTAGTGGCTGACAGAATATTTGAAACGCTTGACTCAGAAACGGCTGTACACATCGGGGTTAGGCAAGGGGATAATTGGTTTAAACCTAAAGAGTTGGCCCAGGAAATAGATGTGTTCTACACGGCGAAGGGAAAACCATACCATACTCCTAAAAATGGGCATAAAAGAGAAACTAGTAAGGACTGGGAGAAACATTTGGATTTTAAGAATGCCAATAAGGGAAATTATGAGGAAAAAGGTAGACTAGATCTGAACAGGAGGGGTGGAAAGGATTTTTCCTGCTATCAATGTGGGGGAAAGAATCACTTAAAAAAGGATTGTTGGAGATTAAATAGGAATTCCCAAACAAAAATACAACAAGCGCTAAATCAGCCAGAGCAAAGAAGGTAGTAAAAGATCCTCAGTCAGACAATGAGATCGAGGAAGAAGCAGTTATTGCTAGAGTTAGTAAATTAGTAGAGTCAAAACCCGAGGGAAACACAAAAAAAAATCAATTGTGTAAATTGGAAAAAATTGACATTAGCATTGACGGGGTGGTCACGAATTGTTTAGTGGACTCAGGAACGGAAATAACAGTTATTAGAAGAGGTGTTGTCCCAAAGATAGATATCAGGGACAAGCCTTTAATTTATTTAAAAGGCATTTTTGGCCCAGCAATAAAATGTCCTTTAGTAAACATCCCTTTAGCGATAGCTAAGGATGGTAGAACGAATATTGCTCATGAAGAGGTATTGTGTGCTATCGCTCCTGAATTGCTTGAAGATATGTTGATACCTCCGGCTATAATAAAAAGACTAAAGGAAAGCAACTCAGGATTAGATCCTAGCCCCCCCCCCCCCCCCGGAGACAAGAGGGAAAGTAACGTGAGTCAAGGCAAAAATTACATTCCGCCCAGCGAAACTGTAGAATCAGGGAATGATTGTATAGGGGGGAGAGCAACTCAAGTCAAAACAGGTGATTCTTGCATTTCAGAGGTCGAAAAAGAGAGCGCAGATAATGAATGAGATAGATGGACATCGGGACGAAATCAGTCATAGTGAAAGCTTATCTTTTCTGCATCAGCAAAGAGAGTGTGAAAAGCTTGTTAGGCAGTGGGAGTTAGGCAGAAAAAAGAAGGGCAATTTTTATGTATCTGACAGATTTCTCTTTCACACGCAAAAAATTCTTGGGGAGAATTGTTCTCAATTGGTTTTGCCCGAAAGGTGGAGGGCTGAAGTTTTAAGATTATCTCATGAATCTCCTTTTGCTGGACACATGGGAGAAAGGAAAACAGCAGAAAGAATACGATACTCTTTTTATTGGGAAGGTTTAAAGAGGGATGTCCATGATTTTGTTAGCAGTTGTCATGTATGTCAGTTGACAAAACCACTAAAAGTAAAAGATAGAACGCCAATTACTCCCGTTACGAGACCTGAATTGCCATTCCAGGTCATAAATGTAGATTTAATAGGACCCATGGAGCCGATCAGCTCTAAAGGTCACCGATTTATTCTTTGTCTTGTAGATGTCCATAGTCGTTGGGCAGAGGCGGATGCGATTACTAATTTATCAGCTAAGACAACCTGTGAAGCACTGTTAGAAATTTTCTCTAGAACGGAGATCCCGAATGTTATTGCTTCAGATAACGGAACGAATTTCAAGGCGGAATTAACTCAGGAATTTGAAAAGCGGCTAGGAGTTAGTCCCAGGGTTTCCACACCACAATACCCACAAAGTAACAGATTAGTGGAACGATGTAACTCCACCCTTAAATGGATGTTACATCACGTTATAAGGAGCGAAGGGAAAAAGTGGCATTTATTTTTGCCTTATGTGCAGTGGGCGTATCGAGAAATACCAAACAGTACTACTGGGGTGGCACCTTTCCAACTTTTGTATGGAAGACCTCCGCGAGGCCCTTTATCAATTTTAAAGGACACTTGGACAGGAGAACACAAGGGATTGCAACTAAGCACGACCCCTGTTTCTAAATATTTGCAGGAGTTGAAAGCAAAACTTGATTATGCGGCAGAGCAGGCAAATTTGATAGCTGGTGTCCAACAACAAAGGACAGCCCGATATTATAATTTACGATCGAGCGATAGGAAATTTAAAATAGGAGACAGAGTAATTGTATTAATTCTTGACTCATTGAATAAACTCTATGCAAGATGGCAAGGTCCGGCAATTATTGAAGAGCAAAAGGGTCTTCATTCTTTTATAATTAAGATGGAGGATGGGTCTAGAAAACATGTCCATCAAAACAAAATTAGACAATATGTTGTAAGATCTAATGCAATTAATATGATTTTTGAAGGTGAGGAAGAATTTGGGGAGGTAGAAAATGTACCTTATAAACAGAAAATTCCAGAAATTTTTGGTACCACTTTGGATAATTTAAAATTGCCAGAACTGAAAGGGAAGGAGTCAAACATTTTACGAAAAATTATTCTTAAGTATAAAAATTTATTTACCAGAGAAGTACAGCCAGCTAAGGTTGGGGTGCATAAAATAGAATTATTATAAGGAGTGAGTAGGAAGAAGCCTCACTGTTATCCAATGCCAATGGCATATCGTAAAGAGGTAGATAAACAGGTAAAGGAATTACTGTGTTTGGGTTTAATTGAACCTTCAGACGCAGAAATTGCTTATCCAGTTGTCTGTGTCGCAAAGAAAGATGCAACGACTCGGTTATGTGTGGATTTCAGAGGGTTAAATGCCGTGACTAAAGTCCCCAGCTTTCCCATGAAAGATCGGGAAGAGTTAATCTATGTTGCAGGGTCAGCTAAATGGTTAACCAGCATAGATCTCTTAAGAGGGTACTGGCAGATCCCCATGGAAGAAAAGAGCAAACCTTTAACAAGTTTTACCATGCATTCAGGACAGTGGCAATTTAAAACTATGCCTTACGGTTTATCAGGCGCGGCCGGCACATTTCAAAGGGAAATGAATTTAGCTTTACAAGAGCACAGTGAGTACGCGCAGGCCTACATCGATGATGTTATCATATTTTCAGAAACTTTCGCTGACAATATGAAACACATTGAAAATGTTTTCAGTCATCTGGAAAAATTAGGATTTTCTGTTCGGTTAGAAAAATGTACTTTTGCGGCGATGGAGATAAAATATTTAGGACATCGAATTGGAGGGGGGAAACACGCCCCAGATGAAGAAAAAGTTGCTGTTATTAAAAATTTAAAACAACCAACTACCAAAAAGGTTAGGTTGGTGCTAGGGCTTATGGGTTTTTATCGAGCATATATCCCTAATTTTGCTCAGATTTCAGTACCTTTAACCAATTTGACCAAGAAAAATTCACCGAGTACCAATATTCCATGGAAAGGAGAGCATGAGAAAGCTTTTCAAAAGCTAAAGAAATTATTGTGTGGGGTTACTGCTTTGGCGACACCTATGGGTAGTCTATGGGTAAAAGCTATGGGTAGTACAAACTCATAGCTTTTGCCAGCCAAAAGTTAACTGAAACTCAGAAAAATTGGGCGAGAATTGAAAAAGAAGCTTGGGCAGTACTTTTTGCACTCAATAAATTTGATAAGTGGATTCACGGGGGGGGGGAAGGTGGAGATCATCACTGATCATAATCCGCTAACATATTTAGATGAAGTGACCACAACGCTGTGCATTGGCACTTCAAAGATGGAAATATGTAATCACCCACAGGCCAGGTAAAAATCATAAAGCGGCTGATGCCATTTCAAGACTAAAGCAGGATGAGTAAAATTAATTTCTGTTTAATTGGTAATTTACCAGATAATATATTTTTAAAATTTGTTTAGGTGTTTTTTAGTTTATTATTTTTGTACAGTGCGCGAAAAAAGTATAAGGACACGCGAAAAATCGCCAAATCTAGAAGCCTTGTTTACAGAATCGTATGCAAATTTTTGCAGCAAAAATAGAAGTAAAACTAAAATATTCCATGCGCAAAGTAATTAAAATTTTCAATTTGAAATCTGCTAAAATTTAAATTTTGATTTTTAAACCTAAATGAAAACGGAAAAAAGTATAAGGACATTGCTTTTTCCCCAGTAATTATTTAAAAATTTGCATATTTGAAAGCATAAAATGACAATTCCGAGTTAAAAGATTCATTTGCGAAAAGAATTTCCCACTCGGCGACTTTCAGTGTGAATTTTTAACGATGCCCAACGGAGCTCAACTTTCTGACTCTGAAAAAGGAAAAATTGTTGCTTTTCGAGAATGTGGATTAAGTGGGTGGGAAATTTCAAAAAGAATCAAGAGATCTAAAATGGTGGTTTATAACTTTCTAAAAAATCCTGGGATGTATGGTATGAAAAGGCGAACTGGGAGACCAGAAATTCTCACTCGTCGACAAAAAAGAAGGATTGTAAGGAGAGCTTGCGAGAAAAAAGAAACCGCAAATGAAGTTAGACAAAATTTGAGTTTACCATGCTCAACAAGGACTGTTCAAAATGTTTTGAGTAAACATCCTCAAGTTTCTTATGGGAAATTAGTGTCACGCCCACCTCTTACAAATCATCATAAGAAAGGAAGAGTTGACTTTGCCAAAAAATACATTTCTCTTGGTCAAAAGTGGGCTGATGTAATTTTTTCGGACGAAAAAAAGTTCAATCTTGATGGACCTGATGGTTTTCGTTATTTTTGGTATGATCTGCGAAAGACCAAGGAAGTGTTTTCCAGGCGTCAATATGGTGGTGGCTCGGTTATGATATGGGGCGCTTTTGCGGCAAATGGAACCACCCCAATTGTATTTATTAACCGTAAAATGAATTCGGACAGGTATGTTGATATGTTAGGAGAAAGTTTGTTACCTGAAGCGCCACTAATTACTTCAGGGGACTATATTTTTCAGCAGGATAATGCTTCGGTACACGTTTCTACGAGCGCAAAACTGTGGTTTGAAGCTAATTCTGTGAATTTACTTGAATGGCCGGCGAGAAGTCCCGATCTTAATCCAATCGAAAACTTATGGGGACTTCTAGCCCGAGAAGTTTATAAAAACGGCACACAGTATCAATGTACGCAAGATCTTGTCGTTGCTATGAAAGACGCTTGGGAAAAAATATCTGTGGACATTTTAAAAGATCTTTCAGGATCTATGACCTCTCGGCTTATTCAAGTGATTGAAAAAAAAGGTAGTTTTCTTGATTATTGAAACATTTTTGAAGTATTTTAGAACATGTCCTTATAATTTTTTCCGTATTTCCTTTAATGTTAAATTTTGTAAAATCAATATTTTGAAGCTAAATTTTGCTTTATATGGGGTATAAGTGTTATCACAAAATTATGCAGCAGAAGTAAGAATTATAAAAATTTCATTTAGGTGAAATGGAAATAAAGCATATTTTCATGCAATTAAATGTTGTCCTTATACTTTTTTCGCGCACTGTATGTGTGTTTTGAATTACTATAATGTTTTTCTTTAATCAAAGTTAAAGGAAAAAAAAAATCCCTGTATCTTACTTTGTAAGGATAGGTCATTCATAGATCATCGGTGAGACTGTTTCGAATATATTATATAATTGGAGGAAATCAGCCTTTAAGGGCAAATTTCGCTCTTAGGTGGGGGCATAATGTCACGCCCTTGGACACACGTGTTCTCACCAGGGAGGGTCGATGCTGACCCTTGACCCTAGTTGACGTCACCCCCGATCTCAGCAAGCTCTCGCTTGGAGAAGGGGGTGAAGAGAGAAAGGACAGTTTCGAACATATGCAGGGAGAGAGAGGTAGAAAATGTGTCTCTCCTCTCGATGGAAATAAATGATGTTTTATTGACTTATTTATTTCTCTATGATGGGATATTTGCCTGATTTTGTAAATAGTTCTGTGTAAATATTAAAAATTATATTAATCCAGAAAATGTTACTGTGGATCTATTGAGTTTGCTTTCTTTTATCGCAAGTGGATCAAAACCAACGAAATGCCTCAATAAAATATACGCTTGGAAAAAGAAGATCTATCATTCGCAATTCCACGGTCACAAGAGTTGCGACAGTAACTTTAATAGTTTTACTCTAATTTTCTAATCTTTATAAGCCTATTTGTAATATCATAATCAGGTGGGGGTGATCATCACTGATCATAATCCGCTAACATATTTAGATGAAGTGACCCCAAGAAGCTCAAAGCTCACACGCTGTGCATTGGCACTTCAAAGATGGAAATATGTAATCACCCACAGGTCAGGTAAAAATCATAAAGCGGCTGATGCCATTTCAAGACTAAAGCAGGATGAGTAAAATTAATTTCTGTTTAATTGGTAATTTACCAGATAATATATTTTTAAAATTTGTTTAGGTGTTTTTTAGTTTATTATTTTTGTATGTGTGTTTTGAATTACTATAATGTGTTTCTTTAATCAAAGTTAAAGGAAAAAAAAATCCCTGTATCTTACTTTGTAAGGATAGGTCATTCATAGATCATCGGTGAGACTGTTTCGTATATATTATATAATTGGAGGAAATCAGCCTTTAAGGGCAAATTTCGCTCTTAGGTGGGGCATAATGTCACGCCCTTGGACACACGTGTTCTCACCAGGGAGGGTCGATGCTGACCCTTGACCCTAGTTGACGTCACCCCCGATCTCAGCAAGCTCTCGCTTGGAGAAGGGGGTGAAGAGAGAAAGGACAGTTTCGAACATATGCAGGGAGAGAGAGGTAGAAAATGTGTCTCTCCTCTCGATGGAAATAAATGATGTTTTATTGACTTATTTATTTCTCTATGATGGGATATTTGCCTGATTTTGTAAATAGTTCTGTGTAAATATTAAAAATTATGTTAATCCAGAAAATGTTATTGTGGATCTATTGAGTTTGCTTTCTTTTATCGCAAGTGGATCAAAACCAACGAAATGCCTCAATAAAATATACGCTTGGAAAAAGAAGATCTATCATTCGCAATTCCACGGTCGCAAGAGTTGCGACAGTAACTTTAATAGTTTTACTCTAATTTTCTAATCTTTATAAGCCTATTTGTAATATCATAATCAGAATTCCATTTAATTTATCTTATAACATATGTTAATGGCATTTATATTTGCACTGTCTCGAACTGCAATCTAAACAACAAATGTCAGCCATGGCACTTAAAAAAAAAAAAAAAAATCTGCTCCTGGAGTAGTTTGCTACAGTCCTATTTTGCACATTGACATTGGTACACGTACCAATGTGCCCCATAATAGACGATAAATTGGTACAACATTCTTCTTCACAGTACTTCTTTTTATTAAAGCCAATTTACTGTATCGTTACAATAAGTATACTGTTGCAAAAACGTTGCTTAGTTTTCAGGTATGTAGCTTTAAGTCCAGTAAAGGGGAAGAGTTCTAGTAAAAAGTCCACTTGTCAGCACGAAACACAAATTTTACTGATTCTAGAACTTTGTTGAACAGTCTGCTGTATAAAATTCACAGGGATTACTAAACAATAACATGTCTTATAACAGTCAGCTTAACATAGATGTATTTAAAAAAGAAAGCTGATGGCTCAAAATTTTATTTCCCGAACCGCTTGATAGTAACATTCTAACTTTATTGATATTGTATTTCAGATGTATGTTTTATTCTTCCACAGCCTGCATTTTGTGGTGGAACTGCTAGAGCTGCAACATTATTACCTTTTCCTCTTGAGTTAAGAGACTATAATATCCATTAATTGTATAAAAATTCTATTTTTCCCCTACGTTTTGAACTACAATTTCAAATTAATATTCATGTATTTTTCCATTTCTGTATCTCAATTACTGTTACTAATAAAAGTGTTAAGTTTGCTATGACCATTTCTTGTTTACCAAGTGTACCAAAATATCCCATCCTAGTACCAACCTACCACATCATGGGGTACATTGGTATAAGAAATATTATTTCCTAAACTAGATGTTACTGATTTTAATATAGCAAAATTTTTCAAAATGATTCGTCGCATACAAAGATTAGAAAACACTCTATAATTACATAGTTTAAAATTTTGAAAAATCTGGGTGCTCACTGTATATTATGTGTGTGAAAGGCAGGCTAAAAGAAAAAGAATAAGAGTTAAAATCAAAGCCCTCCAAGTTAACAAAGGATTTGTTCCTATATTAAAAGAAACTTTCCTTCAATAGATACATTAAACTTACCTTTAAAAGATACAACATTTCTTTATGTATCTATTAAAGGTAATCTATCTATATTAAAAGAAACTTACCTTTAATTGATACATTTCTATTAATGATAAGTTTCTATTCAATAAGGAATCCGTTTCAAATAGTTTTCATTGAATTATTTTTCAATCAGCATTTATATTCAACTAATTTGTCTTAATTAGTGCTCTATTTAATGAAGCTTCAAGGTAAAGAACTAATGTTCATTTTACAGATTAAATGAACCAATAAAAATTTGGGTATTACTTACATGATTAGAGGACTGATTCAACAAGGGTGTTGGTTCATAAATGCAAACTTCTTTGCCATAAGCTGCAGCAATCTATAAACACAATTTTATAAGATACAGCATTTTTTTACAAAATAAAATATTATATTAAACTAAGAAAATGGAAGAAACATTGTCTAAAAATGAATTGATACAGAAATTAAAAAACAGCATTGATCTCTTCTTCTTTTAAATTTTAAACTGGTAATATCACAGAATTTTAATTAAAACTGTTACCAGAGTTGCCAACCAGACAAGGGCAAAAATCAGGAGATTTTTTATTGATTAAAAAACTAAATTTTAAAATATCAGGGGTATTTCAGCTTGAACTACATTTTGAAGATAGAGAAAAAAGCATTTTGGATGCAATTGTTGCCAGAAATACATATTTTTGGAGCACAAACAAATTAATTTTGGGTCATGTCTTCTATTAGGTAGTCAGTAACTTGTAAAAAATTAGGTAACATAAAAAATTATTAAGTTAGAAAGTTAAAAATTGGGATCAATTTTTACTCTTAAGGCATTGGAGGATTAAACAAAACAATGTCAAACCATAAATAATCATTTTTAAGAGTGATGGAAAAAGATAGAAATTGGAATGCTCTAGAACATGATGCTGAACTTCTGTCCCCATTATACATTTATCAGCAAAGCCCGCATTTTTTGATGTCACATACGCATAAGTTCCTGGACCTAGTTGGATTGCAAGAAAGGGGAGAATGCTGAGAGGATTCCTTGCCACGACAGAAGAAAAAAGATTTCAAATTCAAAAAATCACATTTTTCATGTGACGTATGATAAAAATCAGGAGAAAATGCACAATTATCGAAAACCAGGAGAAATGTTTCCTAAATCAGGTTAGCAGGAGATCAATGAGAACTCTGGAGTGTCCTGCCTAAATCAGGATAGATGGCAACTCTGTGATACTAATATGGGCTCATGATTTCAAAACTTTATAGGATTTCTCATTTTTTAAATTTTAAACTGGTAATATCACAGAACTGAAATTAAAACTGATACTAATATGGGCTCACAATTTTAAAACTTCATAGGATATCAGCCAAGGTCAAAAAGCTATGGAGCAAAGTCATCTCAAACTGAATGACTTTTTAAATTTTGGATTGCTGGAATGATGATGAGAAGAAACACCATTAATCAGACCTATAGTTAAAAAAACATTTTAGGAAGTGAAAAGGCCAAGGGCAGAATTTCCCACAGACAGGTTTAAATTTTATCATTTTATTAAGGTGAATATTTTATTTATTTATTTTGCGGGTATGGAAGGGATGACACATGTTCTTTATGATAGCAGGGCTAAACCTGCCCTATACTCAAAAACACTGAAAATTTTTTGCATAATTCAAAAGACACCATTTTGAGCCATTGTCCTCTACAGGTTATGATATTTGCAAAATTCTCTCTTATTAAGTAAGTATCTACATAACAATTAAAGTTGCACAATGTAGTAAAAAATACAAAAAGCCGGTCAAAAGTGTTAAATCTTTAATTGTCACATATTTTTTCTAAAAACAGCTGGAGTTACACTGGAAAAACCATACTTTCTCAGTATATCCCCATAAAAGTTTTACCCCTTTGATAGATGTTAGGTGCAGTATATATTTAATTATCAATTTTTAAATTTATCAATGATGTGTTATGGCATTAAGATGTCTTTGTGTCATTTAAGATACAAATTTTATTGAAATACATTATTAAAGAAATGAAATCCTAGTCCTTTGTTTTAATTTTGAACATTCAGACAATGCATCAATTTTATGAAGTCAGTATTATATTTACCTTCCCTACATCAGTTGAAGAATCCAAACACCCAACTTGAATGTTACCATGTATGAGGCCAGGTATTATCTGCACTCTTTGGAAGTTGCTGGCAAGAATAACAATGTTACAGCCTGATGCATAGGCCTAAAAAAAGTAATTAAAAACCTCTATAAAGCATTTTTATGAAAATTTCTAAACAACTTATTTCATGAAAATATTTATAAAGATTAAACACTTTTAGTATATATATATATATCTGTTTATTATAAAAGAAGATGTCTGTCTGTATTTGTGTGGTGTTGTTATGGACAAACAGCTAAATGAGGAAATACTATATTTTGATCCAAAGGAAGTTCTAAACATGAAGTTATGCACCTTAGGCAATTTTTTCCAAAATCCAGACAAGAATTCTTTTATTAAATATTTTATGAGTTTTTCAAAGATTTTTCGTGGATATTCAGTGATAAGAGCAGAAGTAATGTCTGCAATCAGATACAAAAGAAAAAATTAAAGAAACTCAACATTTGCCGTAAATTTTCGAGAAATAATTTTAAATTATTGCATCTTAAAATCTATCTGTTAGTATGTTTTTGAAGTAAAACTTCTTTAGTCGCGACTAGGGAGTAACTCAGATTTTTTTTCTGACGGAAGTAACGCTCAGTAAAGGAAGTGACGTATATGTCATACACTCCATGGCAAGCACACCTGAAAAAGAAGAACCACGGAAAATCCTACATTTTCGACCGCTCGCTCCTTTCACTGACTTCATTGTTGAAAATGCCTTATCATTATTATCATTATTTAGTTTTTCTTGAGATGGCAACGTTATCCACAAAATATGTATTTAAATATTTCGTTTTGCCGATGGCAACTAGCTGTAAAATTCTATACTCTCTGAGGAGTTTGTGAAGATTTCTGTTGGAAAATAATTTTTGAATTAAATTGTTTTTAAGAGGTCTAATGTTTATTTTCTTGATTGTGTATCGTTATATTGTGGCTAGAACTTATTTTGAGACATACAATTATTACTGCCGTGGTGGTATTTGATGAACATACAAATGCTAAACGCGTTTTAAAATAAACGACTTGGTACAGCGATTAATATTTGGCGTCCGCTTACTAGAAAGCTGGGTTAGAATTTTGACTAACTCTTGATACACTTTAACATTCATCGTGTAAAAATACGGGGAACCTGTTAGGGAAAGAAATGGCGATTTCTCGCCGTTTCTTTGAGACATCAATCCTTATTTATATATCAATAAGCGTTTTGAAGGTACATCCAACATAATATTTTACATATAATCCCAACCTCACAGGAGGTTCTCGATAATCCTTATTTTTAGATGAATAATATACAAGGTTTTGGAAAAGCACAAAGAAATGGAAACTGTCTGCAATCGAACTGGAAAAGTAGTTGGAAACGTCAGTTTAAGAACACTTTTCCTGGATTCTAACCCAATTTCAAGACAGAACAACGGTTTAAGAACAAGGAGATGGAACACCACAATTAAAGGGACAGTGGCTGCAAATGTACCTAAACAGCAGAGGGGAATTTTTGTTTAAGAACACTGTTGGAGGATCATACTTCGATCCCACGAAGGTAAATTTATAGGAAGGGACACTTCGCTTAGAAAGTTGGATAACGCCATTGTTGCAAACAGATGGCGCTACGCACACTGGGTAACTGCGCATCTCAGGCTGTTTATATTTCCATCGAGGCGAAGTAAATGGAGTTCGCTGAATTATCAAAACTTCAAAAAATTAAATACATAGACTTATGAGCATGATACATAGTAATTACTGGTTTCAAATGTGTTTTAATTACATAATTGTCTTATAATACTATTTCGTAGTGAATATAGGCAATAGTTTCGAAGTGAAGTGATATTATTATTTGTCAAATGCCAGTTGCATTGGCCGTTAGGCCATTAAACTCTTAAATATTATGTATGTCGTGTCTGTTATTATTTTGCCCAAAAGATGTATTTTAAGAAATGTTGGTACGTAAGGACTGGACCCTGGCTGCAATCAATCCCAAACAATGGACAGAGCCTGCAGTTTAAAAACATGGATACAGAATAATAATTCGAAACCTACTAGCAGACGAAATCAATGCTTAAGAGCACTGTGATAGAAAAACACAACAAAAATTAACCCCACAAACAGAGGAAAACATCAATTAAAGAACACAGTTAAAGTATAATACTAGACTACGGACATCCCCCCCCCATTAGACCCAACCTCCAGACGGAACAATGGTATACGAAAACAGTTAAAGAATAATACTACAACATGGACACTTCCTGGATTCTAAGTAATTATCATGAATGACCGATGATTCTTACTGGAGATTTTAATGTTAATTTTCGCTCTCAAGAATCTCAGTCATCAGTTGATTTTTTAAAAGAAAAATTTGATCTAACTATGGATACTTCTTGACTTCAATCAACAACGTATTTCAGTACAACGATAGATGCTGTATTTTCAAGAAAATTAGCAAATTTAGAGAGTTAAGTTTATGTTTCACATTATAATTACCACAAACCTATAATTTCATACATAAAAAATTATGATGACATCCAAGTACTTATTTCCAATGAATAATATGAATATAACATTTATATAATCCTTGTGAAGTACATGAATAATAAATATAATTAAATTATAATATGATATTTATTTTAAGTTTAATCATTTCAGTGATATGTGTCATAAACGTCAAAGAAGTTTTACTTCAACCGCGCGTAAAGATTACCCGCATACACTTTTTCTTTTTTTAAAATTAGATTATAAAATGAACATTCAACCTTCTTTTAAACTTGAAATAAAAATATAAATTATGAGATTTTTAATAAATTTTAGAGTGAAATGGGAGTTTGAATTTAATTAGTTGCTGCATTGAAATCTTATTTACCCATTATATTTCTGTTTTGCATTGTCTTGACATGATGCTGAACTTCTGTCCCCATTACACATTTATCAGCAAAGCCCGCATTTTTTGATTATTATTTTATTATGCAAACAGTAATACTACATTTGGGGAAAAAATCAACTAAAGGTATTAAAGCAGAGATTAACATAAATTTGAAGTTATGAGTTTAAAAATGCAATTGAAATTTATTCAGATTCTGATGTAAATCTCACCCCATGAAATAAGTTAACAAATTCTCAGATTTTTGATTAATTGAGGAGTAGCCATTGATAATTTCATGTTATGTATCATTTACAAATTTTCTACTAATAAATCTCCAGTCGTGTCTCTGATAGGGAATTTGTGGGGCTAGGATGGACGAATTGGACAATGTAAAGGGGAGTAATTCGCACCCTTGTAGCCAAAGGAACGGAATATCCCCAGAAAGAATCTATTCATGCTACAATTAAGTGATAACAAAATTGTCATGAAGGAAAGAGGAAAATATATTGCCTATATTGTAGTCTTCAAGCATACCACTCTTTTTTTCTCGAGATAAACAAGCCACAGTATTCAAATAGTGAATACACACACACACAACAAACAGTAAAAAAGAGAGTCTGCTAGGAGCTTAGATGTGGTATAACGAAATTTCGAATGGTTCAGTGAATTCACTTAAGTTGGATGCCTTTAATTTGTAAGCAGAAGTTTAAGTTTTCGGTTCTTGATTTCTTACGATCATGAATTCGTCCAGTTTAAAAAGAAAGAAAACCCAAAGTGAAATGTTTTTAATCTTTCTTCGAGAAGAAATATTAAAGCCGATGATGGTGATCGTGCAGCATCAAAGACTGCAGATAGAATGGACGGGCCCGGACCCGGTGAAAAATCTGTTGCACCGAAAGAAACCTTTGAGGGTGCTGAATCTCAAGCTCATCCCCAAGCTTGATATTGGGCTCTACATTAACAAAGAGCAGGGCCGTAACCAAGATGACATACTAGGTAGGGCTTTGAATCTAGTTTGGGGGGCTGACTAAATATAAGTATTAGTAGTTCCGGGGGGGGGGAGTTTCTTCGAATTTTTACATCTTCACCTAGAATTTTTATTTCACAAGATACCATATCTTAAAATATTCACCATTCATTCCATTAACAATTTTTTCATTGAGATTTACTGCCAAATTCAAGTGCAAGGAACGTGGGATAAGCGCGGCGGCAGTTTTAAGGTTTTACCTTACCCCTACGGAATTCCTGCCCCGAGTAGCAAATCAGTCTGTAAGGAATAGCGTAAGTTTTGTGTTTGAACCGCTTTGTGATTCCACTAAACTTTTGTATTCATCAGTGAATTTACTAAAATCTTTGAAAATCTTAGGGGGGGGGGAGACTTCTAGGTAGGGCTCAGCCCCCGTAGCCCCCCCTCTGGTTACGGCCCTGACAAAGAGGTAAACTTTACTTGATTAAATTTCAAAATAACTTTACACAACAGAGAAGGTGGAATCACACGGACGTGGTTCATAATTTATTATCAGTAAAAATCTTAATATAAAAAGATCTTTCAAGTATAATCTAGCAGATGGTTGAAGTGTTTTTATTTATAACTAGCTGAAGTACCCGTTCTTCGCACGGGAATGAATGGACTTTTTGATATTAATATTTGTTGTGATTACTATTTATTGTAATAAAGAGATATAGCAAAATGGATATCGCGTTATATTGTGTTCAATAATCATGCATACTGAATTTCAAGGCAATCGTTTTTACGGTGCAGAAGGCGATGCGGCGTAGCACAATCTAGTGGCGAGTTTTAGCAAAACGGATACGGCAAAAATATTCTTCGCATTCAGATATCGATGTATACGAATTTTCATGACGATCGGCTGAATAGTCTTGAAGTTCATGTGTTGACGCGACATCTAGTGTCAAGTTATAGGAAAATGGATCGTGCCAAACTCTTCCCCGTGTTCAAATATCTATGTATACCTATTTTCATAGCGATTATTCGCACAGTCAAGAAGTGATACACTGCAGGGCCATCAATTTTCTGAAATTTGGCGGATTTCCCCTAAGTTAAATCAATGTACTCAATTGGCGAGAATTCTGAAGCTGCATCGCTTGAAATGCCCTAATAACTGCATTATTTCTGCACGGATAGTTAAAATTTAATGCTGTATTCTAAGAAAACCTCTACACTTGTTTTCAAAAATGCTATTCCCTTAAGCTCTCAGTAAATTGAGCCAAAAAGCCTAAAACTGTGCAAACCGCTAGAACTCACACTCTAAAAATCGGCCTATCAGCCATTTTATTTTTCGCCAAACTAAAAAAAATTACATATTAGTCTCGGATATCTTCGATCCTCATTGTTTTGCGTATAAAACATTTCATTCCTTCTCTCATTTCTTATGCGCACACGATACATAATTAAATAAATAACCTAAAAAAATAAACTAAAAAAATCACTATTATTCTTTTATTTTTACTTTAAGAATTTAAAACATTTTATTCGGCAAAATCACCACACATGGCAACCAAGATGCTTATTTCACACACTTTTTTCACTACAGGGGTTAATATTACGTAAAGCTTTCTGCGTGGAGAACATAAAAAATCTCTTAAATTCCGGGAACGGAAATTAAGAGAACCCTTCAGGAGGAAAACGTTTTTAAGTGGAGTTTCAAAGTTTTAAAGTGGACTATCATTTATTCTATATTATTTTACATATCTGTGTAAAATTTCAGGCTGACAGGTCCATTTTTGTGGAATTGTATACTACCCAAATCAACAAATTGACAAACAGAATTTCATTTTTATTTATAAGATAACCTGCGCTTGTTTTTAAAAATACCCTCTCATTAAACTGCGCCAAGCGCTAGAATCATAGAAAATCTGACACACTTTCAGATTTTTAAATACGCACTAAAGTGCTATATATAAAAAGAGTTATAATCCATGGGTCTTCCCTATTTTCGTTCCTTCTTTCATTAAGTTGGAAAGTGTATCATTATTCATGAGTGTGATTAAACAAAATTAAAATTGATATTTCTAACATCCTTTTTTCTGGATGTAATACATTAAATGCAGAAAAGCTGCTCAGAAAAATGCACAATTCCAACTGAATGAAAATTTCAAAAACTTATACGCAGGTGTATTCATAACCCAAATAGCAGACGATTAAATTACGATAAATAGCGCCAAGCGTTAGAATCCTCCTCAAAATCGCGAGAATGCTGAAGATAGATCGCTTGAAATCCCTTAATAACTGCATTATTTTCGCAGGGATCATTAAAATTTAACGCTGTATTCTAATAAAACCTTTGCACTTGTTTTCAAAAATCCGTTTCCTTAAGATCTCAGTAAATTCGCCAAGCCGGAAACTGTGCAAACCGCTAGAACTCACTTTCTCGGCATTTGAGCCATTTTATTTTTTCGCCAAACTAAAAATTTTTAACATATTAGCCTCGGAAATCTTCAATTCTTATTGTTTTGCGTATAAAACATTTCATTCCTGCTCCGATTTCCCATGCACACGATATTATAATTTAAAAAAATATAACCTTACGAATATAAACTAACAAAAAAAAAATCATTATTATTCTTTTATTTTTACTTTGAGAATTTAAAACATCTTATTCGGCAAAATCGCCACACATCGCAACCACGATCCTTATTTCACAATTTTTTCACTACAGGGGTTACAATTACGGAAAGCTTTTTGCGTGGAGAACATAAAAAATCTCTTACATTCCGGGAACGGGTGGACTTTCAAAGTTTTAAAGTGGACTATGATTTATTCTATATTATTTTACATATCTGTGCAAAATTTCAGGCTGATAGGTCCATTTTTGTGGATTTGTATACAACTCAAATCCACAAACAAACAAACAAACAAACAAACAAACAGAATTTCATTTTTATTTATAAGATTAGCCAAGAATTTTCTAAACATAGACAAGCGTACTTGAATGTATACAAGATGTAATGATCCAACTTATAAAGATTATTTAAAACTATATCATAAGCTTATTATTACTGGCAACTACAATGTAGTCAATGATAACAAATACATTAAATTACCTTTTTTGAATTCCAGTTTGTGTCAAATATTGTTACTTTTTAAACACATATTATGCTAAAATATATGAAGAGCTGTTTATTTATTTTATTAATTTCTTAGGTAATGGAGGATCGAGGTAATATAATAAATAAGGATTTTGAGACTTTACAGAATCGACTCACAAGACGAGATTCACACAATTTTTTTATTTCCTTTTCTTTCATTGTTTTTTAAATAAATCATACATAATGAATCAATAAGTTCATAATCAGCCTATTGAAAATTTTCTTCCTTTCAAATGAAGAATCAACTATTGCATTTATTTTTTTACAAAACTTGAAATAGTGAACGCATGTTTTGTAACTGCAGCAGATATATTAATAAGTAAAAGTTTTTTTTAAAATTAATTTCAGTTTTTTCTGAGTAAAAAAAATTTTAAACATAAAAGTTCTAAAGAATTTTAATAGGGAAATTAAAATTGCGTGAATAACGTGATAAAATATTACTTTTACAAGAGATACCATTATTTAAATAATGTCTTTAATTGTTGTCATGGAGAATAATTTTTAAATTTACAGTTATTCTTTTATTAATTCTATTTTAAAGTGCGATAGCTAGAATAAACTACTTGAAAAACATAAGACTACTTGTTTATTATCTTCCTTTTTAAACACCACTAGGGAAGAGTTCTCTTCAAAACACTCCCCGTTTTAAATCGCCTTTATCTTCTTTATCTCCCCCCCCCCAAAAAAGAGCTTTATTTAGTACATGAATTCAAACGTTCCGTGTAATAAATCTTTCAAAATATGACTGTATAATTAGGCAAGTCGGAGTGTCCAGGCTGAGTAATTTTTTATTTTTTACCAACTATGCGAAAAACAAATATTTCGCCAAGTATCGAATACATATGGAGAGCTGCTCTTTTGGCTCTTGGCTCTTTGCGGCATATTGTGTGAATTTCCTAGAAAAAGTAGACTACATTTTTGAAATCAGGTTTGAAGTAAACAATGTACCATAAACATGGGTGAATTTCTCACAGGTGTACTGAGACCGTTTAAAATATTTCAGGGAAATATTTCAGCCACAGCTCCCCCAGCTCCCCTACTTTCTACGTCCCTGAATAGACCTACGATCTATGTATGTGAGCTGATGTATAATTTTGTGAATTAATTTCTTCAATAATGAATTTCTTCAATTGACATGTTTCATGTTTGTATGATAATTGTATATAAATAATATTTTACAATTTCTATTTAATTAAAATTTGAACGGGATTTATTAATTTTTCTTTTCAGTATTATTCTTTGGCTATATTTTGTATAAGAGTACACGATATGCGGAGTTTGTGTGTATTTATTAGAGCTATGCTTTATTAAAAAGGGGAGAGAGATTTTTTAATGACTAGAATAAATATGAACATAGGACTAGAATCAGAACACCTGAATGTATTTTATTTAGTGTTAAGAAACAAAGAACTCCACCATCTCGAAAAGCGGCCGTTAACGATTAGAGGCTTACAGTTTTCCGTTAGTTCTTTCGTTTTTCTTATAAGAATGAATAAAAGCTTATAACTACCAATTTTATTACAAGAATACATTTTTATAATGGCAAATGTTATTTGATTGATTTGCATTACACCGAACAATTGAAATTTCTGCAAGACAAAAGTCTAACAGCTAACATTAAATTTATGCAAAAGTGTCGGGGGGGGGGGGGATATCAATCCCTATATCCTCCTGGCTATACGCTGGCTTGCCAAAAGGGGGAGACAGTGGCGGATTTCCCAATAGGCGCATGAGGCGCGCGCCTCGAACCTCATATTTCTAAGGGGCCTCCAAATTCGGTTTTCAGAAAGAAAAAAAACTATATGTAAATATCTGTTCAAGAGACATAAACTTTGTTCATAGTTTCAGGATTGCTTCTAGAGTAGAAAGCGCCTTTGAACAATCTTTTCTTTCGTGACTCCCTTTCCTCTTCACAACATTGGACCATAATCTAAACTAATACTTTAATACGAATACTTTTAGTTTATAAGTAATGGATGCTTTAATTCCGTATTTCACTGTAAAAATATCCAGAAACTTTCCTTGGAAAATAAGGATAAGCTAGACTTACAAATACTATACAGAAAGTATACATTTCCTTTTGAAAACTTTACTGTTTCGTTCAACCCGTCGCTTAACCGAATAGTGGTCTCACGACCTTAAAAAACAGGCAGTTCACTTAAAAATGACTAGAATTGAAAAAAAAAAATTAAAAAAACTCCAGTAGTGTTCCTTAAAAATAATAGGCAGCTGAGGTGCCCTAAATTCCAAGGAAAGTTGCACGAAAATACCAAGAACTTTACTGAACAATATGCAATTCAGTGGATCTTTCCTGAGCTGTTCAATAAAGTTCCTGGTATTTTCATGCAACATTCCTTGGAATTTTAGGTCCCTCAACTGTCCATTATTTCCAAGAAAAATTCCTAGATTTTTTTGTATTGTTTTAATTTCCTCACTGTATTTTATCTCAAGAAAAATACAGGTGCAGAGGGTCCCTATGCCTTTTTCCTATCCGGAATCAATTAGTTGGGTTGGGTTGGGGGATTACGGCCAATTATCTACAAGTGGGATCTATGCCGATGGGTGTGGGTGCTCCCCTTGGGGGTCTTTCTAAGGGATTCTAACCCCTATTTACGTAAGTTTTGGAGGAAACCATGGAAAATTCCTAACGGTTAGGTTGGCGGACGCGACCTCGTTTTGAACTAGGCACTTTCCGTCTCCCAGTTCAGAGTGCTATGCGCTCAGCCACTGGTTGGGCCGCACTGAATCAGATTGTGGCTCAGTAGCTGGTATTGCAGTAGGACATTCAAATACACCTGCTTTATAGATTGCCCCCCCCCCAAATCAAAAAGTGTACAGTCTGATAAGAATATTTCTCATTTTAAAAGAGAAAAGCCTGAACCGCTTTATTCTCAGCTTGAGATTGAAAAATTTGTCAAAAATTAAATATTTTATATTTTTCAGCTGTTCTTCATTTAAATGATTTAGGAAAGGACACTCTGTATTCGGTGAAATTTTCAAATATACCTAGAATATATAATTGTTGTTGGTTGTCACGATGTAAAAGAAATTGGAAACAATAATTTGTCTTCTTTGGAAAAATCACTAAAAATTAAAAATTTAAGCTAGGGATAACCGATTTTATCTTTTTTTTTTTGGAATCGAAACTTTTCCCAGTATGCAATGATAAAAAATTGCCGACCAATAATTAAAAAGATATGAGCTGATACATGTGCGGTAACACTTTTTTGGGGGATTGGGGGAAGATATTTGATAGTTTAAAAAAAGTA
This sequence comes from Cheiracanthium punctorium, assembly GCA_038373885.1. Classification (NCBI taxonomy): domain Eukaryota; kingdom Metazoa; phylum Arthropoda; class Arachnida; order Araneae; family Cheiracanthiidae; genus Cheiracanthium; species Cheiracanthium punctorium. The sequence goes on along the minus strand of JAWZYV010003490.1, from coordinate 71,029 downwards.
TTGAAAAAATAAAGAAAGCAATACTTAGCGTCACCGAAATTTCACAAGCGTGCAAAGTTTCAGATCGATCGGATGATAGTGGGTTAAAATTCATAGACAAATTTTGAACTGGAATGTCATACACAGTTAATTAAAAACTTAAAAAAACAAATGATGATTAATTTTAATTTTTTGTTTTCAACTAAAAAATATTTATGATCACTATATTATAAATACGGCATGTATTTTATAGTCGCAGATGAAAATGCTAAACATTAATAATAAACCTAGGACCGAAGCTTAGAGCATACCCATTATAAAGTGGAATTTATTTTTAAGTCAATAATACTTTTTGTACTTTAACTACTTAAAGTATTGTTTTTTTTTAAATTTATCTGTCTTTTTTTTTAATTTCTCTTTTTTAAATTCTGCAGTTTTTTCATTCTATCTAAAATATAGAATAATGTGTGTGTGTGTATTATATATTATTGATACCTAATTACTCATTATTAATAGTCCTAAACTTATTGACAGTTTTTGAATAAACAAAATTAGACAAAACAGAAAGTTTACTCTTACTATTAAACTTCTTAGTTTTGCAGTTCCAAACGAGAAATTTATGAATATATTTAAATATTTATAAATATATGTTCTTGAAGGAATGTTAAATTTTTGGTTCATTTTATCCAAGTAAAGAATTCTACTGAACTTTGTGATGTCAAAGTCATGTTTCTGATCAAGTTCCCCTTGTTCTGTCCTTCATAAGTACCTGTTAAGTAGTCAAAATTTTCACAACTGAAACAAGATATATGCCAGTGGTCCACAAAAAGTAATTCGACGTAATTAAGTAACAGTGAAAAGTAATCAATATAAAACTGCAGTTGCTGGGTTATACTTAGAGGTATGCTGATGTTTATTTAGTGCTAATCATGAAAAGTGAAACGTAGTACAAAAATTATTGAGGTAAAAAAAATGTTTTTTAAGATGAACAAATCTATAAACATAAAAATTTTAAAATGTTAATACTCCTTTTGTAGCAGGCCCTGACTATCGGACTTACACTTGGTGCACGTGTCCTGGGCACACATGGAGAAATAAGCCAAAAAATTGAGTTTAACACGATATGCAGGGGCACAAAATTTGAGCCAGCTAAAGGACACAAAATCTGAAAAGTGCCCTGGGCACAAAAGTGTTATAGTGAAAGTCAGGTCCTCGTTTGTAGACATAAACTAGATATAAAAGGAATTAAAACATTTTAAAATAATTAGTAATAATTTAAACTTATTAAAAACTTATTAAACTTATTAAACTTAAAGTATTTAATTATTAGTAATAATTAGTAATAATTTATTTTGAGTTTGTGATTTTTTTTTTTTTTTGAGGAGGGGGCCTCAAAATTGAGTTGCACCTTGGGCCTCTCTAGAGCAAAATCCGCCACTGGGGGGGAGAATATAGGTATTCCCACTGATTCTGCACTTTCTGGGGGCCTGAGGGTAAAATTTCAAATGTTTTCTGTAAAGGTAAAATTCGTGAAATATTTCTTCCGGGGAAGAGATGTGTGCTGAGTGCCTGTCTGAGACGACCAGCCCCCCTCCCCCCTACAAAAACTTATATGGATGTCATTTGCGGGGGCCCTGTGATGCATGAACATGATCATTTTAGGGGGGGGTCTGATCTCCCCTCCGAGTCCGAGTAATTTGGACCCCCCCTAAAAAAAATTTCTGGCTGCGCTACTGAAGGTGCCCACAGATTCGAAAAATTCCGAGGAACCAGCTAAGCTGACTTAAATTTCGAAAATCGAATTATTTTAGAAGATATTAATAAAAAACTGAATAAATAGAATGGTTGCCAGATTTCGCATAAAATTATTCATTCCTTTGCAACAAAGCGTTTCCAAGTATGTAGAGTCGCGTGAAATTCACAAACATGAGTTAGAATTACGACCATTTTATGCCAAATTAAAAAGTATATAAAATAAATAACTCAAAGTGTGTTACACGAAGTTGAGAATTTTCAAATAGTAAGATCGCTTAGACAACAGGAGGTTAGAATTAGCGACTATTCGTTTTTCCAAAACAGAATAACTAGTTGTAACTGATTTTAAAAGCGCCATCTTGGCATTAGGAATGATCTGGCAAAATAGTAACTTTCCAAGCAGGGTGAATAAGCTTCGAGTTCCAGAATGCTGGAACCCAGTATCTTGAAAATGAAAAATAATTAAAGTGCAGATTATTTTAAAGGCACTTCGGTCCAGCTGGAGTATGTCCTACCAGCAGACATATTTGGTGGCGTTAACTATGTCTATTTGCCAGCGTGGGGAGATGATATAATTCGTGGTGCTAAATACGCCAATCTGCAAAGGATTATGTATATGAAAATATGGATAACGATTTTCCGGGAACCTTGCATGAGCAGTAATTATAGGTCGTGAGCATGTGTAAATCGCCAAATAATGAAAGTCGCCATTGGTGGCAAGCTATCCTAGCTGTTCCGTAGTTTTTACCAAAAGAAAACATGTGAAGTACTGTTTTCTTAGAGCTAATTATTAACTATACATATATGCAAGTCGCCAAATAACGAAAAATCACCATGGGTGGCAAATACGCAAGGTGTCCAATAGGTTTTACATAATTAAAAATACAGCTGAAACAGATGTTCTGATTTTATTACGCTTTAACTCCTAATTAATATAACTTTTGAATGGCAACATTAAATATCATTGTGTTTCTGAGGAGTGCAAATAATTTTTCCAGTGATTATACGCAGAGTCCGCACTCCAAATGGAGTACAGCTCAGGACCCGTAGAACACAGATTGCTAATAACAAAATATCTACAGTGATATACTGGAGTGGTCTAATGTAGTGTGAAGTTTAAATTTTTATGTGCCAATGAACATGCAAGAACCAAGCACAACGTGCAGCTCAGTAACATTCTATCTGATCCAATCTTCGGGTTTTGTCTGTTGAAATTCTGTCTTTTTTTCGAATAAGCCTTATTAGGGGCCGAATGCCTCATACGAAAAGCGAGCGTAGCGAGTCTAGGAGCCTTGGCCCCTAGTAGTTGGAAAACAAAGTACCATAAATAAACCTCAACAAATCAAGCAAGTGCTGTACATACACACAATATACATACATATAAAAATATATATGATATAAAAAAAATAAAAATTCTTTTGTTTTAAATAAAGCTAATCATAAAGTAAGTGTCTAGTACTTTTTTCTGAGATACACACATCTCTAAACATTTTGAGAATCTGAATAGGGAAAAGAAAATTTTTTTGAAAATCGAACACAAAATGTGTTGTTTTCTTCATTAAACAAGAGCAGATCTAAACATTTTAAAGCAAAAAAAAAAAAAAAAAAAAAACCAATGACAATTTAAAATACACTAAGATTTTCTAGAGTATCACATCACTTATTCTTATGTTATGATGAAATATCAACATACTGAAAACCAATATGTTGTGATAAAATTCCCAAGATTAAAAAAAAAAAGAATGGTTTATAGCAAACTGATAGGTTATAGCTAATAACTTTACAAGAGTTCATTTTTGAGCTTTTTATCAACACTGTCTGAAATATGACTTTTCTTTGTTGCTTAAAAAATAATTCTTACAGTAAAAGGCACTCCTTCTACACTGCCAACTGAATAACAATGATCTCCTGCATTTGCAGCACCAGTCAACACTTGATGCCGATTCATTGTTCTAGAAAATCAGGCTGCACCTAGAATGAAAACAAAAAAATTACCTGCAAATAGATGCTGTAGGTAAGCAAATGAATACTGAACCAATCTTTAACTCTTTGGATCCCATAATAGCTGCTATCATAGTGCCTTCGTTCCCGTAATAGCCTAGTGTAGCCGACGAGGTATTCACTTCCCCCTTACAGGTGTGTCCGGTTAACAAGCGTGAAGAATGAGGCGGGACGATTTTTGATGAATTGGGTTTAATCGCTGGGGGAATTTCCGGTCAAGTGGGAGAAAAGCGTAAAGTTACTTTAAAATTGTGTCATTGCCCAGTGTGCAATGTGTTGTCAAAAGCAGTTACAATATACCTTCTTCTGGTTATCACAATAGGATTCCTCTTTTCCCGAGTGCTTTCTCAAGAAGCGAGGTTCCAAATTGACAAAAATGTGATAAAAGAGCTAGCTTTCATTAGATGGGGGAAGGCATTTTCGAGTATTTCCCTGGGATTCAAAAGCTATAAGATTATCTTGGAGCTGGGAACTAAAGAGTTAAACTGTGCCATAAAATTACTCAATATCCACAGATCTCTCTTTTTAAAGAGATTTCCTCAGTATGTTTACCACACAGTACTTTGATTGGTTATTGTCTGACTACAATGTTTTAATAGAGACAAATAATCTTTTTTCTTGAAAGAGGCCAAAGAAAAAATTTCAAGAATCAATAAAACTTAAAATCCTGAGGAACATGTGGTGGGAGCTAGTTCAAAACACAAAAGTTTGAGCATGACAGCTTCAAGCATTAACTGACTGGACAAAAGGTACCCAACCCACTTGCTCAGTTTTCAACAGCCAAACAGTAGCCTGCCACAGCTGCAATGTCGTATCCACCACATTACTCTTCTAGACAGTCAGCCATTAGGTGATGAATGATTTGACGCATATTGCGGATTTTCATTGCTATGGGTTGTGGACTGAGTCAAATGCCATGTGATTTGGGCTTTGCTGCTGTGATCGTAGACTTGTAGAGCAGTTTTGTGGTTGCAAGGTATTGTGGAATTGGAATGAGCAAGAGATTGATGGGGTTACTGCTGGCACCATCTGTCACTGAAGGCAATATGAAGTTTTTGTAACCTTATTATTATTATTATTATGAACAAAATTGTGACAACATTTCTACAAGTTTCTTATAACTGCATGTATTAATTTTCCCTAAATTAAATTAATCACTCATCTATCAGACTGTTTCTAGTACAGTTCTTTCAAAGATTTATTGTAGAAAAAACTGTTTGTAGTATACACAGGATCAGTGGCGCACCCAGGATTTTAGTTTAGGGGAGGCTGGGCGACATGCAAATATTGCTGAACTCGGTTATAGTGACCTCGATTAGTTACAACTCTCTTATAAAGTCTACATATTTGGTACCACTTGACTGTCCCATAGAACACAAGCCCACAAGCAATGTAACTTGGTATGGAGTCATAAATAATTATCTGCTCTTTTCAGTGACGTTGTAACCGAGATTAACAGTGTTTCGTAAACTAACTGTAAGCATTTATTTAAAAACTTTTTAAATAAATGTCTTTTCTGGTTAGAAATAACTTGAAGACAATAAAAAAAAGAAAGAAAAAAATAATTCGTTAGCGACAATTTTCACTTTTTAAAGCTTTTCCCTTCTAACTTTCTACCTTTAGGGGGGGGGGCTTCAGCACCCATAGCCCCCTCCGTGGGTGCGCCTATGCACAGGATAAAGTACTCTTCAGTAATTTTCTGAGAAATAAGAAATTAGGCATGAGAAATAGATATGTCCCCTTTCCCCATCTGTTTCAAAACCTCAGCAAAACATTAGGTCAAATTAGGGAAAATCATGCATTTTTTTTTTTTTAAAGGTCCCAAAACTAAGCTGTTCAATCGATGTTAATTAAACTATTGATAGATATTATATACTTTTGACTTATGTAGATTGAAAATATCGCATTATTTTATAATGTTATCAAAATACCTTTCTACTTGCTAATTAGGCAAGAATTGGTACCATTTCATCGGGGAAAATAGGAGTAGTACAAAGTACAACTGTATATTTCTATTAACAGTAATGTTAATGCTATGAATGAAAATTCACTGTGCAATGTATTCTTAAATATACGGAAGGAAAAAAATGCACAGAAGAGGATTATTTTGCAAAATATTTAGCTAAGGAAATAATGTCCACGGTTATGAAAGTCAGGTTCAAATTCAGTATATGGCAAATATTATTTAATTCCACCAAATTAATTTCTGACAATTACAAGTAAATTAAATTGTCAGTTTGATTGATTATAACTATTGCTTCAGGAATGTTTACTAAAGGAGAAATAGAAATATCAGTATAGAATTTTGCCAAGTTTAACCATACCACTATTTTACCCCACCTCAAGAAAAAAAAAAGAAATTATAATTTACAAAAAAAAATATTTATTTAAACAGGCTTTAACCCTTTCACAGCCAAAGTGCTCAAGAAGCCCATTCATCATAAATACTAGACCACAACCCGAAAGAGTGATCTTCCATGGGGAATTTCTCCTGTTCGAAGGGAAATCTATGCACTTGTTGGACTTACATACATTTAATTTATGTTTCTTTTATTTGGACAATGGTTTAAGGATTAGGAAAGTATTGACAGAAAAGTTATTCCTCTTTCTCCCTTTTAATAGGGATAACATAGAAAGCCAGAGAGGATTATGCTCTATCCATTTGAGACCCTTCTAAGATTGATTACTTAAGAGGTGACATTCCTTGTGGTAGAAAGAGGGATGAAATTTCCAGCAGTCACCAGGTGAATCTTGGGGTGTTTGGCTGTTTGAGGGCAGTCTAGATAATGGGCATTGGTAATAAAAAGGTTAAACGAATTGTAATTGCTATTTTCAAAGTCTGATAACAGTGATTTCAGCATTATTGTTACTTGCAACAGCTAATTTTGTCACGAAAATGATTAAACATAGGGAACGGGTGGATTTTGAGGTTTTTAAAGTAGCACAGATTGTTTCCTATATTTTTATACATAATTATGAAAAATTTCAAGAGGATCATACAAACAGTGTAGATGTTATTGTGCTTAACTTTTTTTATCTTTTTGGAGTAATTGTGGTAAAAGTTTTATCTTGGTGCGGTTACCCAGAATTGTTACAGAATCATTAAATAAGTGAATCAGGGATCAGCATAACTACATAGTAGGATGAGGGCAAGCTAATCTTTTTTACAGAAAAACAACAATAACAAAAAAATGGTTGTCACTTATGGCTACAATTGAATCATTTCAAGTTGTAAGTTTTGTTAAAAAAACAGTTCACACTAAAAGGCATGCTGAAAATAAACAAGCTTTCAATGATACTGAACTCATTTCTGTTGCAATTCTTTATGAAACCTACTCTTATGTTTGCAGTATCCAAGCTTCTTCTTCATTACTAAGGCTATTGATTTAATGTGAGGAAATGAGGAAAATCTCTCACAAACATTCATGCTATCAATAGATCTTGACGAAAGCTTACGACTAGCTTCTGCGAGTCAAAATTTATACTAAACGACCTCAAAATGGTGACGTTTCTTCATCCGCTGCTAGCAATGCATCACAGTCCTCTTTTTATATCCTTTAGCCATCGAGTGGTGTAATTAAATTTTGGATGCAGATGCAATACATCAAACTGTATCCCTCGATTTTGCTATAAACCGTTTTCTAAATTCCTCTCCCACTATAGAAGAAAATTTAAGTGTGCATTCACAGAAAAAAAAAAAAGAATCTCACATTCAAAGTATCTTGTTTCTACATCATATACTACTATCTTTTAGGTTGAAGTTAGAGCATTAATACTTGTGAAATAACCTTTCACGACATAGGCAAATATTTTTATTTTATAATGCAGTTTGTAAAGTGTGAACAATGCATTAGTGCAGCCATGCTGCAGACAACTTTACTCAAATTTTACCAGAAAAGAAATTAAAATATTTTTGATAATTTAAATATAGAAAAAATTACATCAAACATTTGATTTTCTGTGTACGTTTTGACTCCAAAAATGCAATCTGCTACCGTGACAATCATGACGCTTTTGTAAATGCAAAAATAAATAAGTAATTCCATATTCTGTTTTTAACACAATAGTAACAGACTCCTTTGTTAAAGATTAAGTTGTGCAATTTCACACTTAAACGAAAAACATAAGACATTTTTAGAGTTCTTGGTCTCGCAAAATGAAAATACATAACTATGAAATAAATAGAACTTCAACAGAAGTCATCTTTAGGGCAGTATTTAAGGCACATTGGAATCCATTATCTAGGAAGATTCTGCAAACACCAAGAAAAAAACAGTTAATTTTCCTTATTTTGAGAGCAGGTTGTTTTTCCACATGATCACATTATCAGTCTTTTATATGATAGTACATATATTAAATTTTCTGATTTTTTTCTTTTTTCATTTGATATTCATAGCTTTTTATTATTTGGTGATTCTTAGCCAATTAACGCATGCATATAATCAGGACAGACTTGGATGTTCGAGAACCTACTTACATTTATATACATATTTGGCAACCTATTTGAATTTATCTTTGAAACGACATTTCCAGCAAATAAACAAAACAAAAAAAGTAGTAATACGGCATGAAAATAAAACTTTTTGGGTGGAAAAATCATGGAAAAATAGGAATGGGTTAGTCACACTGAGCGATGGGAGAAAAGGGCGAGTTGGATGAGTTTAATTTACAGGGGAGTTGCACCCAAGAAATGGAGTGGATGGGGACAATAACATGGGGAACCTTGCGGTCTCACAAAGGGCCAGAGTTAGTATATTTTCGAGGGGCCCCCTTCAGCAATGGCCGGACCCAATGATGTTTTTATGAGACTCCCAAAGGGCAGAGGTGCCGACTTTACAAAATTTCTGTGGGTGCCCTAAAAGTCCGTGGGGGGAGGGGGGTTCATAAAATGTTGAAAGTCGTACAAGGTTTGTAATTTTTGATAAAGGATCTCTAAGTTTTTTGTGCTAAGTCTCTCCTAAGTTTTTTGTGCTAAAACGCGACAATTTATTTTAAAGGGGGAGTACAGTTGGAATGTACTTGGCTAAGATTGTAAAATAGTTTTAGTAGGTGATTTTAAGATATTTCGATTCCGAAGATGGGTTTTATGGAACAAGGAAGAAAAATACGGCACACTCATAAATAACGATACACTTTCCAACTTTATGGAATCTTTTCCAACTACCCTTGAATCTTTTCCTATTGTTATTTGCTTCCTTGCTCGTAACTACTCAATCATTTGACTTTTCGTGCACATTTTTAACAGTGGGAAATGGGTAATACAAATAATCATTTTAGCTCCACATAAAATATCCAATATCTGAGGGTATAGATCGAAGAAACGATATCTGTCTCACGGTTTTGGTACACAAATTAAAATAAACTAATTGTACCAAGGATTCGAAAAAATTCAGGATGATTCTTTACAAGCTGCACAACACACTGCAATAAATTCGAAAACTTTCATGAAACTTTCAGAAAAAAATCTTAAACGTGGAACTGCACAGCAAAATATTTATTTCTAAAAGTGGCCATTCTGCAAAATTTTTCGTTTATTCCGGCGTCTAGTACAGCTTGTGAACATACATTCTAAAAATTGTGAAGTGCTTGAGATAATTAGTTTTCTTTTTTGTATTTATATGCCAAAAATTGCGTGTTTATTTCCCAGCGCTGAAGGCGACATTCAAAGCAGAGCCCAACTAAGCCAATGTGAGGCCCATGGCAGACATCTCTCTTGAGGGCCCCTTTTATACTGATATAAGCAAATTTATCTACACATACATAGTGTTATTTCTTCATTTTGGGGCCCTTTCTATTGTGGGGCCTAGGGCAGCTGCCCCATCTGCCCTTGATTTAGTCAGGCTCCGATTCAAAGTTTAATTTAAGTGAATAGTGTGAATTTTGGCATCCGATTATCTGTACTACGGTGAAGCAACGCTGGGCATAGAATGAAAGTCTCCACCGTTGTGTCTTAGTAACGATAACAGCAGACCAGTTAAAATCAAGATTCTTTTTAAAGCAATGAAGTATTTCTGATGAAATGCCCTTCTTTTAGAAAAATCTGCTTGTGCTGGAGTCACCTTAAATTTGTTTGCCTTACGCAAATTCTCTGTCAAAATTCGAGAATTCCTGGGCGCACACCCCCTTTGCCCTTGTAATAAATCAGACCCGAAAGAGGTGTATTACACTATTTCACTTTTTTAAAAACTTTTAGCGATAGAATTTTGATTGGTTTTAACTAATCATTAAAAATTTCTAAGCAAAAGAAAAGTGTATTACTACGTTTATTGGGGAGGGGGGGAAGACATGCAACAATAATATCACAATCAGTCAAATTTCTTGTCATGTAAATGGAAATTTTGTATCAAAAGTGATTCAGTTTTCGAATGTAACAATTCACAATCAATGTTATTCTTGTTTAATCTATCTCATCCCTGTCTGAAAACCTCAGAGTTTTCAAAAAATGTTATTCATAGTATTGTTCTCAGCTCATTCATTTCCTGTATTTTTTTTTTTTTTACATTTTTGTACCCCTATAAACAGCTGCAGCTAAGCCTTGACTATTTTCTTTTCTTTTTTTCCCCAACAAATTAAAAAAATTACAAACATTATACCTTTAAAATAAAACTAGATAATTTCCTCAGAATGAATTAATGCAACGTTTTCTATGTTGAAATGTGTGTAGGACCACATAAAAGATTGGTAACTATTTAAATGGCAACAGAAAAATAAAGCAGAACAAAAAAAAGTTGTTTATCTTAGAGTTAATAATTATTCAAAAAATATTTTGAATTGTTGACCATATAACCTCCAGGCATTATTTTGATCATCCTCCTGAAGTAGAGCTATTTTACCCTCTACCATTATGTGGTCAAATTTGCAAAATTACCAGAGACATACATTTCAGTAATGTGTGTTCATGCGCCCGTAATTTCAATATAATTTTACAAAAACAGCATTGGGCTAGATCAAGAACAAAAATTGAACAAAATATTAGCACAAAATGAAACGGAAGGCATCTCGAAATGTTAGTGTGGTGGACCACAGTCTGTTCCATCCGTTTCAATAAATAACTGAGTACTAAAATCATTCAAAAATAAGAAAAGGAAATGGAGACTTTAGAAAAAAGTGACATAAACATTTATACCATAGAAGCCTCGCCTCAGTCTCATTCAATTAACACCAAAGCGCCGACACTTTTTGATGAATGGGCATCTTTTTTTGTTCCAGAGACATACAAAGTGTTGTATATTAGGTGCTTGTAAACAGACAGACCTTGATGTTCTCTATTTACAATAAAAACAATTAACCCTACTCACTTCGGAATCCTGTAGTAATATTATTAGAACTATCTCAAAACATTTCCATAATGGGAATGAGTCTTTCACCTAACTCCTGTGTTATCTTTCCCGCGTGAACTTCTGATTGTAGCCAGCGGCTTTGTCTCAAGTTCTCCGTTTTCCGGTACTCTTGGGCTAACACAGTCTCATTGTATTCATACATTTTCCCATGGAGGACGAGGTTTCTGGGATGAGGGCTGTGGGTCAGAAAGGGGGTGGCGGCTGCAGTGGACAAAGGCATTGCCTGTGGGGCTGTAGGCAGTCGCACATCATATTGTGAAAAAGCTTTGACTTTTAGAAAGATATTGTTTCCGTGGGCGCCAGATAGGAATGCAAGTGGCAGTAGGGGATAAAATTTGCAAAATTACGAGAGACATACATTTCAGTAATGTGTGTTCATGCGCCCGTGATTTCAATATAATTTTACAAAAACTGTATTGGGCTAGATCAAAGCAAATAGTACCTAATTCCGCTCAAATCTCGGAAAATTAATACAGAGGTAACAAAAATTAACTTAATGATACCTTAAATTAGGTAATTAATTTTGTAAATTGCATTAAAAAAATCACGGCTCTTGCCAAAGAAACAAAATCTGCATAACGGTCTTAGTACACAAATTAAAGTAAACTATCGCACCAAGGATTCGAAAAAATCTAGTGATTCTTTATAAGCTGCACTACATACCGAAATAAAGAATAACACTTCTTTAAAATTTTCGATTTTTAAGAATTTTTTCTAAAAGTTTCGTAAATTATACAGGTTTATTGTTTATTTCAGTGTATAGTGCAGTTTCTAAAACATACATCCTAAAAATCTGAAATATTTGACAAATTAATTTTTTTGAATTTGTGTACCAAAATTTCATTTTTTTTTTTTTTCCCGAACTACATCGATAAGCTGAAAGTTGCTGTCATTCAGTTGCCTTTAAACAGGGTTTAATTTCGATCCAAAAAAGTGCAAGAGCCCTGATTTTTTTATTGCAATTTACAAAATTAATTACCTAATTTTTGTTACCTCTGTATTAGTTTGCGATGTGATAAAATTAATATGAACAGAAACAATTACGCTGGTAATTAAAATTTTAAATTTAGTGTAAATTTTCACCGAGATAAAAGAAATAGTGGAGCTGAGCTCCCATGCAATGCAAATTAAGCACTTCCTTTAAATACATGCAAGTATTTAGCACCCACGAAAACTTTTCTGTGGGTGCTTGAGATCTGACATACTATTGAATTGTTCGAAAAGTAATTTCGTTTCCTTACATAGAACTAAAACAAATAAATTTTCAACAAGCACTGATTTACAAACATGCTGTGCCTAGGCATAGGACCCATATTTGTTAAATTTTTAAGGGATAATTTTATAAATAATACTTTTTTTTCTTTGAAAAAAAAAAGAAAAAATGGAAACCCTCCCCCTTTTTTCACGTCTACCCTCTCTGAATAATCATATTCGAAATGTTCTGAAATCGATTTTTCGGCATTCGTGAGGGCTGTATTTTACAGCAAGAATTTTATGGATATCTCTTTTCTTCTTTGAGATCACGCAGGATATGTGAAAGGAATGTTTCGCTCCCCTATCCCCCATAAGTTAAGAATTTTGGAAAATGTTTTCCATTCTAGCACCTACGCTAAATAACTCACATACTTGCCAAATTTTGTATTATTATCTTCAATAGTTTTGTCTAGGTAAAATATTGACGTACGAAAAAGCGAAATGACTTTCCGAACAACCCAATATATAAAAAAAAATAACCGTCTTTCAATAAAATTCTATTTTGCAGTTGCAAAATGAGTGTCGAGTGCTTTGCAGTTGCAAAGTTCTACCTGTTCTACCAAAGTTCTTGCCTGTTCTACCGCTCTATAGTTACGCCAGTGATTGTCTCATCGAAGTTCCTCATGCTCATCTGAATTATAAAGGACATGGGTGCCCATATAGGGAAGTAGGTGGGGGCTCAGGTCCCTCCCTCTAGCCGTCGGTATAGTGAACATTTTTATATTAGCTAACCTTTTTTTCACTATTTCAGTACTAAAATGTTTGAAAGCGCGATTTCCGATGACCTTACAAATGCGAGAAATAACCCCTCCCCCCTCGTCTTAAAGTACTCATATGGACGTCCATGCCGAAGCACCCACATACATTTGGCCTCATTAAAGATTTACTTTTAAACTTTTAAAATATCACACAACTAATAAGCAAATAAAGCATTTTAGTACTGAAATAATGCAAAAAGTTCCGTATGCTTTACAAATATTCATATTACGTAACGGCATAATTGGGGCGGGGGGGGGGGGGGGGTGGACCCTCCTTGAGTGTACATCACTGTGTTGGGGTTGTCAGACGATTGCTGGTGCTCAGCACCCAACGTAATTTTTTTACAAGCCCAAAGCACCCATATAAACGTCCTTTCCTAGCCCTTTCTGCGTACTTCAAATTATGACTTAACACTAAAATTTCTGTGGGTGCTCCGCACCCACAGAATTTTTTCAGTGGGTGCTTGAGCCCCGGAGCACCCACGTAGTCGGCGCCACTGCCAAAGGGCAGTGGTAGCATATTTTTGAGGGGAGAGCAAGATAAGAATTCCAGTGCAACTTGCCTCTCGATTTGATTAATAGTTGTTGGTGCAAGTGCAACTGACACTCATCCGGGAAAAAAAAATACACAGAAAAGTTATGTTATTTTACTTGAAGTTCATTTGCCAAGCTTTACTGTGCAAATTTAACTATAAAATTATACATATCGCTATGTAGGGAAATGTAACTAAGAATTAAAATAAAAAATACCATCAAATAAAACAGCGAGCAAATTTGATCTTTATTTCCCATTACGATTGTCAATAAAATAATGTTCCTTATGCTTGTTTTGCTGAATTAATGATATAATCAACACTGCCAAATATTTCATCTCGCAAGCATGTGGCAACCAAACTAAGCCAAAACTTTAAATAGCATTTTTTTTCGAAATGCATGTAACTGCAACATACCTTAATTAGAATTACGGTGATTCCTATTTCAGGACCAGATTTGGCATGATTCCAAAAATTACCAATTTGGTGTGTCCCAACTAGCACACATACGTTGGGTTATTGATGGCACGTGGTTGGCACGTTGGGCAAACGTTGGATGTCCATATGGAAATGTCGGTATTCTGTTGGCTAAAGGTTGTGTTGGGCAACCGTTGGTAAACAGCCGTTGGCCATCGGATGGCTGAATGTTGTGTTGGGCAACCGTTGGTAAACAACCATTGGCCATCGGATGGCTGAATGTTGTGTTGGGCAATAGAGATGAGTTCGGGCTCATTTTTTGAAGCCCGAGCCCGAGGACGTTTAATCCGAGCCCGCCCGAGCACGAGCAATATTATTAAAGTTAGAGCCCGAGCCCGAAATTTCAGCTAAAGACAAATAAAATTAACTACTTCATTAATAGGATACAATAAATTTTGGAGCTTCACACACCTTCTAGTCCCCCGTGCCGCTATTTTTAAAAATAAGTACGTCTATTTATTCCATGAATCACTTTTTAAAATCTGTTTCAAGGAGTATGTTCAACAAAGGAGAAATTTTCCACGAGCTCGAGCCCGAACGCAATCGTGAATTACAGAGCCCGAGCCCGAGTCGGGCTGAGCCCGTCTCATCTCTATTGGGCAACCGTACCATTGCGCATGCGCAGAGACACACATTCAGGAAACCGGGAAGCGATAGATTCATGTCCGTTCGCCGTTCCGTTTCCGCCATTGCTTGTTATGATGTGTTGATACACTTTTATAAAGTGATTGATAGTTGAAATCTGAAACGAATATTTATCTTTTCAGCTATATTTCTGTGAATTTTATTCGTTGCATAGGTTCGTAGTAACTTGAATCACGATAACTATTATTATTGATGCATTGATTATAGTTCGATTGTCCATAAGCCTAACGATCTTCAAAGTATGTAAACAAACAACTTACTATGCAGCTATGCTAATAAATATATAATAATTGCACAGTGCTTATTAAAAGATGCGTTTTGGATTACTAAACAATGCTAGACAGCTTAATAATAAAGTTTTATTTGCTCATAGTTGTACAATAGTCGAGAAGGTAAAATTGGACACAATTGTTTTCTCCTAATAAGTTTATTCTGAAAAAAAAATCAACTTGAGCCGTGCTTATATTTTACAAGATTATAATGACTAATGAGATTTCAGATTTAGAAGTAGTTATTAAAACTAACACTACTTCAATTTTGAAATCTCGTTGGTTCACAGTGGTTAATCAACAACAAGGATTTAAATTTGTGCATCAAAATTGTTTCGTTGTTAAAGGTATGTATAAAATATTTTACAGTTTTAAGAATTCAGTTATTTAAATATTTTACAAATGTGTTATAGTACTTTACAGTTCATATATATATCTATATTTACCAACTTCCATTTTGTTATTTATTTATTATTTTAGAAGAGATTTTTGTATCTACACCTGTTATATGCTACAGGACTCAAATTTTATGGAGAAAAATACATAATCTATATGCAATCAAATACTCTTTGAGAGTACTGGAAGAAAAAGCATTTTTATTGCTTTGACAAGTCTCTTCTACTGCGTATTTTAGTTGAATGAAAAATATCAGTAGCTCTTTAAGTAATACGCGGTGACTGAGAGTTCAGGTCCCTGAACTGAAATCAATACTGATTTTTTAAAACTTTTCTTCAGACATTCTATTTTTTGCATTAGAGAAAGGATGCGCTATGGGAAAAAAAAAAAGTTCTCTCTCTCTCTCTCTCTCTTTTTTTTTTCAAAATTTTGTGCAATGGTAATTATGCGGGACGCGTCGTAACTTTTTTTTTGCGTACCATCAACGACTTTTTTCATTTTATGTGCTATAGCGTGTAAGCAACATCACTAATACATTCTGTTGTACTGATATCTTTCTCATAGTCAGATAATATAGATGCACCCGTGTGTTGATACTTGCATGCGTCCTTGCGATACTTGCATGCGTAATGCATATGCATTACGCATGCAATATTTTTTTTTCTTTTACTTTGCAGTCAATATCTACAGTTAACTGAAAATAAAAATAGAACTACGAAATGTCATTGTATTCCATACCAATTTTATTCAGGCAAACTAAAAATTAAGAATCTAAAAAATTACGTAAATTGAAATAAACGTAAAAAATAATAAATAAATATTTTAGTAAAGAATGATTTTTGTGACATTCTTCAGTGACTTTATACTCCTATTGGATTTCCCCACATGAATATTAAAAAAAAAAAAAAAAAAAAAAAAAAAAAGATTAAGCCTCCTTACAAAAGTTTCAATGGAGTAAATTTTCAGATGTTTTGAGGGACACTTTACAAAAGTAACTGTCAAAGGACAA
Source organism: Cheiracanthium punctorium (assembly GCA_038373885.1). Lineage (NCBI taxonomy): Eukaryota > Metazoa > Arthropoda > Arachnida > Araneae > Cheiracanthiidae > Cheiracanthium > Cheiracanthium punctorium. Next base: position 54,613 of record JAWZYV010003490.1, on the reverse strand, counting down.
GGAGGGATATGAATCATATTTCAAAAAATAAGCATTCTTTCCTTTAACGTTATATGTTTTTTCTTTTAATTAATTCGAAAAGTTTTTATGATTTTGGTTTGCCTGCCGTCCTGGTTCTCTAAAACTGTAAAGGATAGCTTCTGAAAGGACCTTCTAAATATTTTCCTGCTTCCGATCTCTTCCCCCTCCTTTTTTTTAAACAGTTCATAAGTTGCACCTGTAATATTAATTTTCCTCATAGTGCAAAATAGGTTAGTTTTCTACAGAGTAATATATGTTTGTAACTTGACAGATCGTTTACTATTTGAAAATAACACATTTCTGTTAGTGACGGGACTAGAGCCGGTTTCAAGCAAAAATGTTGGGAGGGGGTGTAACGACAAAATTTTCTGACGATATATACCAATATGCTTTCAAAAATACACACCGATTATCTGGCCTCTTGGGCGGTTTCCTCCAGATATAGCTTGAATACGCATTAAATCCCCTAAAAGTCCTTCGTCCGAGGCACCCCCCACCCCAGGCAGATACTTAATGTGCATGTTTGCCTTAAATACACACTGCATTACATGATCTGGAATGAAGTTGGCTTGAGGGGACAAAAGGGACTTGTTTACTGGCACAAAACTCACTAAAAGGAAAATCGTAACAAGACTATGTTCATGATATAGTATAACTTATAATAAACTGTCGGCAGAACTGGTAATTTATACACTGAGCATTTTACAGATTGGTGATTAAAGCTAAAATTTGCTGGCAGTCCTTTGGCAACTGACGATTTTGTCGACAAAAGTACTTTTTAGGGGGGGTGGGGTGTCCGCTCGCCCTCCTCCTAAGCGCACAGAAATCCACTGTTGAGGTGGAACCATATTTGATGAAAGAAAAAATGTGACTATTTGATAATATGCTTCGTTCTACATATCTGCCATCCCTTAAAACTTATCTGAATCCGTCACTGCATTTGCTGTTAGTAAAATAATTAAAAACTTTAATTTCAAATTTGACAGTTTTTCATATATCTATAGAAATGTTATGAAATAGCACATCAATTTGTCAAATATAATTATCCAACATTAGGTTTCTGCATTGGCCTAAAATATGAAACTAACTTATAAATGTAACGGTTAACAATTATGATAGCTAAATGTTAAAAATAACCAATTTCCAACAGTTGGATAATAGAGTGACAACATACAGATTTTACGGTGTTCCAATGTATACATTTACACGTTAACCCAACGTATGCATTTATACATTAACATAACATATGCATTAATACATTAGCCCAACGTATGCATTAATACATTAGCCCAACGTATGCATTAATACGTTAGCCCAACGTATGCATTAATACGTTAGCCCAACGTATGCATTAATACGTTAGCCCAACGTATGCATTAATACGTTAGCCTAACGTATGCATTTATACGTTAGCCCAACGTATGTATTTATACATTAGCCCAACGTATGCATTCATACGTTAGCCCAACGGTTGGAAATATGTTAGCAAAACGTTAGAGCATACGTTGGCCCAACGTAAGAAATAACCAGTTGCCAACCGTTGGATAACCGTAAGCCAACGTGTCATTTCAACGTTGCCCCAACGTATGTGTGCTACCTGGGGTATCCCCATCTTGTTTCTAGGAACAAGACACTACGGGAAAACGCACACAAATTACGGACGAACATACAAAATAAACAAATTTAAAGCACTGTGAAATATTTTACCTACATGACTACTGAAAAGCACTTTTTAAAAAAACTTAACTACAGTAGAACCACGGTTATCTGAAAGCACGGGACCATAACGTTTTCGGTGGGATTTTCTATGGTAATCGAGGTACCATAGAAATTTTCGGATAAGCAAGAATTATGGGCAAAGGCCATGTTTATAACCAATATATCCCCCCCTGCACAAAAAAACTTCTTCCAGCTGCAGAATACAATGGATTGCCAAGCAGATTAACTGATTCTGATCACTAGCCTCCTGCTAGATTATTTATTTTATGCTGAGAAATACCAGATGGCAACCAAGGTGATGTCAGAGCGTTCTCCTCGATCCTATTGGTCCATAAGGAGGAGTTCTGAAGCGCCCATACCAGTCTTTCTCGTTCCCCCTCCTTCAAACTAATGGAATAATCCAACCTGTTTGACTAGAAAACAAAATGTTGTAACTTTGGAGAAGAAGCTAGATGCTTTAAAAAGAGTGGATAAAGGACAATTCCTAAAGTATATTTGTACAGATTTGGACATTGGAAGGTTGACACTTGCTGACTGGATAAAAAATTGTGCCCAAATTGAGTCATGGTGTATAAAAATGGGCAGTAATGCAGGTTTAGCTGGAAGAAGCACCATGAAGCCAGCTGAAAACCATAAACTGGATGATCCTCTATTCCACTGGTTTATCCAAGTATGCGAGAAAGGATCTCCCATCAGTGGGCCTGTTTTTTAAGAAAAAGCGATGTCTCTAAATCGGCATTTGTGGCAAACTTTCTGCTGACCCGACTCAGATGGAATGATTCAAAGGCAAATTTTTGGATATTGTGAAAAAGGAAGGTTTAACTTCTGAACAAATATACAACTGCGACGAAACAAGCTTAAACTTCAAATTGATGCCAAGAAACACATTAGCTTCGAGTTCCAGAAGAATGCTGCCGGTTTCAAGACTTCAAAAGAGAGAACAACGCTTTTGGTTGCTGCTCAATGCATCAGGATCTCATAAACTGCCACTAGTGATGATCAGAAAAGCAGCAAAGCCTAGAGCTTTTAAGAATTTGAACATGGAATCTTTTCCAGTAAAATACCACTCCCAAAAGCATTCATGGATGACAAGTGACATTTTCCTTGACTCGTTCATGAAGGAATTTGTTCTGGCGGTGAAACATTTTCTAAAGAAAAAAAAAAGATTACTCAGAAGGCAATTCTTTTACTGGATAATGCATCATCACATCCGTCAGAAGATGAGAAGGATGGTATCAGAGTGATATTCTTACCTCCAAATGTTACTTCCCTTATCCAGCCAATGGGCCAAGGGGTGATTGAAAACATCAAGCGGCGTTATCGGAAACGACTTCTGCAATTTTTGATTGAAGGGAATAGATGATGGAGCGAAGCTATCCAACACTTAAAGTTAGTGAATATGAAAACAGTTGGATACTGGGCTGCTTCTTCATGAGATGAAATTCCAAAAGAATCTTTAGTACCCCGTAGCAGAAACACCGCGACACGGCGACAATGTCGCGGACACAGAAATCTGCTTGCGGACTGTTTTTGTCGGCATATTAAAAAAAAGTTTTTAATTGTCTCCCGTAAAAAAAAATTATTTTTAACTGTCCGCAACTTTCGGGAGCATTTTGCGGCGGCTCCCGAATAATAACGCTGTCTCCGCTCTGGGATGACGTCACTAACGCGAAAAACGCGCGAAAAGGAACGGCCGAAGCTGAATCTAGCTTTTACACACCTCTGAATCCTCCTGGTTTCCCATTTTTATTATTTGCCAACGATCATCATTTTTTATTCCCCCTGCACCATTTTGGATTCGTTTTGCGGCCCATCGCAAAAATGCATTTATTTTAAACGGCCCCTTCAGATAAATACGATTTAATACAATAACCTCATCATAAAAGTATGAATGACTGATAGAAAACGGCCCTTCTAAAAAATTACCTTCTAAATCCGACCTTTCTCACAGATATTACTCATCAACATGCCTTTTACAAATGTTCTATTTTTTCAGATCAAAATATTATTATTATTGCTTTTTTCATCTTATGTTTTCATTTGCACGAGCTGATTACCCTGAAAAGTGCCCCTTCGACAATGTTTTGTTTTTTGCTGACTCAAGCAAGAACTCGATTCACAGAACTACGTGCGTATTTCGCTTAGGAATTGAGGGAAGAGGGAAGAAAATATAGTTGAAAAATACAAAATTGTTTAAACTCATCTAAGAATTTAATTTCCTCAAATATCGGTAGTTACGTTTGATAAATACGTAGTTACGGATTATTAACAATTATTATTCGAGAGTTCGTCGCCAATTGTTTAATTATTCCTCTTCTCTGTTTTAATTGTTTTGCACACTTGCATGCTTTTTCGCTCTTTTTTTTTTTTATAACGATTTACTCTATTTAACCGGCTTTCTTATTACGCATTATTCATAATTATTACAAATATTTACTAACCATAAATAACTACGAATGATATAAAAAGTGTATTAGCAAAACTACATTTTGCGATTCTGAAATTAAGTGGGACTTCCAGAAATTGATCTGAAAATTGAGCGATTTGAGACATTTTGCGAATACAGCACTTGAAATGTATTATGTTTTACCAAAATTAAGCATAGGTGTAGCTGGGGTTATTTGCGCCCGGTGCAGTCCTTTCGTTTTTTTGCCACATTCTACTAAAGGCCAGAGCAGACATCAGTGCGTTTCCGTACGCTACAATGGGTACTCAATGTATTTTTCCGTATCTCCAAAACGGATTGCAGAGAAAAGTATCCCCATTGTATGTTTGGCGTGCTTTTGTGGTTTCACGGGTTATCCTTTGTTGGCGAATCCCGACTGGTCATTAAAAGCCTATAAATTTTTCGATCCCGCACTGTTTCCCCCCCCCTTTTACAAAGCGTGCACGTGCAAATTGACCTTTAAAAAACTCCCCTCATATACTGCAGCGTAGGGCAATCGCACGCGAGTCTGCGCTCGCCTTAACTGTCAGTATTCTCCGGTCGCTTATCTTTGTTTTTATCTTGCCGCCTTCGACCGCGAACCCCCCCCTCTTATTATGCCACTCTTTTGCTTATAAAAAAAAGTGAAGTAATTTCAGAATTAGGTAATTCAGACTATTGATAAGATTTGGTATTCTAAATTTACAAATCATATATCTTCTTAAATTTTGAAAAATTTCAACATTTTACTAAATGAAGAAAAAAAAATTAAAGAAAAGGTAAAGTAATTCTGGGAAAGTAAGTCTTCAGAAAACAAATTGTCATAGTCTAACAGTTAGGTTATTCTTAGAATAAACTATTATCAATTTAAGCTTATTTTGCTTCCAAAAACAATTTTTTTTTATAAATTAAAGTTATATTTAGTTATATTATATTAAATTTATATTATATTAAATTAAATTAAAGTTTATATTTTTTTATAAATAATTTTTTTTTTATAAATTAAAAGTTTTTTTTTCCTTATGAAATTGTTTAAATACTGTCTGTAACAGAATGTTATTTATTTTAATCAAGTTACAAAACTTGCTGCTTAAAATAAAATTTGTAATTCATACGATTTTAATATACTTTTTTAAGATTTATTGTTTTTAAGGGAACAGTTTACACCAAAGATCAAAGAATCAATTTTCTTTCTGCTTGCTAAATTATAAAAATTTTGACACCTTATTTTTAATCATATGCCAATAATACCACGAGAGGCTGCAACTTTTTTACATACACTCAGTGCAATTTCATTGGCAAACAAACTCTTTAGATGGCTTTTTCTCCATGTTCATATTTTCTTTAAGTACATGCTTTAAACATGCTAAGGCTTTTTTTTTTTTTTTTTTTTTTGTATTTGAGATAAAGATTTAATTTTTTTTGTACATGTTCTTTATTACAGTTCTTATCTGATAAATCTGTGCATGGAATTAGCCTTCAGTTTTTTTTCTTTAGTATTTTACAGAAATCGTATGAAGAATACAGAAAGATATGTTACATTTTATTGTTTTACACTGTATCGTATATTAGTAGAAAAACTATATTAGACACAATATTAGATGTATCTGAAAATCCATGCACAGCCTTGTGTAATATATATTTTTATTTTATTTTATTTATTTTTTTGAGTAGTAGAGATTTCTTTTAAATCAGTTTTTTAATAATTTTTACTTAAATGTGCAGTTTAAGGAGATTTATTTTTTCAAAATGTACTATTAGTTGAACATTGAAATGCATCCAGTTCATCATTTGTACTATAGTTTAAAAAAATGCTGAAATGGTAAACTATTTCCTTAAAGGGACTTAATTAGCATGCCACAAAAAAATTAAAATTATTTAAAATATTTTTAACATTATTTCTTACATATCTTATTTATAATAATAGTTTTTATTGATATATTTTAAGATTAAAAGAATAGTGCTTTTTTAAAAACTTATAGTCACATTTCATGAATGAGCAAGCATCAAATTAGAAGAGTGTGTGTAAGAGGAAGAACAAATACATTTCAGTAACTTAATTTTAAATGGTGCTGTACATCCAACAGTTGGATGCAATACAAAATTTGTATATGACTGAAAAAGGAGAAAAAAAAAAAGAACTAACTATGCACTGTAAGTCAAAACACACATTACAACCCTACAAGTTTTGTGGATAAGTCCTAGTCCTTTTCAGATTATTTCGAACCAGTTTTCTGTAATATGCTGTCTACCTATACTTTCTCATGGAACTCAAGTACCCTTTTTGAAAATAGGCTGTCCTTTTTTATTTTTTTCCTGGTGGCCTTTTTTTTTTCTCTAGAGTCAACACTATTTAACAGCAGTGGTTAAAAATTGTTGGGTTTATGTATGAATTATCCACTAAAATTACACGCAAAATTTTGCAGACTGATTATGAAACTCTGAAAGCTTGTCGCAGACAGCTACAAAACTTTCTGCCACTGGGCTTTAGTAAAAGTGTGGCTGCTTCCAGGGAATATTCCTGATATGGAAGAACAGGCCTGGCTGAGTCCAAGCACAAATGAAGACTTAACTGATAAAGAAATTATTGTGGCAGTTAGCTATACCAAAGACGAGACCATTGAAAAGGATACTGGCATTTCTCATACGGAAGCCACAAAAATTTTGGATGAAGCTCTTCAATACATTGAAGCACGAGATGATGCCATGATTGAAGATGTTTTATTATTTAAAAGGCGGTGCGATAAAGCTGCATTCAAACGAACAAAAATCATACAACAAAAGATAATTACTTCTTAATTTGTTAATCCAAATGTTCTGTAAGTAAAACTTTAATGTAACATAGTTGTTGTAATAAATTCTATACAAAATATTAATATTTTACACTTCATTTAGTATTACACATTTTATCATGCCTTTCGGTTAATCCGATTTTCGGATAAAAGTGATTCGGATAACTGGGGTTCTACTGTACTTCCCTGTTGCATTCTGTTATTTTTTTGTCTATTCCTTTTCTTTATTGATTTTTGTAGATTTTAGTACAAATTTTCCAATACCTAAATCGACTGCTCTAAAATTTAATGCTAAAATTTTCTTTCAGATGCAATCATACCTTAGTTAAATTATAATCAAGGCTTGCACTCGCAAGAGTAAATTAAACCATTTGAAATCTAAAATGAATTTTTTAAATTGTAAATGCTAGAATTTTCTTTTAGGTGCAATCATATCTTAGTTAAATTACAGCACAGTGGATCAAATGGTGACTTGTCATATATTTACAAAAAGTTGCCAAGGTTATACTCATTTTAGAAAAAATGCATCACCTGTAATATTAAACCCCTTTATTTGAAATAATGAATTTTCTGTAACACACATATTTGTTTACATCATACATTTTAACTTGGTGTAATCCCATCTTCATGTTTTTCAAATGCACAGGATCCAGCATACTTTCTAATATATTTTCTGCTATGTTGCGAAAGCATGAATCATTTTATGCCAGCAAAATTCACCAAATATGGTAAATCAAGATGCTCATTTTTTCAGTTTTTAATTAGTATCTTTCAGGGTTGGACGGTTTTTACCGTCTTTGGAAAAACATGTTTTTACCAGGGTTTTTACAACCTTTGAGAAAAACTTAATAATTTGACTATTTTTTGAAGATTTATCTCTCCATCAATGGCTGAGAGGTTCTGCTATCGAAACTGGATGGTGGGAGGTGCCAGGTTCATACCCTGGTCGTGCCTGTTGATCTAGCTGTTCGGAGTTTTCCGTGGATTTTTTTTTCAGAAATCGCACATAAATACTGGCTAGGATCCCTTAGGAATAGGAAGGTATTCCCCAATAGGATTAGAATCCTAGTGCAGTCAATCGGCCTTAATCCACAAGCAACCAATGAAGATTTATCTGCTATTTTTTCATTTTCTCTGGGATAAAAGTTCAGGACATTTAATATCACTATTTCCATTTCTATATAACAATATTCACCTAATTCAGTGTCTGATTTGGTAAGTAAAAGAATGCTATACGAAAATAGTTCATTTTAAGGAATATAATAAACACAGAAAACTTTCATCCATGTTTTCATCTTACAAGAAATACAAATTAATAGATAATGTACATTTATCATTATTAAACTTATTAAAACTATTATTATGAGAAGGCACATTACAATATTTATTACAATTATGTAATGCAGGCTAGTTTAATAATTTTTACTTAAAGGAAAATTGCAAATATACTTTTACTACACTTAACTTATCTTAATCATTTTAATGAAAACTAAATGCTTACAAATATTATTTGTTACATAATGTAGTTTGCACAATCACATAATGTAGTTTGCATCATCATGATGTCTTGATGATGATATATCCACATCAATTACATGAGAATACAGTTTTATAAATAGCATTAATATACAATTTATGACTCGGGGAGTTTATTGTATCATTAGGTTTTTACCCCTTTTTCCCAGGTTTTTACCGGTAAAAACCTAGTTTTTACCATGCCCTGGTAAAAACCAGTTTTTACCGGTAAAAAGCCAACCCTGGACTATCTTTTAAATAATTCGAATTACTTTTTTTTTACAGTGTTGGCTTTTCCTTGACCTACTTAGCGAGTGAGCCGAATTTTGGTCCAGATCATACGAACGGTTTAGCCACCTATAGCGAACACGCATACATCTCATTAGCATATTACGCTACTATTAAAGAGGATTTTCAGCCTAAACTGCACACACATATCTATTCGTACTAACAATTTGTCTTTCCTTAAATTCAACTTCCTTACTTACCTCTAAAAACTGAGTTTATAGTCATGTTCATATGAATATAAACTCAGCAGATAGAATATCAGCAGTATCCCAATACTTGATTGTATATAATGTATCATCAATATAAGCTCATTTTTAGCTTTTAAAAGTTAAAATTCTTTTTTAGAAATAACTCTAGAAGTTTCTCCTGAAATTAAGTTGTTCAAATAATTTTTGGAACAAGATATCAATTATTTTAAGCAGCTGATTAATTACAAAAAAAAAAGGCCAATATAATAAAAAAAAAGTATCTTGAAAGTATCTTACATAAAATACTAAATAATAAAATCTTAAAAGTTTTCAATATTTTGATGAATAATTTTTATATCTGCTAATTTTAAATTAGAAAAATTCAATTACTGTATTAATTTTTTTACTTTTTGCAATTTAATTATATATTTTTAATTTAGCATAATTGTTCATTGCTTCAATTACTCCTTTATTGAGAAAAATATTCTTTCTAAAAATGTTCGATGTATTTTTACTCTTTGGAAAAAATCCTAGATCAAACACAAATGCTGGGTACAGAAGAGTCTCTTCTATCACACCTTTGCAGCCAAGGGATTGAACAGGATTAATCTGGGTTTAAATTTTAACATTTAAAAGGTCGTTCCACAGTATTTGGCTTCACAAGCTTGAAAAAAAAAGTTTCATAAAAAAAATTAAGTGCAATACATTATTTTAAAGCTTGAAATCTCTTCTATTAAAGTTCACTAACAAAAAATCTTTATTTTTAATTAAAAAGAAATTACAGCATTTTGTTTGCAGCCATACAGAAAAATGTGATACGTGCGGAACATTACATTTTTAGCTATTATACTCAAAAAATATTTTATTTTGTTTGAAAGTTAGTATGTTTCATAATACATTTTCACCTTTTCAATAATAGTATAAAGTGAAATAAAAATAGTATTTTATCGCAAACTTTTAACGATAGATTTCTTTTTGTCCCATACGAAACAATTTTGAAGTTATTTTTTAACTAATAATATTGACGACAACTGAACAATATTTTTTTCGCTCTTCAACTAGTGAACTAGCTTCCTAAATTATTCAGTTAAAATATTATAGTTCTTCATTTAGCAACTGGGCATGACCTGAGTCAGATAAAATAAAAAAACTATCTGCACACATTATCCAAAACTATCTGCAAACTCATAATAACTCGTGATAACTGAATAGAAACTGTGTATATGAACATGTGTATAAGCATACATTCACACATCTGTGCAATGCGCTTGATCTATAGACTTAAATAATATTTGTTTTAGGTAACTACCCATCTTAAAAAAAAAAAAAAAAACTTGGAATTACTGGAAAATTATCTGCAAGACCTTTGAATGTATCCACGCATGGTGTGTGCGTCTGTATTATCTGACTAAGGACATGACAAACAAAATTGTGTTACTTATGGGATGAAATGCAAAATTTAAATTTTAGACTATACTTATGTCTTTTCTGCACAATTAGTTGCACTAAGTACAAAAAAATATACAAGTAAATAGATATGGTTAATTATAGCTAATAATTCTATACAGTACCATTATTTAAAATCATATATGTCCCATACGTAACAAAAGCCTTGTCCCGTACATAACACAAGTAATTAGCTTTCATTAATTAATGATTTAGTTTTTTAAAATAATTTAAAATTTTGTTAATAACTGTATATTTCTTCTTCTACCCATTAAAACTTACTTGTGAAAATGCATCATAAATTCAGAGCGAAATCCAAACTTATGGTGGTACTTTAATTGTAACTTTTTATGATGTCCCTTAAGTAATAAAACTTTATTTATTAATTTAAAAAAAACTATCTGGTCTAACAAAAAGAAACTTCATTGCAATCTAGTTGAAGTGGTATATAAAACAAAAATAAATCAATTAAAAGCTCTTTACAAAACTATAATTGATTAAAATAGCCCTCCCTTGGCATTTAGAAAATTTCTGTTTTATTTAAATGCACATTAAATTAAAATACGAATAAAATAAAACTTGCAATTTTTTTCTAGCTGTGTATACTTTGATTTCTCTTGCATCTGTTACGATTGCAAAATATTTATATAACATAGGAAGTAATTTTGCTTTGAAAACAAGTTCTTACACACAGATTTCATGCATCAAAGTAAATTTTAAAGTCATAGCCAATATAATAAGCATACCATAAATGCGGAATAGTTACATTTCAACTCATTGTACGCATTAATTTATCTACGAGAATCACACAGATTCTTCTATAATCGTTCATGTTATGTACACTGCTAAATCACATGAAAAACGCATCTAACAAAATTGCAGAGAGCATAAAAAATACACAGAAACCTATACCTAAGCGATCAAGACAAGTTAATTTATAGGAGCTGTGGAAGGTCATAAACGGAAGATTTATAACCAATTTTATTCAGATTTTTTTTCTCCCTCTCTTTTTATTTGAAAAATGGGTGTTTCTAAACATCTAGAGTGAAAGCAAAACTCACCCATTCTACAGATCCTATATTTTCTCCCAAACATTTAAAATGAACTTTATAAATGTAGTTGATTTTATTTGCAATATCTAATGTAAAGAAAGAGAATATTCGCAAAATTTAAAGGGCATACAATCCATTTAATATACGAAATGTTTTTTATTTTTTTTTCGCAATTTCGCTCATGGGTTACAGGTACTAACAACCATGTCACTGAGAAAAGTTCAAAGTTCAATAAAATCAGTTTAATTAGTCATTTCTATTTTGTTAATATGCAATTTATTTGTTTATGAGAAATAAAATTTCTTTTGAATGAATTACCGATTACTTTTTATATTCGCAGTTAAATTGCATGAAAACTTAAATAATTTTAAACTCAATTGTATATCTTTTTAAAAATTGTATATAGACATTATAGAAGATCAAATTTCTGCACAATAAACTGTGTTTTTTCTCATGTTTACTTTTGATTTCTTTGAGCGGGTGAGGGGCAATAAACAAACGCAGCATGAAGCCATTTTAACGAGCGTACCAGTGTCCTGCTGTTGTATGTAAACAATTTGATTTGTATCGTAGCCACACCTTATAATTTGGATGTTTATATATAAAATAAATATTTATGAATAGTCATATATATGTTATTTTTGTAATTTGAAAATGTTGAAACTGAAATTGATTGCAATAACCCTGTTCTCAGCTTTCGTTGCGTCTGGTAACTTTATTTTAAAATACTTGTATTGTGCTTTTAAAAAAAATATTATGTTTATGCATTTGTGAGTATTTAGTTGTAATTTAATCATTATGTTCAATACTGAATGAATCAAACAGATTTTAATAAAATAAAATACATGTAGGAGTGTAATTCCAGTAATAATTTTAGTATTTGAAACTTGTGTAGTCAGCTGTGAGTATATCCTAACTAATAAATATCTAGTTATTTCGAATATTCAGCAAGTTGAATTGTAATAAAAACTTTGCATTTAAAAACGTTAATATTTAAAAAAAGACGCTTTCAATCAACTAACTTACTTTGGCAATTTATCTAGAAGCAGTTATTATTTCGTTATTCATGCTGTAGACAGAGAAAAAAAGCCTTTTAAAGTAACCAAATTTTTTCTTACACATTACGACTTTTTCTCAGAAATAATAATAAAGTAAAATGTCTGGTCATCCTAATATCTCACTTAATAGTTGCAGACGTGAATAAAATACAAAAGCAGGTGGTCATAAAAGTGTTTGGTATGCTTAATCTGCTGTTATTATTTTAGATATGTAGTATCAAGAGTAATGTATATCCCATTAAAATTCATGAATATTTATTCACAAAAATCTGATGTGGGCGCCACATGACTTTTTTGTATGTCTATTAAACTTTTACAGGCCAATGTTTCCAATTGGAAACATTGAATTATAAATTTATTCCAAAATGAAATTTTATCAATATTGTTTTGAAAAAGAAGCTGCATTTCTATCATTATTGGTAAACTCGAAAAAAATGAAAATGGCCATTTTCATATCTTTAAGATTGAAGGGGGACTTAAATTTAAAAATAAATCTTTTATTAGTTCTCAATATTTCACTTATTATTTAAAGGTACATACGTATTATACCGACGATCCACCCAGATGAGCAATTTTTCGCCAAGATAAATGCGAGACGCATGAAATTATTAATGGTTTGGAATATAGGTTTGGCAACAGTTTGCCAGTACATTTGACAAAAAAATAGTTTGGCCAAAATGACCGCCGAGATAATACGTAAGTACCTATTTAAACTACCCATCAGTGTATTCAGTCAGGCCCGGATACATCCACCAGGAATTTTCCTGATGGGACGGTCTTCCTTGTTCTTCCTCCATATCCAACTGCTAACCAGACCATCAAACTTCCTCCCCCCATTTGTCGAGTTGAATAAAATTGTTCTTCGTTCTTCAGACAATACCAGTAGTACTGGTAACCATCTGGACCATCTAAATTTAATTTCTTATCATCTGAAAATATCACAGAAGTCCATTCTGTAGTCCATGACATGTGCTCCTTAGCCCAAGAAAAACGGTTATCAATATGTGTTTGTTTCCACTTTGGATGATGCTTCCGCTTTTTGAAAGTGAATTTTTTGGATCTTTTAATGTAGTTGTAAACTGTTTTCCTTGACACATAAGTAAGTCCTGTTTGAATTCGAGCCTTTGCTCCTTCCATTGCACTTTTTAAGCTCGTGAGCAACTTTTCTTTCATCACGAGGCGTTAACTTTTTAGGTCTGCCAGTCTTCTTTCTCTTTCCATTTCTGTCTGGATTTCTGATAAAGTTAGAAACTGTATTGGAGCTGATGTGCAGTATATGAGCAATCTCTCTAACACTTTTACTATTATTTTTATATGCAAAAATTTGGCCTTTTTGAAAATCATTTAAGGGTATTCTTTTTGACATTCTGGAGAGAAAACAAATAAGGAAAATCTTGTCATGTGTAAAGCAAGAAAAAAACAGAGAAATTACACTAAACAGAGTTTATCACTGGAAAACTAGAATAATCCTGTCGTCAAAACATCTTGGAATAATAACAAAAATTCTTAATGATGCCATTCAATTAAAATAGAAAACAATAAGGCAGTAATTAATAGAAAGCAGATGATTTCATTAAAATTCTTTTGTTAAATACTACACTTACTTGAATGGTAGTAGTGTACCTTGGACCAGTCCGAGGTACACCCGAAATAGGTCATTTTTGCGAGACAGACATCCAATCTTTGTATGATTCACTGTCAAATAGAGTATTCAAAATTATAAAATCTAATGGCAAGAGTATTCCTTACTAACATTGCTTGTATTTTATTCATTGGGTTACTGTCCTTCTACCTTTCTTTACAGAGTTTCAAATGGTAGAAATTATTTCTGTTGTCATTAATGTTTTATTTTTGAATATCATGGTTATGACATTGATATTTTCTTATTTAATGATCGGTTAAATGTTGCTTACAAAAAAAAAAAAATCATTAAAAATAAAAGGTTCCTTATTTTTCTAAAAAAATCTAAATGTCCTTCTACTTTTTTAATGCAGTGTATGATAGGTCTAATGCCTTTATAAGTTTTAATAACTTAATATTAATTTACATTAAGTCATTTTCAGTTTAAGTTAAATTACTTTTAGATAGTGATAAATAAAATGTAAATTTCTTTTAAATATCAAAATGAAATTATCATGCTTTTTTTTCTAGTTCTATACAGATACGAAACAGAATTTTTCAGGTTATGCATTAAATTTCTTTAGTCAAAAATATTTTTTTTTAACTACCAGTTAAAAAACAAAAATAGATCTGTTTAATTGTTTAGCTTCTAAAGTATACGTGCATTCTTTCACAGTACAAAAATTTATATGACACCATAAGGGGGGGAAAATGGCAGTGGGAGGGGGGGGGCAAAATCATTAAAAAAATCCTTTGAAACATTAGTTTTCAAATTTTAGGACAATTTCACTTTTTTACACTTGATTTCGACATTCTGACATACACACTATAGGTCAAAATTAAAATTTTCAAATGGTAGCAAATGGCTACCAAGAGCAATGGCAAATGGTAGCCATATTTCAAAAAATGGTAGTCATTTGTTAATATTGCAAAATTACATAATTACCGTACCAAAAATGATAAAATTATGCTCAATACTTACATTTTAATATTTGAAAAAAAAAAAAATGAAAACATTACAGAGAACAATCTTGACACATGGAACACCCAGAGTCTGTTGAGCTCTTTCACCACAAATTAATTGCATTGTTAAAATTTTGATGGCAAATGCCAATGTTAAAATTCCAGCAAAATGTCCCTTCTCTCATGGTTCTCTAAGACCACGGAATTCTAGATTAGACCCACGGCTGAGCTGTGTCCAGCTTCAGAATTCCCGGCCATTTCACGCAAAAAATGGTTTGACCTATCAAAGCTTGATGCAGACGGATTGAAACCACTTACCAATGTGATTGAATTAGACTGTTTTGGACCGTACGGTCTCTGTCTGCCTGAAACAGGCAACCTGTGATGGTGCCCCATCTTGGGTAAAAGATAGTTCATTCCCAAAGTTACAAAGATTTATTGCTCATTTGATCGGGATTATGAGAAAATATCCCCACAATGTTTAATTTTGGAGAATACACTGAAAATTTTTGGTAGCCACAATGGTGATTGCATATCATATGCTATATCATATTAAAGTGACAGACATACTAAAATAGTTTGAAATTTTTCATTTTTTTAACCACTAAAAGTAGGTCTGGCACAGTTAGCAACAACAGAACTGTCTGGCAACTATAAATTTATAATGCTGAAAAAAATAGAAAATGATAAAAAAAGAGTCTCTTACAATTTTTTCCTTTACAGATCAGATGCGCAGAACTAAACACAACCGCTCCCAGCTAGACATACTGCATCCTTACTTAATTTCAATAAGGAACGAAATATCCAAAAACCAGCAGCACTGAAATTCTTTCTCGAAAACATTTCTAGCTCTTATACTAGCATGTTTAGATAATATTTGTGTTACTTTTCCTTGACGCTTATCTGCAAAATATTTTACTTATTTTTGCTGGTCTGCAGAAGTAGAAAAGTTGGGAATCACTGGTTTAGGTTGTACAAAATTACATATAATAAGATTTTTTTTACGATTAGTAAGAGTTTTAAATTGTAATTAGGGAATTTATTCTATGTTAGGTTAAATGTGGTTCAAAAGGAGTAACTCTATAAATCAGGGGTGTGGCCAGGAAAGAATTTTAAAGGAATATGAAGCACATTCGTGTATAAATAAACAAAATTTCAGCATAATCTAAAAATGTAAAAGCTCATGCTAGTTAATTGGAAGATTTTGGCAAAAGGAATATATTCCCATATTACTCCTTTCCTTTTTACTGCCTATGCCCCACTATGAGCATATCCTACGGTACATTCACAAAGTATCACTGTGTTTAAATAGTGTTTGCAGAACTATAAGTAACAATCATCATCATGTTTGTTGCAGGAGAAGCTATTAAATGTTATCAGTGCAGCTCAGATCAAGAACAGAAAGGTGATGACAACTGTGGAGCTTATGAGTCTTTTGACACTGAGAGAAATTCTCAGATAGACTGTTTAGGTGAAGAGGCTGTAACTCCTGGAACATTTTGCTATAAAAGCATTCAGCAGAGTCCCAGGGGGTTTATATGTAAGTAACTAGAATATTTGTTATTCTTTGATTAAATGTAAGGAAGTAAAATAATAATAATTATTATTATTATCTTGTTGATGTGTATTAACTTGAAAATGAATCCAAGTATGTTGGATTTTTTATGCTTATTGTTAATGATTTTTTCTATTGAAGTATGTTATACAATGGTTTTACTAAGTATATGCAAAGATGTAAGAATTAATGTGTAAGATTCAATGGAAGTCTAGCTAAGGAATATATATAGAGAGAGAAAGAAATAGGAATTGTAAATTATAACTTAGAATCAAAATTCAACATTGTTTCTCTCTAGTACATGGGCGTCGGCAAGGGGGGTCAAACGGGTCACTTGACCCCCCCTGGAAAATGTGACCTTTAAAAAAAAAAAAAAAAATTAGGCATAATATATACAAAAAATGTCACTTGCCCCTTTTCCGGAAGTAAAGTAATTTATGTATTTTAACATACTGCATCGACTCGCTGTAAAATTTCTGTAAAAAAGAAAGATTATTTTCCTAATTGCTGGCATGTTTCAACCAAAGACAAATTAAAGGGGAGGGACGTAAAGGGCGACCGCCCTCTCGTTAAAAAAATCAATTTAGAAAACCCTATTTTACTTCCATAAAATGGATGTGTTTGTGTATGTGAATCTTCCAACTAACACCTCCCCCCCCCCCCCCCCCACACACACACACAAACAAAATTGCATTAATCCGTCGCAGATTTCAACACATGCATGGCAGTGACGGATTAATGCAAGTTTGTGTTGGGAGGGGGCGGTTAGTTAGAAGATTGACATATACATCCATTTTATGGATGTAAAATAGGATATTTTACATTAATTTCTTTTTTCTCGGGGGGGGGGGGGGGAGTGGTCGCCCCCTCCGCCTCCCCTTTAATCCGCCCTTGCACTGTACATAGCATTACGTACGATTACGAATGTTTAAAATACTACATACAATTACATTTTTTTGGTTTAAAAACAAATAAAAATATCATACATTATTTTTTGACTTTAAAGCGTAAGAGTTGTATTTAGAGCTTAGTATAGAGTCACTCCCTCTCCCCCCCCCCCCCCCCCCCCCCCCCCCCCCATTTAACCCGCCCTTGATGCATGGCACCTTTACAAAAAATCAGAACATTTTCATATTTTATCTTGTAATCTTATTTGTTCTAACATTAATATTTACGATACATTCTTCGCCTGAATTGTACTTTTATCGTTTCAAGTTTCTTATCAGTTTATTTGTCCCACATAGTTCTATAGTTTTATTTTTAAATTCCATAATTTGCTCGTCCAGCGTATTTAAAGAACTAAGTTTTTATTTTCTTTCTATTGATTATCAACAAACTAGATTCTACCCAAGACTTCGTCTGCGTCGGCTTTAGAATTAGGTCCAGAGAGAAATGAAGCATGTGTGAATGACAAAAAAGAAATAGTTTGATGACACTAGCACTATACACCAAAATGATCGTAATAAATCTTAATTTCTGTGAATGAATTTCTGCAGTTACAGAGATATTCATCTAGCGTAATGTATTAGAATTTTTTTGAGTGCCCTTGTAAAAGAACTGCATGAAAGGCATCCTATTATACTCAGGAGTAGTGCAGCTTTCTATTTGTGAAAAAAAGTTTTAGAATCGGTTCAGTAGTTAAAGAGATGTCCATAGAACGTAATGTATTAGAATCATTTTGAGTGTCTCTGTAAAAGAACGATTTATGCTATATCCATGAAAGGTAGCCTATAATACTCAGGAATAGTGTGGCTTTTTATCAGTGAAAAAAGTTTTAGAATCGATTCAGGAATTACAGTGATACCCGAAGAACGTAATGTAATTCTTATGAGAGTCCCTGTAAAAGAACTATTTACGAAATATGCATGAAGGGTAGCCTATAATACTCAGGAATAGTGTAGCTCTCTATCAGTGAAAAAAAGTTTTAGAATCGGTTCAGTAGTTACAAAGATGCCCATAGAGCGTAATGTATTAGAATTATTTTGAATGTCTCTGTGAAAGAACTATTTATGCTATATGCATGAAAGGTTGCCTATATGTTAATCCAGGGTATAAGCTATCTTCTTTTCAAATTTTTTCCAAATCCATTCAGCCGTATTTGCATGATTGAGTTACAAACACCCAAACACACAATCATACACATTTATAGTAGGATTTGAAAATTTATGAACTCCAAGAAACACGTTTGACTAAATTCTTTCTTATGCTTTTTATTTTGGCGTAAAACTGATCTAATTTCCATGCGATGGGGCGACGCCTCTGGGCCCGTGTTCAGCCAAAGTGTGTCCGCAAATTTTTCAGAATGTGTTACGAATTTCATTTACAGATCCGTAATTAAAATCTTTATTTTAAAATAGACTAAATTTTGAATACATAATTCTAGAATGATATAAACGGCAGAAATGTTAATTCTACCATTTAAATATAAGTATTTTTACAACCTTCGAACATGCATTAAAAGTACCATTGCATATAAGAAATACTTCCCTCCCACTCTCTTTCCATTTAGCATTTATATGAAAACCATTAAAAAGAGCAGTTTCACACACACACACACAAAAAAAATTCCTTCCGTCTATGTAAATCCATGTATTGTTTTTACCAAGTTGCTGATAGCATAGCCTGTATACACCCTTTTTTTTTCCAGAGCTTTCCTAAAGTGCTTTCAAATAGTGTTTTGCTTTTAGCAAAACACTATTTGAAAATACATACAAGAATAATTTGAAAATTTGAAAATGCATACAAGAAAAGCGGTGTTTGCTTGCAAACTTTGCTTTTCTTGCTTTCTTTTCGATGCATTTATTGTGTTCCTAAATCTTCAATTTTATGCTCCAAAATCATGTTAATTCTGATCTCGAATCTTAGTTTTCCTCTCGGAAACTATTTTTTTGTGCTCCCGAGGTGCTCCCAAATGGAATTTTTCTGCTCCCAAATGGAATTTTTCTGCTCCCAAATGGAATTTTTCTGCTCCCAAATGGAATTTTTCTGCTCCCAAATAGAATTTTTCTGCTCCCAAATGGAATTTTTCTGCTCCCGAGGTGCTCCCAAATGAAATTTTTTCTGCTCCCAAATAGAATTTTTCTGCTCTCAAATGGAATTTTTCTGCTCCCGAGGTGCTCCCAAATGAAATTTTTTCTGCTCCCGGGGTGCTCCCAAATCGAGTGTTGGAGTTAACATCCCTGTACACGCTTAATTCAAAGGACGAAAATAACGATCAAAGAGGGAGTGAAAGAAAAAATTGTTGGTTTCGACTTTTCTACATCGAAACCCACAGTATTAACGCAAAAATGCTCTTTAAGTACTCCTTTTCCGCGAAATCCACACCCCGCTTTCTTTTACAAAAATACTGATAACGTTCGCCCCGAAAATTTTACTCTGCTCATTGATCGAAAAACGCTCTTAAAGGAGAAGTGCATTTTCAAGTACGGAAAGGATCGAAAATTCGCTCCGACTGATCGAATTTCGCTCGTTTGAATTAAGTGTGTATAACATTATGCAATTTACTCACTCTAATATATAATGTACCGATTTTGCTTCACTTTGTGTTTTGTCCTGCTCTGCTTCCCACGTCTTCATGGAAGTGCTAGTGGATTAACTGATGTCTTTTTGGGGGGGGGGGCGTGGGGCATGTTTTGTCCTATTACCTGTCAGAAAAAATGGATTAAAAGTGTTCAAGGAATGTAATACAATAACATAATTTTGTTGTTTTGTTTTGTAAAAATTTTTTAAGTAAAATAACTACCAATGGTCGATTGAATAAGACACTGGACACTTCTTTGATCGACGTTCCGATGTCGTATTCACTATCGGAAATAATGCTGTTTTTTTCCGATACATCAGATGAAGGCTAAAACTTGCATTCTGATAACGAAGAGTAGAAGACGGATGGGTGTTTTATTGCGTGTATTATGGAGTAATAAGCACTCCCACAAAAGAAACACTTTCCCTGGCAAGGCTGACTCACCCTCCCTGTTAAAAAGCACACTCCTTCTTTGATCGATTTCTCCCTATCCCTCGAGAATAGGGAGCAGATAGAATATGGTTTGGTTTGGTTTGGGGATTACGGCCGATTAGCTACGCGTGGGCTCTAGGCCGATGGGTGGGGTGCCCTCCGTGGGGGTCTTTCTAAGGGGTCCTAACCCGTATTTACGCTAAGTTTCGGAGAAAACCACGGAAAACTCCGAACGGTTAGGTCGGCGGGCGCGCGATGGGACCCGAACTCGAGACCTTCACACTTCGCCCGTCTACCATTTCCAGTGACATAACCACTATGCCATGGTGAGGCTAGAATAGGGAGTAAATTTTGTATGTCCCTCGGAAATTCTGAAGACAGTGCATTTGTTTAAGAAAAAGGAGAGAAATCCATGCTTTTTGATTGGTTGATCGGTGTCGAGATTGACCTAGCAAGTACAAAAATATTCACTTCTTTTATTCGACTTTCATCGTGCTAGCACCAAATGGAGGGTCGCGGCTATTTATCCGAAGAATTGGACTATCCGGGAGAGAGAACTATCCGTCACTGTTTTTCTCCGATAACAGCGTGGTAGAGCTCTGGTCTGAGTTCTGGCCTACCGCACGGCTGTCGACCTAACGGTGAGGAGTTTTGAGCGGTTTTCTACACGTGAATACACATTAGAACCGATTAGTATGTCCTCTGCTCAAGGCATTTCTACCTGTGGCAGAGAGAACTCCTAATGTGCTTTGCCTTAAAAAAAAAAAAACAAAAAAAAAAAAACAACAGAAAAATGGGGGTACATTATATATTTGACTGAATTGAATTTAATTTAATTGACAATAGCCACCAAATCTTAAGTCAAGTCCTTCATCTGGGTAATCAGCATGACTTATTAGGCTAATATACTAATATACAGTCTACCGTTGTTTTTGTTACTAATGCCCTCTGGCAACTGCAGAAAGGAGCCAGATCCTCTGTATAGAACGGCGATGATCGAAAGAGAGTAGTTTCCAATTTAACGAGTCCCAGTGGGTAGAAGACCGATTTAGCTTGGGGTCGCCAATCTACGGTCTCGGGGACCGATTTAGGTCAAGTTAAACAAAAATCAGATAAGAGACCTAGCACCCTGATCGATTCAGAGGTATTGTTTGAACATGAAGGACGTTGGTGTCACGAACAGATTTTACGTTCACGACCTCCCATTTGCGTACACGATTTCACAGCAGTCCAGCCGAGAGATTTTGTCAACCTCTCAAGCTCTATCCCAAGCTGGTGCTGCGTCACATTCCGTTTTCTTATGCGATAAGACTTTAGAAACTAGGCCGCATTTTCTCGGGGAAAAGCAGTTCTGCCAATTTTTCTTTTATTGGCCATCGAAATTTTCACGACGAATTTATATCCCCACCAAGAAATGTATATTTCCCAATAATTTTGTTTCAGATTGATTTTATCACTTCTTTCCCCCTCCCCCCGCCCAGTGACTGCTAGTATTTCCACATTTTGACCCACCCTGGAAAATTTTCTGGCGACGCCCATGCTCTAGTATGCCATCAACGCCCCATAAAATAAGCTCTAGCATTCTTTCTCACAACTTCAATGATTGATTCCTTAGTATTTTATTGACACATGTATTCAAATCTTCTGTAGCAAGGGCAGTCAAACTTGCTTTATCAAGAGCCAGAATTGATGGATTTTAGATGGTCTTGAACTACAGGAAAGAACTTTTTTTTTTCCAAGAAAGATTAACAATAACTGGTGAAAGAGGAGGAGGACTTATTTACAAAAGTTAGCACAAAGTATATAATCAGGACAAAATAATACTAATCTTATTTTTTTTTATGTTTTTTAATACAATGCCACAGTCCCTTGTTGTTTAAAAGATCCTTGAAAATTTAAACAGGCAATGCAAAATTATGGAGTTTTAAAAATTGTGTCTGGAACAAAAATCCTAAAATTATAAAGGGAGTGCAAGTGACTGATTTTAATTTTCAGGTACTTCAAATTGTTGCGAGTCTTTGTACTCAGTAGCTAAGTTCATCAAAATTAATCTTCCAACATATCAGTCTGTTTTAACCGATTAGCATTTAATTGAGCTAGTATGACTTCTAATAAGTCATTAACTTTTGACAACTGACTGCTAGCTAGATAGATAACATTCATAACATATTCACTTGAAAATCAACTTTTAAAGAAATATTTTACAAATTTGATTCATGGGATCAGTACCATTTTTTAAAAGTTTTTTTCCATTAGATTTCTAAGTTTTACTTCTAGATATTGTGATGTTTTAACGCATCATTCTTTACATACTTTATAAACATATTTTATTTTCATAAGACCTGCGCAACTCATCTGCGAGAGCAGCATGTGGTCCGTCAATCACAGTTCGTCCTCCCTCTCCCTGTAAGCCTACCCTGGAGCCATTTAACTCCCAAGACCTAATAAAACAGTTGAAAGTTAACTTAAAGCCTTTTCTTCAGTGTTTGTATTTTAATAAACAGTTCCAGTATGTTATAATTACAGATATCTCCCTTTCCCAAAGCTCGTTTTGGATTAGACACCTATGGATTTATGTGTGCATTAATGATGTATTTTGTTAGACTAGAAACAACTGTCTGCATATTGATAATTTTTATTTGTGCTTATCTGTAGTTTGGCTCTTAAGAATGGTATTGCCTAAAACTAAGCAGACAGAAGAAGGTGGGAAGGCTTGTAATCACTAAGATATTTCTGGAACCAGAAGTTTCATGCTTGAAATGTCATTCAGTTCTTTAGTTATTGACAATGAATCTCATCAAATTAATTAAGAATTTTCTAAAATAACACATAAATAAAGTGATAGCATGGTTGGTTCAAGTTATACAGAAAGTCCACCCTTTCTCAGCTGCAAAAAGCTGCACCCAGTGTTGCAGGTATACTTTATGACATCTTAGGCATAATAGACTGCCCTGCTTCTACTGTGCCATAACTGACTTTGGTAGCCCTCTTAGTATGTAGCCTTTGGGCTCTTACTGCTTTCACTATCCGAAATGATCATTTTATAATATTTTGATGTTTTACAAAATTCTTAGTTAATTTTAACCTTAAAGAATCAATTGTTTTATTATTCTTATTAATCATCATAATTATTGACTTATCACCAGCTAAATTAAACTGCTCCTGTCTTTAAATTTCATACTTCCTTCATGAATCATTCTTGTTGTTATTAATAAACACACAAAAGAAAAGCTATTTTATGTAAAAATACATTCAATTAATACAAACTGCATGATTTCTAATATTTTTAATTTATTGCCATTCTGTATAATAAGTGAGTTACAATAAAATCTTGTAATAATGAACTTTATTTTTACAGATATTTCAGAGTAATGCATAAGAAAGAAAATATTAGAAGAAAATTAAGTAGCAAAAATTCAGTCATAAAGAAATTTCACTTTAAAAAAAAATTCTGTATTGCAAATTTGATCTTTGATTTCCTTGAAATTTGTCAAGCCAAGAGTTTTCTGTATAAAGGTAATAGGCTGAAGTGACTTTTAACGTTTTTGCTTCTTTTTCAGGGGATGGCAGATGGCGAACTGTAGTACGACGATGTGCACAGATATCCGAAAGAGGCATCAATTGGGGTTGTGACTGGGGATATAAAGAAAATGGTGTCTATTGGGAAGAATGTTATTGTGCAGAAGATGGTTGCAATGGCAGCACAACTTTAGTTATGTCAAATTTATGTATTGCTTTTTTCTTTCTTGTGACATTTTTTGTTAAAAAGTACTTTATATGAAACTGTTAAATGTGTGGAATTTAGATGTTGCATTTATGCTATTTCCAAAAAAGCTCTGGTAATACAGATACAAATCATTTTGTATATTGTTTTATATGTACATTATTTATTATTATTATTACTATTTTTTAATATGGAATTCTTTTAGAGTGTTTATTTGGAAATTTCTAATCTAATTAGAAAATCAGAAATTTGTAATATAAGTATTTGTAATGTGTGTATACAATTATAAGTTGTTTATACTTAGAAGCTGTGTGTTTCTGTATTTTCAAAATTTTCTCTTCAAAATTATTTAAAACTGAGGGTAATCATGAATCTATTTTTCTTTAATCTAATTGCTTAAAATTATTATCATTAAATGGTTTTTATTTATGTTAATCTTTATGACACACATTTGTTTCTTTATCACAAGTCTTTTAAGAAGCTTAATTTTGTAAGCTTTTTAAGATACATTCTTCGCAATATTGTTAACATTTTAAGAAATACTCTATAAGTACTGTGCATTATTATTATTATTTACTTTATCAGTACTTATTTATAGTTAACTATTCAAAAAAATTCTTTATTTGTGCATCACATATAAATATTAATGCCTTCAATGTTTCTTTTATGACAGCGGAGTTTTCCTTCTGTTTGAAATTTTTTTTTTGGGCTTCTGAGTAAATTTCTCATGATAATAAATGTTTATAAAATCATGTGAAATAAATCTTAACTAATTGCTGTATCATTTTAATTATATTCTACAGCTTATAATGAAAATGAAAAGTCCCCCCCCCTTTTTTTCCCCCCTTAGAATAATTACTATCTCAGCAAAGTTGTAACATTTGTGTTTCTTTTGTGGAAATTGCATAGTGTATGTCCCGGTGTTAAAATAAGTTCATTTTATTTTTTGATTTATTTAAATTTTAACTTTTTATAATAAGTTTTTTCTTTTCTTTATAACAAAAATTTATCATTACTTGTGATAAACATTAATTGTTTTTATCATTACTACAATCCGTCCATTTTATAAGGTTTTTGCAATGTATTTTATGATGAGACAAAATAAACTATTTTTCTTTTACATATTTTTGTTCTTAATTCATCGAATATTGCACTAGTACATGTTTGTTAGTATCTCAAAATGTACTTATGAGTTGTTTTCACTGTAGAATGTTTAAGCTTTCATTTTCTCCATAGAAATGAAACAACAACAACAAAAAACATGTTATTAACACTGTTACAATAATTTGATAGATGTAAATTGTCACTTGCTGGTAAAATATCACTAAACGACCAATACTGTAGTTGATCCAAATTGAAGAAAACTGATAAATGTATGAATGTTACTGATAACTGATAATGTATTTTAATTATTGATTGTATTCTCATACAATAATTGATGCTTAGAGATAGGTTAAAAGATTTTATCCATTATCTTATAAGAAGAAATATTGCGAGTAAGACTTCCTTGATATTATTAATGATTGGTTTGTTCACCCTGTAACTTACAGGGTGAACAAACCAATCTCTTATAGCCTATAAGAGATGCATGTAGGAATTATGAAAGGAAACAGAACACAGAAAAGTGAGAAGGAAAGAGACTAAAGGCAGTTCGGTATGTCCAGAGCTTGATCATACTTAGGTGGAGCCCAGGATAGACTCCCATACTATCACAAGCCTTTTAACCGATTCTTGACTGCTGCTGTATTTTTGCAACATAAAAACATTTTTAAGCTTTCCAAAATTGAATTTAAATATTACATACATATTTATGCTTGAGCAAGCTTATATATTTAAAAATTATTTTTATTTTAATATTTGTAACCCATTAGTATTAGCTCATATGGACAATAAGTCAGGGATGGCTATTATATGACACGCTTGGCAAGTTTGGCATGCTAGAAAAATTTCCTGGACAGATCAAAAATTTGTAATTTTCTCTTCTTCTTTAAAACATAAAATGCAAGGTACTGATACTTTAAAAAAAAAAAAAAAATGCATTTCAATTAACTGTAGTTTTGGTACTTTGATTAAATTGTATTTACTTCCCAAAAAATATGTCTTCAAGTTGATCTAGTGATGGGCAATTATCTAATAGATATTGCCAAAGAAATTTAATTTTTTTAAAGTTATTATTTCAGTATATATGAATTTCTATTCTAGGTAGTCGGGATATTTAGGCCCTGGGTTATTGCCCCCCTTGCCCATGTGATAATCAAGCTCTTGGTATGCGAGAGAAAGATTAGAAGTAGAACAACTTGCATTTGCATTGATACCTAGACTGAGTAGTGTGATTCTCAAGCATATATTTTCTGCCAACGTCCCAACACATGGTTGAAATATCCTTGCTTGTACCGATATTGTCCTCAAACTTTTGCAGATGCCACTGAGTATGACTAGTGTAAAAGAAAAATTAGCAACATTCATATTAAAGCAGTCCATTAGCAGATTGATGGCACGAAACGGCATGTCCCTTCCCCCAAACAAATTAACCCTATACCATAAAAAATTGACTTAATTTGAGTTATTAAAACTTAATTAGTTTCAGAAGTACCTTAATAATTAGCAGTAGTGTTTCATTAGAGCAATAGTTTTCCCTAGTTAGTATATCAATATCCTATAATCTGAATGTAAATCGAATCTTAGAAAATTTGTCTCCTAAAGTTACAAAGTGACTACATTTCAAAAGTAGTTGTAGCTAACTAAATTTGTTAAAAAGTAATAGTATTTGTAGTTAACTACATTTTTTGAAAAGTAGTTAACTACAAAAAATGTAACGATGACCTATGACCACTGTCTATAGCTTACTTAGGATCAAAGCCCTCACATCTGATTATGGGCCCTGGACCCAGGATGAGAGACTACCTCCTCACCCTTCCATTTTACAGTTGTGTGCTACATTATTATTGCATGGTTATATCTTACCAGTACTCTCTTTAGAATGCAATTTAACCTGAAAATACATGGTATAGTTGAAGAACTGAGTGGATGAATATGTTAAATGACATTTTTATAAAATAGAGATTTCCAGGCAGCAGAATATGTTTAAAACTGCATTGACTATTAGACATTCATTGATTCTGCCAAACTCATTGTAAGGCAGTTTTCAGTCAATGAACAGGAAATAAATGAACTGATGAAAAAAAGACAATGAATTGTCCCTTAGCATGTTCTTCCACTCAGCTCTTCAATGTTAAATATTTTACAAGTCCAAACTAAACTTTACTTCTAAAATTATTTTACTTAAAAACAACCACAGAAAGTATAATTATTTAACAAACTAAGATTAAAGTAAAAGTAATTACTAAAAACAAAAATTAAGATCTACATGAGTCATAGACATTGGCCAGAAAATAAGACTAGTAATAGTCTTCCAAAGTTTCTTCTGACTAAAATGATCAATGACGTCAGAAAAGTCAAGAGTCTTGGCCAATTCATTCTCACCTGCTAAAATTTCTAAATGGTTAAGACGACTTTGGCCTGCTGTGCTCCTTTGCCAAGTTTTGAAAGAGTTTGCCAGTCTACTAAAAGACTTTTCAGCTGTACACACTGTTACTGGAATAGCATAAAAAAGTCTAACTGCAGTACACAGGTTAAAAAAAAATGCCTTAAGATTTTTATTATAATGGAGTTGAAAAGCTTCATCGGGTCCTTTTCTGATTGGAAGACTACTATAAACACTCTTCATATGTAGAATTTCTTCAGCTAAGCTGTCAGAATGTGTAAATGAAAGATACTTTGAGACAAGATTGGTGGTTTTAACTGTCAGTTCATCATTTTATAGGTCCATGAAATTCAAACCTAGTGATAAGTCTTGGATGATAACGGATGGCAAATTTGGTCACAGCTTGAAAATCTTGTTTTTAAATTTGCCATGACAAAATCCAAAACAGGAGAGACAACAGAAGATCTCAATTCATTTGATGTTTCTAGCTGAAGTTGTTCAGTTATCTTATCATCTGCACTGAGTTTTGTAGGTGAACAGATAAAAATCAGTGAGCCTTACAATACAGCGCGTGTTTTGCGAATTAAGCCCAGCTTTTGCGTTATTTACGTTGCGTTCTTCATTGCATTTAATTAATTTTTTGTATTTTTATTATTAACTTTATTTTAATATGACTATTTGTTGCATCGTGAGGTGTTCAACAAGGTGTGAACTGCAAAAGAAATCAGGAATCACGTCGCATCGATAAGTAAAATTATTTTTAATCTCGGTGATTACTTTTATTCTTATGTTATCTGAGTACATAATTTTAAACTTATATTTTCTTCAGAAATGTCTTTTAATTGCATTTTAACTGTGCGGAAGAGTGGATATCAAAAATGTTGACTAATGACTCCCAAAAATGTATAGTGAGGAAGTTTTTAAGAAATATTTGAACGACGCGAAGTATAAACTAAATTATTGTAGGCTTTTTTATTATATTTATTAGGTATAGCTTAATAATTTTCTCTAAAAATTACTACTAATTATTGCAAACATTATATTATAGAATAAATAAAAACTTTGTGAAAAACACACATAAAATGTTACTTATAACAGGATACGATCGTTTCGACTGAAATTTTTTTTTTCAGTTTTCTTATAGTCAAAGCCCTTCGTCTGAGACGAAGTATTTTGAGTGTTTTTTCCATTATATAATAAATTTTTAAGCTTTATTATTAGATATTATTAACGGGATATCCTCTGCATTTGAGTGCAGTCATAAGTTACATTGAAGAGTTTGTTGCTAGTAAATATAATTCAGACAAATGTTCTAAACAGCAAAAAATAAAAATTTGTAAAAAAAAAAAAAAGTTATCTTATTTTATAACATCATTAAGTCATAATAAGATTAGTGTATGTTCGATTCGACGAATTGTTTAAAATTAATATCCAATTGAATAATTCTGGAAATGTTTTAATATATTGCCATTCTAAATACCATCTTGTTGGAAGGGATTTGTTTTTAGTATTTAAATGCGTATTTGTAGGAATGAAAAAGTGTTAAAAGAAGTCTCAATACCTAACTGGGTGTGTTGTGTTAGCGATACGCGAGGGCGATCTGCCAAGGATGGAAGTTCCTTGGTAGGAGGACTTTCTAACGGGTTCTAACGCGTATTCACGTTACATCTAGAGAAAACCTACCAAAACTCCAGACCCGTTAGTTCGACAGCAGCGCGATGGGACCGGAACTCGGGACCTTCTCACAGTGGCGTATCCAAGAATGCTGCGATGATGCAATAATTATTAAATTTGAGTATATCTGCATTTTACTTTGGCACAAAAACACATCCTTAAATAATGAAAAAACCTGTAAAATATCTTTAATGTTTGATAAATATAGTATTTTGTGTAATATTGTTTTGCAATTCGCTGTTTTCGGCTATTCGAATGTTTTTTGAAGCGTAAGTTAAAAATCAGTCGTATATCATAAAAATCGAAATTGAGAAAAAATATTGCAATAATGCACTTGAAAATTTGTCTAATACTCAAAGATTTTTGATTATTTCATTCATTTTTCAATTATTAGTAAGTATTAATGATTATTATTTGATTACAAAAGCTTAATGAAATTAATATTCAATTATATTCAATGCAATTTCAAAAAATCCGAAAATATTTTAAACAACTGTAAAATAAAATTTTTAAAAGCTAGGAAGAAAATATTCCAATGAGAATTAGTTCAGTGCATGTAAATGTAATATATTCAGTTTCAAAAATATACTTCAAAAATTTAAACGCGAAAACCAATGCTGAAATTTTAAAAAATCCGCATCGTTCACATTGAAAATCAGTTTCAAGTGGGCTTAATTCGGAATTTGTCGCCAACGGAGGAAGGAGACACGCGATAACCCGGCGAACTAATGCATTTTCTACCGGCTCTTGGCGACGCTGCCACCCCTTGATCCGCACAAAGTTCGGACAGACTACCAGGCGCCATTAAAATGAAAACAGCAATCGATGTGTGAGAAGAGGCTCCAGTTAAAAGTAAACATTTCCCCCTCCGCGGATGGCCAGCTGTTGATTACGTAATGAGCTTGCTTCAGCAAATTGTTGTTTTAAACTGAATGTTGTGTAACAACACTTGATCGTTCTATTTATTTATTATTTTTGATATTTATAACATTGGGATTTATTTTAAAAGCACTCAGCATTTCTTCCCAGACAGCATAGCAAACTTGCAGCAAGCTTGAATTAAGCTTGAAAATTCCAGTCGTGTAAGCTTGATGCAAGCTTGAATCAAGTGTTCTAGTTTACACTTGCCCAGCCTGCATTAAGCTTGACATATCAAGCTTAATTTCAAGCTTAAAAAAATTTCCAAAAAAAAAATTTCTTAATACACGGGGCACCCGCCCCACATACTTTATTTTTCAGCACATTTTTCCCCTTTATGCTGTAATTTTAAGTTAGTTTAATCTGTTTCCATCGAGTGTCTGTGGCTAGACTAGAACCTGCAACCTTTCGATTAGTAGCCGAGTGCGTTATCCATTCAGCCACCAGAGCCTTGTGCAGCTATGAGTAAAGTTTGAAGTGAATTATTAGGCGGTTTTCTGGCCAGATTGATAAGTAGGCGATATGTTATTTGTTTTTATTTTTATTTTTCCATGGGATACATCAAAATTAAAATAATTTTATGTGTGATTTAGAGACTCTACTAATAGGGAAATAAACATAATATAAACTTAAGAGCAACACATGTTTTAAAACTTTCGCAACACTCATGAGCAATACTGCCGCTGGCCAAAATCGAGACAAACGACTGATTTTGAAATCAATTTCGTAGTATAATTGTATTTTATTTTGAAGAACTTCCATATTTGGAAATATAGAATGGGTTTGCTTACTTAACACAAATTTTGTGTTAAGTAATCTGAAATCAAAGAAACAGATAGTTAAACATTACTTCGAAATGCTATATCACAGTTGCTAACATAACATGTATGGAATACAAACACTTAGCCATTTTTGTAAATATTTCTTATAATAACAAATAATTGAAAAATTTTGCTATTTTTCAACGCTAAAAATTCTCTTTACAAATGTGGTTAGTTATTTTCCTACATATATTGGTATGCTATATCGATATAGAGCATTTTGAAGAATTAAAAATAAGTTTAAATTAATTTATACAAATGTAAATTTGAATTATTTTCATTGTTCATACTTTATAATTAAAAAAATTATTTAAATTCTGAATTTTTTTTAATCCTTTGTAATTTTATTTTAAAATTACAAAAGTGTAAGATGTAAGATTTTTGGGCCCTAAAATCTGTAGGCCCTGGGCAGTTGCCCCGTTTGCCCTGCCGGTAATATGGTACTGGTAATAAAAAACCCATCCCCGTTAAAACACATCTTTTACGAACTTTCAACAAATTTGAGGACGCTAGACAATTAATGTCCATTCTCTTTCACAGATGGAGCCATCACCGCACTTTGCAAGTCAAAATCCAGCTTAAGCCAACCTTGCATTGCCAAGCCAAATCTCAAGCTTGATTTAAGCTTATGTGCTGCCTGGGTGAGCATACCAATTA
This sequence comes from Cheiracanthium punctorium, assembly GCA_038373885.1. Lineage (NCBI taxonomy): Eukaryota > Metazoa > Arthropoda > Arachnida > Araneae > Cheiracanthiidae > Cheiracanthium > Cheiracanthium punctorium. Next base: position 22,741 of record JAWZYV010003490.1, on the reverse strand, counting down.
GTTGGCAGTGTTTATTTGATAGAGTTTTCCTGCACAGGGCGCAAAGCCGCACGGCGATTAAAAAAAATAACTTTTAGATTAACTTTATTTATTTTTTGGGGGGGGTGGGGGAAGGGTTAAACTCGCACCGGGCGCAACATAGACTAATTTTAGCTGAAATTCAGTATTTTAAGGACAATAGAGGTTCATGTGAAAAACATGTGCATTTAATAGAGGGTCAGGGTAGTGCACTTTTGCGGTATTTTACAGAACTTTAACCCTTCAAAATATATATTCGAAACTTCATTAAAATTTAATTATAGTTCTAAAATGTAGATGTAAAAGATTTACTTCTATTTTTTTTTTTCTTTTTACTTATTTGAGGAGACATCGGTTGGATGTATGAAGCCATCCACTTCAGAGCACCGGATATGGACCCATCTCAGGGACGAGAGGCTGGGCATAGCGGATTAAATTGCTCTCTGGCGATTTGGCGTGCAGTATTTGGCGTGCAGTCAGACTCCTTTGGCAAGAGTCGTTTCTCCCGCTGTTACACACTGCACGCTAGGGGTTGCCGCCCGCATGAAATTTTATCTCTAGGGATGGACGCGAGACGAAAGATATGCGTCTCGCGTCTCGCAAAATAGCCTAAAAGCTTGTCTCGTCTCGCAAAAATCCCTATATCGTAATGTTAAAAATGTCTGTCTCGTCTCGCAAAAAAGCTGTAAATCTCTGTCTCGTCTCGCGTCCATCCCTATTTATCTCGCAGCTATTTACAGTTTTCTTGTTATCTTTTTATTTTTTCTTAATGTTTTACTTATGTCATTGACAATACAAGAAATTTCCAGATTTCACCGTTCAATTTTTTTTTTTTTTTTTTTTTTTTTTTTTTTTTTACTGTCTTTATACATAGACAATGTTTTGACTGGTGTTGATAAGTGATTTTTAAGAGATATTAAACTTTAAAATTGGAACACATTTTAAGAAAGGCTGATCTATGCAAACGAAATAGTTTTTCTGCTCTTTTCGATTTATAAACAGAGCGCTCAACTTTGCCTTACGCTGAGGCCTGTAGGGTGATTATGGATTGGTGCAATTTATGGGATCTGCATCAGTTATGTTTCATCAATTTTTCATTTCAAATAATTGCATTGCTTCCGCACTTTAGCATTGAAAGACTAAAGTTAGGAAGCAACGCTGGACGCATAAGGGGACTAGTCAATTTAAACATCCTAACTATCCTAATTTAAACATTGTAAAGTAGAGAGCCTGCAGGTTATGACTTGTAAAGTTCATTTGCATGTAAACTACATCTATTTTCATTTGTGTATTACATGAAGTGTGCTTTTAAAAAAATTACAAGCAAAAAATATTCATTAGAAAAGTGTGTTTAAAATATCGGTTCTCCATCCTCTAAACCTAGCTGTGGGAATTTTCGATATTTTCGATTAGAATAGAACGACCTCAGAATTGCTAACATTAAGATACTGTATAGGATAATTTAGGATTTTGTTTGTTTAAAAAGAAACAAAAAAAAAAAAAATATAGCAATTTTAAAAGCCAAAGTAAGGGGGAAATAAGAACGAATGAATTTTAAAAGAACAGATAATTAAGACAAAAAATTAAAAAAATTATAATGCAATATATGGGATCTGCATCAATTATATTTCATCAATTCATTACAAATGATTGAGTTTCTCATTTTTCCGATTATTTAAAAACAGTCAAAAGCTCAGGTGATGCCCCCTCCATCACAGATCTACAGGGAGGGCACAAGGGTACGTGACGTGCTCCCACCCGCACCCTCAGACGAACTAAGTTTATACTATATAGAAGATTGACTTGTTTTGTAAATTGAAGTTATTTCATAAGAAATCTTTTGCGGTTTAAAACAAAGTCAACAGTAAAAAAATTATCAAGAATTTCCTTTCTCATTTAATTTTAAGTGTTTAGCTATTTACCTTATTAATTTTTCACTGAAACAAAATGGTCCAAAGAAAGTCTTAAAAAATCATTCTTGAATACGAATTAGTTTTTTCTTTCATTGAATGAGTAGTTTGTGCTTGATTAAAAGAATTTAGCATTTTATAAATATATGTAAATGAACTTTACACAAAGTTTAACATTTACTTTCTTACCCTTACAAAGACGAGCGGTTATTATTCTTTGTTGTTACACACATTATTGCTAGCCCATATTAATCTTTCAGTATCCTACAAGAATCAGTAATGCAATTTTCGTCCTCGCTTCAATCTGCATCCATGGGAACATATAGGTTTAAACCCGAAGAGTTTATCTGCATCTATAATCCATATCTATTAATTGCTAAAACCCCGGACTAAACATTTAAAGAAGGGTTTTCTCTAATCGTATGTAAATTTCATACAAAAGCCAAATGATGATTGCTTTTTAACTGTCCACTGTTTCTTTTTTATTTCCGTAACATATTACCTTCAAATCTAAAATTTTAAATGCATTAAAATATATATTTAGAACAATTAATCAACAAAAAAAAAATATATATATATATATATATTGCTGTTTTTCGCGGATCAACTTGCGGTGCGGGCGGCAACCCCTAGCGTGGAGTGTATAACAGCGGGAGAAACGACTCTTGCCAAAGGAGTCTGACTGCACGCCAAATCGCCAGAGAGCAATTTAATCCGCTATGCCCAGCCTCTCGTATCTCAGGGCAGGGCGCTCTGACTTTCTCCAAAACTGAATTAAAGATTAAACCTCTTTTCTATGGCGGTAGGATCGCATTCTGATTCGCTACGCTGTGATCTGTGCACGCTAAAGAGTATGTGTCGGTGATGGCGCCATCTTTTGAAAAAAGTATCACTAAACGAATTTTTCGATTTTTCGTTGAAGATCGGCTAAAAAAAATTAAAAATATTGTAAACGCCGCACTTACTATTTTTGAACTTTTAAACTCATAAACGCCGCGGCGTTTCTTCCATAAATTACGGTAAAACAAATTGAACACAACCAAAACACTAGCTCTACGGCGACGTATCTGGCTGCTCCCGCTTACGAAATGTATCCCCAAAAATTGCTCCCATCCAGTTAATTTTAGTCTTGGGTTGTCAAAATATATAAGTGAGAATTTAAATTAGCTTTGCTATTTTAAAGGAAAACTTTCGGCCTTTGAATAACGGACATTGGTATGAAAATATAAAGTCTTGATGAATTCGACTATTGGAAAAAGAAAGAGGAAAGTTACTATTTAGTGCTGCCATCTAGGGTTATTTTATTTTACTTATTTCATTGCAGAACAGATTTTGGAATGTTGACGGTAGCATGAATCATTTTTCTTTTGAATAAATATAAATATTTTATAGAAAAATAAGAGTTACTGCCTATCGGATAACAACTAATTTTATATTTGAATTATTAGTAGTCATGATGATGAGCTATAAGTGTAAATAATAACACACACGAAATAAATAAATAAATAATTGCAAACTAATTCGGGTTGCTCTAGGATCTGCCCTTCTTCAGCAGTTTCTGTTTCAGGGGAAGGTGGAACTGGGTAAGAAGGGTACAGGGCTCTTGCTAAGAAGAGACGAGGTAGACTTGGCACGTTCTGTTACACTTGATAAAATTAAGAACTTAGTTGGTGGACTTGATAAAAACATTTAAAAAAAACACATTAGTCATTTTTTTTTTTTGCTGATTCGTCTTCGCAAAATTCTAACTTAATACAAAATAAAATTAAACTTTTTTTTTTTTTTTAAATAAAAATGATATAATATTTTCTGATTATGGTAGGCTAGAAAGAATTTTAAAACTAGTAGGTTCGGCAAAATTACAAATTTAGTTGCACAGTTTTAAAATAAAAATATGATACCCTATCTATTCCTGGAAGACTTGGTAAAATTGCACAAGCCCAGTTGGCAAATTTTTAAAATAAGTTTGTAAAAAACGATATTTGACTTGGCTGTTTAAAGACCTCTTGCTCCCTCCACAAAAATAAATAAATAAATAAATAAAATAAAATAAATAAAAAACCAACAAAAAAAAAAACCCTCTTAGCAAAGACCCTTGAAGGGTAGACACTTTGTATCAGTCGAAGCGGTTTGTAGAGTTAATTTTTATACTCATGTGCGTTATTTACAAAGCTCTTTCTTGTTTTATAAGTGTAGTATAAATATTAAAAACTCTACAAAACTGGCGTGAAGAATAAAATAAAAATAAATAACTTTGTTAAAGCCTACGTATTACAAATATCAATCAGTATACGTCCGTTTCGCATTGTACAATTCACTTTTCTTCAGGTGCAAAAATTACTTACCATCGACAGATCAAGAAACCTTTCTCATGAAGCTAAGGGGACATATTTCTCTGTTGCGAATATGTTTTTCTAGGGGTAGGCGCCTGGATCCACCTTTGAACCAACAAATTTATTTTTATTTTATAAGCGTAAAATTACAGAGAATTTTTAATGACTACTAAGAGGTTGGGGACCAAGTTTTGGTTGAGTCCAACAGACCCTCGTAACTACGTTTATGTGAAGGACCGCAAGTAGAGGGATTAAGCGATCGCCGGGCGCCAAATTTTGGCCAAGGATGTATTTCAAAGGGTCCAGCTCCTACCCGAAATTTTGGTTTTTGTTAAAAAAAAATGATAACACGATGAAATCTTTTTCTGAGAAATTCTACTCTTTTTACCGTTTGGAACCCCCCCCCCCTCCCTGCTTCGAAGTTTTTTTTTATAGATACGTTCAGTGGCGCACCCAGGATTTTAGTTTAGGGGCGGCTGGGCTACAAATACTGCTGAACTCGGTTATAGTGACCTCAATTATAGATATAACTCTCTTATAACGTCAAAATATTCTGTGCCAGTCGACTTGCCCGTAGAACACAACCCCACGAGCAATGTAACTCATTTTAGAATCAAATAATTATATGATCTTTTCAGTGATGTTGTAACCAAGTTTAACCGTGTTTCATGCTCTAACTGTAAGTTTTTATTTAAAAACTAACATCTGTTTTTGGTAAAAGTATTTAAGAAATAATTTGAAGACAATTTTAAAAAAGAAAACATTTAACTCATTAGTGACAATTTTCAATACTTTTCACTTCTAATTTCCCACCTTTAGGGGGGGGCTTCAGCCCCTCCGTGGGTGCGCCTATAGATACGTTCCTAACACTGCTTAATGTGTCGATAACTAATTATACAAAACTACTGTATTAAAACTGCAGATGGTGTCAAATTCAAAGGAGATTTTGACTCAAATTTAAGCATAAAACATATCAGTCAGTCAAAAGTAGTCACTTTGAACCACCATTAAATTCCTAATTGGAAGTTTCATTATTTACACTGAGACTCTTTCACTAGCATTGCTAACAGCTATTATTTTTTAAGTGTTTTCCTATTTAATTATGTTATTTTGTAGTTCCAGATATTGCTTACTTTCAAATAATCTTTAATGCAAATATTTTTCAACATAAAGAATTTCGAAAAATATTTTGAAAGTGAAATAAAAATGAAAGCTTTTACCAAAAATTTTGTTATGCTGTCAAAACAGTCTTCTGGCACTTGTAATAAGTAAATAAAGAACTATTATCTATTAAAGATGCATCAGTATAGATAATGATAATTTATTTACTTATCATGTGGTTTTATCAGACCATGGTTTAAGAGCTTACTAACCAAATAGAGCGGACTAAATTGCTTGTTAACTTTTATGTTTGAAAAAAAAAAAAAAAAAATAAAGTCTAATCGATATTAACAGAGAATAAAATTATAACATTTGTACTATTTAGCGCTTAGAATATTAATAAAAAAGAGCGAATCACAATCATTTATTTCATATTTACTTAAAAATATTTTTACTAATCAAATGAAGCGGAGTAAATTGTTTGTAGAGTCTAATGGATATTAACAGAATAAAATTTTATTTGTTAGAGCTTAGAATATTGATTATAAGAAGTGTGAATTGCCATTTGTATTCTATAACAATCTGTTATTAGCCTGGAATTAAGGATCTTTACTGTAATTTATGTATTAAAAAAAAAGTTTTAAAGCAGTATATTAATCTGATATAACAATTGGAGCCATATTATCAAAAAGTACCCTCGGCGGGACTCGAACCCGCAATCCCCGGTTTAGGAGACCGATGCCTTATCCATTAGGCCACGAGGGCTCACTCTCAAATGCTTTATAACATTATTTCAAACAAATTTATTGTGCCAATTTCTTATTATGTATTGGGCGCTGTCACCGAGTAGAGTCCGGTTGTTTTTATTTCTCGATTCATTATGCTTATAAGTGAGATGTTTTTTATTTCATGTTTCTATCGTTGAGAGACATGACACAATAATTCTAATATATTAAAATGCATTTTGTACTGTTAATTAAATGGTGTTAAGAGTTACAAAGACCAGTAGCAGAACAATTAGCTTTTTTTTTTAAATCATTTTTTTTTACAGTAAGTTGTGTTTGACTGTTAACTCTACATTTTTGCTGCAGAGCTCCCCCCCCCCCCCCCCCTCCCCCCCCCCCATTGCAGAGGTGTCAAGTTTCAAAAATCAAAAAGCCTGAAATTTCTTTATGTCAACATTGTTGTTGCTGCAATGCATATTTAATAAGTACAAGTCTTTTGTGTAATTATTGTGTGTGTCTAGCTGTATTCCATTACTTGAGTTGCCATAAATAATTCCAAATTTGTCGAAAAATTATTTGAAAAAATAAATATAAATTAAGATACAAATCATGAAATATCCATATAGCTTAAAAATATTAAACTGTACAGTATATTTCTATATGAAAGATCAACAGTTGCAGCAAAGTGTCTAAACAACATAAATGCAAAATTCATATACATTTATTCACGTAATTTTTGAAGTGATTTTATTTTAATATCATATGCTTTGATACCAATGTCTTTGGTACGTGAAAGGGAAAAAAAAAACTGATACATGCAAAACTGGTAAAAAAAAAAAAAAAAAAAAAAAAAAAACTGATAAAGTGCAATTTTTTAGTCGTCTGCCATGGTTAGTTATGGTCAGGGGCGGCCCTAAGGCCGGACAAACCGGACCCCTGTCCGGAGCGGCAAATTTTAGGGGCGGCATTTTGGCTCGAATTTGAAAAATACATTTCGTATCAGTAAAAGAATTGGTAAAAAATATTCCGAAGAATATCATTCTTAATAACTTTACTAGTTAATGTACCCATCCCTCATTGATGGGTTTTTACTAACTGCGCGCAATTTCATTTGCATTTTCGTTGTACAAAAAATGGAATTAACATACTGGCAGAAATTGTATTGTTCTGTGTATTGTTCTAAGCTATTATTAATTGCTGTGTATTGTTCTAAGATTACAGGTTAGAGAGTAACAAATTACTGAGACAAACTGTCAATAGAGAAAATATTTTACATTCAAAATTAACGTTTTCTTTTAGTGAATGAGCTTCCTACATCAAGAAGTCATTTAAAGTTGCAAAAGAAGATGCTAGTAATGAATATTAAATTGAAAAGAGAATATCCGGAAAATTCTTTTTAATAGCAAGTAGCCGATATTTAACACTGCAACGTTCGATTGAATTATATTTTGATGATTTTACTTGATGCGCGAAAAACTTATCAAAGTTTACATCACACCTCAAAAATAATTCAAATTTGTAGAAAATAAAAAACCTGAAATTTAATTTACTAACCGCCTACTATTTAACAAAATTTCATTTCATTCCCTTTTGTCTGACCACTAGTTGTTTTCACGAAGTGGTCACACAAAAATTTTCTCAAAATAATATATATATATATATATATATATAGTACAATGTTATTAAACTCAATCGCATCGATAGTAACTCAATTTTGTTCTATTAACTTTAGAAATTTTAATATTATGCCAGTAAAATTTTTGCACAATTTTCTCAAAATTAAAAAAAGGTAATAATTAAAAAAAAAGAAATCGACGTAATTTGTTTAAGTCGAACAGCCAGTTAATGTTTTACCTCCAGACGCCTTAAAGTGACGCCCTCCCCCTCTCTCCCCGCCCCCTATAAAAGAAAAGAAAAAATACAATGCAACTTTTGCAAACCCTTTCAATTTATTCAAATCTTTTAAAAATTTCGATGATGCTTTGTTACCCATCATATGGCCTAATTTCATTCTGTTCTCTTAATCCGTTATTGACGGATGCCAGAACAAACTTTTAAAGCGATTTTTACAAAATCTCAAAGTCTATGAATTATTTAAAACAATTTTGGTATCTATTGTTTCAATTAACTTCCAAATTTCATTCTATTCAAATGAGCCATTTTTTAACAATGGGCGAACATACATTTACACACAGTTTTCAAACAACAGTTTTAAATCTCAAAACTTTTAAACGAATTAGAAATATTTTAGCAACTGCAGTTTAAATTAAGTTGCCACTTTTGGTGTTGCTATAAATTTCATTTCATTCGCTTCAGTTGCATGGGCGTAGCCAGGAGGGGGACAGCTGCCCCCACCCCCCTAAAATGAGCTAGTCATAGAGTCTGATTATTACAAACCGGGAGGAGGAGCAGTTGTACTCCATGGTCTCCTTGTCTTGTCCCCCCCCCCTCTAATGAAAATCCTGGCTACGCCCTTGTTCCGTTGTTTATATGTGATGTGCAAACAAATATTTACACAGTTTACATAAATTTTCAGTTGGATTCAAATTACAGCTTGTTAATGAAATTCAACTAGCCAAATATTATCCCATATTTCTAGATTGCATTCCTGATGACAAAAAAATTGAACAGATCGCATTCTTGGTAAGGTATAAAGGTATTGACAAATCTAATTCCAATGAGGCTAGGATTATTTAACTCTCTCAAACAGTTCATGTTCCTATGCTCTATTATTATTTGGTACAAAATCTTCAATTGCGTGAATCCATTAGGAAAGGATTGCAGTCAAAAGACAACGATTTGCCACCTGTTCTAGAACTCTTATTGAAAGAAGAAGAAACTGTAAAGATCTTCGATTGGATTTGATTTTAAATGAAATGTTCTGTTATGCAAGAGAACTGACCGACGAGATAGTATTCTGGCTAACACTGAGTTTAAGCAGCCACGTAACATATTAATTTGAATTGAGAATCGCGAGATGTTCTGATGAAAGATCCTGAATTAAAATTTAAGGTAGTTTTATTATTTTACAGTAAACAAAGCGATAAATACCTTACATTGCAGATTTAATTTAATAAGTACCCGATGTAATTATTTTAAATTTTTTAACGGCATAAATGAGTTAAGATACTCCTAAAAAGTACTAATTAAACATTGTAACAGTGTTTATTGTTTGTTTGTGGGATTACGGCCGATTATCTAAGCAAAGTTTCGGAGAAAACCACGGAAAACTCCGAACGGTTAGGTCGACGGACACGCGATGGGACCCGAACTTGGGACCTTCAAACTTCGCCCGTCTACCATTTCCAGTGATATAAACACTGTGCATTGGTGAGGCGTTAACACTGTTTATAGTGTAAACAATTGGAGTTAATACTGACCGATGGAGAATCGGGAAGTTAAACGCGCTTGATCTAGTAAACGAAATAGTGTCAGTTACGGCCTTATTAGGCAAAAAGGAAAGCCCAATTGAAATTTTAAAGATAATTTCAACTATAGATTTTACACCACATCTTACTATTGCTTCGAGAATTTCGCTTTCTTTGCCGATAATTGAGGCAAGTGCAGAGAAGAGTTTCTCAAAATTAAAGTTAACTAAAAATTTCTTATGTTCCACAACTCTTCCAGATAGGTTAAATAATTTAACTACATTGGCTATCGAACATGAATTAGTTGAAAAATTGATTTTGGAGAAAAAGTCAGGAATTTTGCGGAATTAAAAGTGAGAAAAAAAAAACTCTTTATTTTTCTCTCTTTCTTTTGGTTTTTAGCTTAATGTGTGGTTTTTAATAAATATGGTTTTCCTTATGCTGTGTTATGTTTAAAGAGCTATTCTAGTTTTATAGGCATGAAAACAGTATCTGTGAACAATTTATTTCTCTTAATAGTAATTTTACTGTGGGGGGCGGCATTTTATATTTTTGTCCGGGGCGGCAAAACTATTAGGGCCGGCCTGGTTATGATACCCTAGGCAGACACTTTGTCCCTAGGGTAACCCTGTTTGTTCATATTAGTTGCACATTATATACATTGAGAGACATCTAGCAGACTGTAATACAGGTGTAGTAAAGTGTCTACAACAAACAACAGTTGTAATTTCGTCACAAGAGACTGCGCTTTTAACATTTTATTATTCAGTCGCGAGAAAGTGTTTTTAATAACATTTTACAATTTAATTATAATACTTAGGATAAAGTTATTTGCTAACATAGCGTCCGCCAGGTTTCAGTTTTATGCATCGTATTTAAGAGTGAAGACTGATAACTTTTAATATTTGTAACAACAACCAAAAAAAAAAAAAAAAAAAAAAAAAGCTTTGGTCATTTTTAAATCCGAGATATCTGAATAAACCGTGATTAAAATCAATTGTATTCATGGGTATTATTCGTGAGATGAAAAATATTTGCAATTATGGAGCTATTTTTTTCTTTCTAAATTGATTTAAGCAATATATATCCACAAAATAGAATATGCATTAACTAATTAAGGAAATAAGTTAATTAGTTTTCTAAAATTTGCTGAACTCCATATAGATGGGTTACAGCAGTTTTTCAATTTTTTAGAAGTAATAACTTTTACAATCTTTAATAGATTCTAATTTTCTTTTTGTTAAATTTTTCTAAATGCATTTTATATTAGAGTTATTTATATATGTTTAATGTGTCATGCCTCTCATTATATATAATGTGCAACTAATGCGAACAAACAGACTCACCACAGAGCAGGGCGCCATAGCCATGGGGGGGGGGGGGCAGGGTAGCTTTGCAGTAAAAATGTACAGTTTACTATCAAATACAACTTACTGTAAAAAAATGATTTTTCAAACAAAGCTAATTGTTCTGCCAGCTCTCTTTGCAACTCTAACACCATTCAATTAACAGTACAAGATGCATTTTATATTAGAATTATATATAAATTTTTAATGTGTTTGTTTGTGGGATTACGGCCGATTAGCTACGCGTGGGCTGTAGGCCGAAGGGTGGGGTGCCCTCCGTGGGGCTCTTTCTAAGGGGTCCTAACTCATATTTACGCTAAGTTTCGGAGAAAACCACGGAAAACTCCGAACGGTTAGGTCGACGGACGCGCGATGGGACCCGACTCGGGACCTTCACACTTCGCCTGTCTACCATTTCCAGTGACATAACCACTGTGCCATGGTGAGGGATTTTTAATGTGTTATGTCTCTCAATGTATATAATGTGCAACTAATATGAACAAACAGGGTTACCCTAGGGACAAAGCGTCTGCCTAGGGTACCATAACTAACCATGGCAGACGTGCTACTAAAAAATTGCACTTTGTCAGTTTTTTTTTTTTTAACCAGTTTTGCATGTATCAGTTTTTTTTTTTCCTTTCACGTACAAAAGTAAATAAAATTACCTGAAATCACTTCAAAAATTACGTGAATAAATGTATATGAATTTTGCATTTATGTTGTTTTAGAATTTTGCGTTTATGCTTTTTTGCTGCAACTGTTGATCTTTCATATAGAAATATACTGTACAGTTTAATATTTTTAAGCTATATGGATATTTCATGATTTGTATCTTAATTTATATTTAATCTTTTCAAATAATTTTTCGACAAATTTGGAATTATTTATAAGACAACTCAAGTAATGGAATACAGCTAGACACACACAATAATTACACAAAAGACTTGTACTTATTAAATATGCACTGCAGCAACAACAATGTTGACATAAAGAAATTTCAGGCTTTTTGATTTTTGAAACTTGACACCTCTGCAATGCGGGGGAGGGGAGCTCTGCACCAAAAATGTAGAGTTAACAATCAAACACAACTTACTGTAAAAAAAAAAAAAAATGATTAAAAAAAAAGCTAATTGTTCTGCTACTGGTCTTTGTAACTCTAACACCATTTAATTAACAGTACAAAATGCATTTTAATATATTAGAATTATATATAAATATTTAATGTGTCATGTCTCTCAACGATACAAACATGAAATAAAAAGCATCTCACTTATAAGCATAATGAATCGAGAAATAAAAACAACCGGACTCTAGTCGGTGACAGCGCCCTCTCTCGGTTCCTCTCCAGATAGAACCAGATTTGGAAAACAAGGAACGGCGCACGGTACACTATCATATTATAGACACTTTAGTTCTAGTTCTGGCTATACAGATTTAGTATTAGTCCTTTTTGGAGCGATTTTATTTGGCGACTTTTCTTGGCGCGATAAAGGAAGTCTTTATGGTTACCCTGCCGTTTAACGATCGAAAGTTAACACTTGGTAATCCTAAACAGGGCCGGTCCTAGGGATTTTTCTACGTGGAGCGAACTGGAAAAATGCGCCCCCGCGCCATTGGGAAAAAAAAAAAAAAAAAAAAAAAAAGATTAGCTGGGAAAGATTTAAAGATTTCAGAGTAGGTAAAGGCTTAAATTGTGGGAATCAATGTTCTGGAATGAGGACCGATATCGCCTTGCGAAAGTTCTTGACTAATTTCTTCACTAAAGAATTCTTCGGAAGAATGTTCGGATAGCTGAATTTCCTGATTAGTTTGAACGTTTATGTTCAGATAATTAGCCATCGGTTATCCACATTTTTCATTTTCTTTCTCTCTCTTTCATTTTCTTTCGTTGTTTAGTTTTCTTCGAATTGAAATTCTCGGCGCGGCGCTCTTTCCTTCCCATACCCAAGAAGTTCTCTTTTGAAAATGATTACAACAATCAGAAATCAGAACTCTGAGAGCAGCGGAGGCAGCTTGTTTTTTTCTTCCCCATAGAGGGGAAAAAGTAAAAAAATTTTGGAAGATAAAAAATGTCCGGTTTTAAGCGTCCGGATTTCGGACTTCCTACTGTATATATATACAGTAAGGTATTTTGGCATACTGTGCGATCGCATCGTTCGCTCCACCCTAGGACCGGCCCTGATCCTAAAGCCGGTTATTTATTTCCGAAAATGGCTGCTGGCTGATGACGTGCTTTGATTTTTTAATGGCTTTATTTTAAATTAAATTGCGTTATTTAATTATTTTTTAAATTTAAAATGGATGTTTATTTACAGTTTACAGTGGCGGATTTCCCAATAGGCGCATGAGGCGCGTGCCTCGGGCCTCATAAATCCAAGAGCCGTATTCACTAGTGCTGTAAAAGTAACGACAAAATGAGTATCCGTATGTATTTGTTACTTAGATGTTCGCTATTCGTTACTAAGTATTCGTTACTCGTTACTTTCGTTACTACTAATAGAATCGGTAATAGGGTGTTATATGTGCCCCATAACAACACATCCGGGACAGTGTTGTTATGGGTATATGCCGCCCATACATAAACCCATAACAAAACCTAACCAAAAAGAATTTTTTTTTTAGCGAAGTTGTACAAAGTTGTATTTAGAGCTTATTTTCTCTGATTTACAGATTGTTTTTATACACATTTATGGTTTTATACAATGCTAAATTATCCGAATTACGGAGTGCACTTAGAAATCTTCCAAAGACATATGCCATTCTTTTTTTTTCTCAACCCCCCCCCCTTTTTAAAATTCTGAACGCTGGTTTAACCTGTTCATTCTTATCATAAAAAGTGTAAAGGAAAGCTTGTGACTCGTGTTTTTTCTGGGAGCGGGTTCTCGAATACTGAGATCCAGGGATTGGGCCACATATATTAAATTCACAGGGCAGAGGATCTCAGTATGATATCAACTACTTTACGTCTCTACAAGCATAATATCTTTATTATTTGTGAGTTCTTATTTCATATCAAAAACTTCTTTTGCTGGACGATTTTTCGAAGTAAATTAAAAATTACCATATTTTAAATTAAAATTGTTTAATTCAGTGAGAATGATCTATTTTTAAGATATTTCCAGTACTATTTCTGCACTTTTGGGATGAAAGGGGTTAGCCCCTTCTGTGGGTGCATATATGAGAGCATTCTTTAAACAAAAATTATCACTCCTTTCATACAGAAAGAATGGTTGCACCGGACTATGCGTATTCCATGAAATAAAATGTACCATAAAATAGGGCAGATGGCCCCCTAAACGCCGACATTTTAGAAACATACTGAACTTTATTGAATTATTTTAATACCAGTGGCTAACGCAGGAGTGGGCATAGAAATCCCGGGTCGCTCCCAATTTTTTATATATTTTTTAAACAATTACTTAAAAAATGTGTTTAGGTTTCCATGCTAAATATTTTTTTTAGTTCCAAATAATATTTCAAATAATAAAAATGTGTGAATTCGTTTACTTTATAAAAATATATTTTTTAAAAGGTGTATTTAAATAATTTGTTATTTATTACTCATATTTCGATTCTAGCTAAAAAAAAGAAAAAGTTAAGTTCGCAATCCTGCTTCGGAACCACCCTGAAAGGAAGAATTCTGATTGCACCACTATTTAGTACTAAAATGTTAGAGAGCCCGAAATTAGCACCCCTTACTAACATGCTTCTCTTATATGTATTGCTCCTCTACAATTATAAGAACCCCCCTCCCCCCCCCGCAAAAAAAAGTTCAACTGCTCATAAGAACATACTATACACCGGATCCTATCCCCCCATTGTACGACCCATATCAAAAGAGCAGCAGATAGTATATCCATCTCCATAACTGTAACGAAACATACGGATTCTTCCAAGCCACATCAAAACGATACCATTCGGCTCGGCACAAACGAATTGCAACCAGAACATACTACTACTCAAATACCGAAACTGATTTTTCCCTTCAAACAGCGAGAATCCATAATACTTCCGGTATCTAGTAACGGAACGGAACATACTATTACTCAAAACTCAAATACCGAAATTCATTTTCTCCCTCCGGCAGTCTTATATTCGAAGTTCGAACCTGGGTCGATCCGAAATGCACACTCAAAAGTCATTTTCCCCCTTGAAACCGCGATCCGATATTCAGTAACAAATAACAGAAGATATTAGTACCCGATTACTGGAACCCGTTTCCCCACTAGTTCGCCTCGCCTGGCAGTCTGTATTCGAAGTTCGAAGCTGCTCGATCCGAAACAGCTTCGGATCGAGTAACGAGTAACGATATCAACCGCAAAGTAGCAATTCGTTACTTCGAGTCTGAGTGATTATCCGTATCTTAGTACCGAATACATGCGGTTTGCTTCAGCTCTAGTATTCACCAAACTGTGAGTAAAGCCCCGTTTCCACTAGGCCTTTATTTTCCATAATTCGTTTACCGCCGCTAAAAACTCTCCCCCAAGCTGCTGGTTTTAGGCCCGTTTACGTGTGAAATGGAAAATCTCGGGTTAAAGCGGAGGCATTTTCGCCGATCCCAACCGCCCGGGCCAATACCGCGTCTGCGCATGTTCCTCGAGAACGAGAGACCGGAAGTTTACTCTAAGATTGTTATGCAGATTATTTTGAATGCTCTACTTTTATGTTCATTTTTCTGTTTTAAAATTCAGCTTTTAAAATGCCATTAAAATAAAAAGTTTTCCTAAAGTTTGACAATAAGAAAACAATAAAAAAAACATGGTCTTTGAAATAAACATTTTCAATAAGAATATAAACAAATATACTAGTATTTTTCTACTTACATGTACTACATTTAAAAAAAAATTCGATTGATTTAAATAAATTTGTAAGTATCAGGTATTTTTTGAATGTTTTAAAACTAAAAGTAACTGCTGCTCTGTAATAATAGGATGCAATAAATTACTTACATAAACATTTGTTTTGTTTTTCTTTAAACAAACAACAACAAAAAAAACTTTAAACAAATAAGCTGATAAATATATATTTATATATATAATAGGTAAGTATTAAATATATACATCCATCAAGGCCGTAGCCAAGGGGGGGTTTTGGGGGTTCAAACCCCCCCGAAATTTTCAGTCACATAACTTACTGTTCGTAGAAAAAAATTATCCCTTGTATCGCCAATTACGATTATTGCACTTCAGTTCATTCAAACCGCATGTAATTTTTTACTTGTGTTTCTCTGAGGATCGCAAAGTGATAAATTTCACTTAAATATGCTACTCTTTTCTCTGTACGTTATATGCATACCTGTCTTCTGAGTATGGCCAAAAGGAAATGCAATTTCCGTGGCACTTGCAAGCAGAATTTCCCATTCTCATCAAATAATTCTTTAAATAGTGTTTAATGTATCATAGTTTAATGTATCATATCAGTGTTTAATGTATCATAGTAGTAGGAATTTGTGAAGGTGGTAGCAAAAATGTGCCCTAAGTACACTATGTACGGCTGCTTTATTTACACAATTTTACACAGTATTTACATTTCCCATAATTAGAATGCAGTATGATCGGAGCAAAAGCTCACATTCGTCTCAATGCTTCTCCACATTGGTTCTCTCTTTTCTTCTTTCACCCCCCCCCCCCTACACGTAGAGAGAGACAAAAAAGAAATATCGTAAATAAAAAAAATTCTCTTTCCACAAAAAATAGTGAGTCATCACAGTATCGTGTTTATGACCTCTATAAATAAAAAAGTCAGAGTGATAAGTTTGTGATTTTTGGAGTTTGGGACATGTAGGCTCAAGTCTCGACCCATGTGGACCGGGAGGGAGATCCTACGTTGCATTATTCACGTAACCAGTCCGCTACTCCTTAGAATAAAAAGAGAGTGGCACTGCGGACAGCAGGAGTAAAAAAAAAAAAAAAAAAAAAAAAAAACATCCGCTGCCTGGCTAGTGTCGCCCCTCTCGAGTCAGCGCCCTAGGCAGTCGCCTAGTTTTCCTGTATGGTCCAGCCGGCCCTTCATTGGGCGCGTTCGAGAATTCATCGGTTGTGCACCGGTAACACCGGTGCACGACCAGAGCGTTCGAAAAGGCGGAGCGTGGGGCGGAGCTCTAGAAGTAACCGCGTTCGAAAACGTTTCGGTCATGTAGCGGTTGTCTGCTCAGTGTGACCAGAGCGCAACCAGAATGACCCTGCTAGCGAGGTGGGTTATTCCGGTTATTATCGTAGTGTTGCCAGCGTTTATTTTTTTTTCTCGCTTAGAATCCGATGTGGTGAGGAGACCGAAACCGGTTGACAACCGTGACGTCACTTAACCGGAGAATGACCGCGACCGGTAGCACCGGTGCATAACCAACCGGTGAATTCTCGAACGGGCCCTCTGTCACACAGTGCTTGTTATTCTTTAAAGGCTGCACTGACACAGAGGTTCGCTATGCCGATAGGATATTGCTTACATCGCACTGTTTCAATTTGGATGCATTATTTTCGCGTTTTAAATAAAAATGAAAAAACACAAAGCTGGAGATCATACTTTGTTTAATTTTAATTTCAGTGTGCTGAAAAAAGTACCATATTAAAACATAAAACTTGAAACCCCCCCCGAAAAATTTTCCTGGCTACGGCCTTGACATCCATTAGTTTTGTACTATATTGTTTTTAAATATCTATCTGATCTATTCTTCTACACATGTCTCAAAAAAGTAATGAGATGTTTCATAATATTATGTTAGTTAATTTTGTATATATAATGAGAAATGTAATTAGGCATTATTTATTCTGTATTATACACACAGGAGTTTTATAATAAAATTAACTGTCATTGGTTAAATTTAACTAAATAAATGTTTGCATTTTTAATATATGAATTTGTAGATAGCGGGTAAGATATGAGAAAATAATCTTAAGGGTATACGTCTAATGTCTAAGAAACAAAATCTGTCTCACTTGGTACATAGATTAAAATAAAGTAATTGCACCAAGGATTCAAAAAAAATTCAGGAAGTCTTTACAAGCTGCACTACATATTGATATAAATTTGAAAGTGGTGCCTTTTATGAAACTTTCAGAAAAAAAATCTTTAATATAAAAGTGCACAGCAAAATTAACAATATATAAAGACTACATTACTTGTGCTTTTGTATGTTCATAAGACACTATGGTAATAATTATATAATGTTAATTTTGCAATTTTCTTTGAATGTTACTGCTACTGAAAAACAATAGACACGCAGTAATAAGGGATTTATTTTTTTTTCTTTTGAGTTCAATATAAGAATATTGTTTTAATACTAAAGAATACTTCAGTATAATACTATTACAATTAACTATTGTAATAGTTATAATATTGGCACAGCCAACACTCCTTATATTGACCATACATTACAAATACCAGTGATAAAACCCGGACTGTAATTACAAAAAAATACTTTTATGAAACACACAGATAAAGTGCAGTATGAGCATTTTGAGTGGCACAAAGAGTCCACCCTTTTTCAGCTGCAGCGTAACCGAAAACCAACAGCAAATCAGAGCCGCTCTTTATCCATTGGCACTTTTGAAGCTAAAGAATAGTGAAACAGTGGCGGCCCGTGGTCAAAACTGTTAGTGCAGCCGGAAGCATATGAGCCCCCCCCCCCTTTCCTCCGGACAGGATTGGAAAATCTTTTGTTACTGAATTCGAAAGCTGGCGGATTAAGCCCTCACCGAGGAAAAAAAAAAAAAAAATTACATAAAAAATGTAAGAGTTCCTATTTTACTTCCATAAAATGGACATAAATTTCAACCAGCCGCTCTTATCCTCAAAATTGCATTAATCCGTGTCTGATTCGAAGTTTCCTTAGAATTTTCTTTTGTAACGATAACTTGAGAAGAAAAGAAAAAAAAAAGAAAACTTACCTATTTTTTATAAGTTAAATCAATCCTCCTTTCTTTTAAACATGCGAATCCGCCAGTGATGTCCCCATAAAAAGGCGCTGTTTTAATTCAGATATCAATAATTTTAAAAGCTCTTTAAAATTTCCCATGTTTAAAGAATTTTCTCGCTCGCCATGTCCTCTAAATGCCAGTTCTTGCTTACTTAAAAACAATACTACTTTGATGGGTAATTGTCCATTCATAAGCGTCTATTCAGGCTTACTTTCTTGATAAATTCAGCAATATAAAGTCGAGAGTTTTCCAAACATATATTCTCCTTACCCCCTCCCTCCTTCTCGTCCGAGCCAATCAGTTAGTCGAGTTCTCAAGTTCAGCCGCCGTTAAATAATCTTTCATCGGCTGTATCAGCTGCATACTCCCTATGCCGGAGAGGCTGCTTACGTAGTCGTTGTCATGGCAACGGTGCTGCCAATTTTCTTTTCAGCGCTCTGGGCTGAACCAAAGATTTCCGGCCACAATACGTTTTTTTGTGTTTGGTTTTTTTCGGAGTTTTTTTAATTTACCGTAGTAATTCCACAATTCTAATCTGAATTTAAGAAAATTAGTAGAATAAATTATTTTAAAGTATGTGCTGATAATTTCAAGTGCAGCCCGGCTGTACTTGCTGTATCCCACGAGCCGCCACTGTAGTGAACCCTTTTTACCGTCTGAAAAGTTTATTACGCTTTTTTTTTCTTATCTGTGTGTTTAATGCAAAGTATTTTATCGGTGGTCAGTCCAGGAATTTTTTCTAGGCTCCCATTTTTGTGAATTTCAATACTAATTTTTCGAAATTCAACACTGATTTTTGTGAATTTCTATACCAATTTTTAATAAAGGTCACTTTTTTATTAAAATAATTGATAAATCAGATTAAATTGTAAGGTAAAAGGCCATTGTTAAAAAAAGATTAAATTGTAAGGCAAAACAGACCCAGTTTTCGTTTGCATCGACCCCTGTTTATTGTAATTATATCGTAACACCAGTTTTGTTAATAATCCCTGAGTGTGTATACCAATATGCTGTGTTTTTTTTTCTTCTTGCATAAAAACTGTCCAGTGTCATCTTATCCCAATTCAACCGACACTCTTTTCGTAATTTTTCCAAAAAGAACATGTTCCCAAACATTAACTTGAAATGACTTTAGTGCAGTTGCGGGTACACCCTTCTCTTGACTACAAGTAAACCTAAAAATTCTCGAGTTGCTAAAGAGTTCAACCTAGTCACTCTCATCATTATTGAAAAGGCACAATGAAGAATACTTCTTTACCAATGTAGCTTCCAAACATGCGTCAAAGATAGAAGGTGAGTCTGTAGCATTTTTTCAATGATGGCAATGAAAAGGTTAAACATGGGTTAAAAATTACAAATGAATGGGGGGTGGAGGAATGACCCATATCTGATAAAAATCCTTCATCTTCTCCTTCTTGAAATTTTGTCATGCGAAACTCAGATGTAGTCTTCAGTGTTACGGTAAAACTTTTGATAGAGGAAAAAAATTAACCACAGACTGAAATATATGTTTAATTTCATAAAATTTTATTTGTAATACCAATGATAAAATTAATTTGAGTATTGAGTTGGAATCTTAGATATAAAATTTACCTATTTTTATGCCACCCACTCCAAATAACAAAACATTTCTTGCTTCATACCTGCTTCATCTATATGCAAATAATATAATTGCAACAATGAATTTTTTAAAAAATATCTGTGTAAGTTTACACCAAATTTGAAATAGAAAAACTGTGGATTATGCAATATTAACTTAAAATGCAAAATGCACAAATAAAAATCAAGACTAAATTATTAGAAATTGAGCATTTCATAATGTTATCAAGTTATTAAAATTCATTTGATTTAAATAATTTCTAAAAACTAAGAAGCAAAAACTTTAAATCTGTTTAATAATACTAATGTGAAATATTTTTTTTAATAAAAAATTTTAATAAAAAATTCAGAAATTTACATTAAAAAGCCTTAATTTATGTTTCATATGTAAATTAAATTTATAATTTAACATTTTTATGCTTTTAGTTTTCATCAGCTAAAGCAAAATTGAAGATCTGGTAATAAAATTTACATTTCAATATGTGTCATCTTCAGTCCCTTTTATTTGATTATTATAAAATAAACTAATTTTCATTAACTAAAATTATGCTACATTAAGATGAGCATTGAAAAATATTCATTGAAGATAATAGATAATCTAATTTATTGACTAATTCATTATAATAAACTAACTACATTTTCAACGAATCGATGGCGCCAGCATCGTCCTAGTGGGTGAGGCAAGGAGCGTAGCTAGAAAATTTTTTAGGGGGGATGTATGAGATATAATTTTGTATTTCTAACCTTAATTTCTTACTGATGAAAAAAATCTGAAAGCTCTTAATAACTAATTTTGAAACTTTCGCACGGGGATATATCCCGATATCCCACTCCCTGGTTACGCTCCTGCAGTGACGTAGGAAAGGGGGGGGGGAGCTTTGGGGCTCAAGCCGCCCCCAACCATACCTTTGGAGGATGATAGAAAATAACCAATATATATGGATGTCTTTTTCAGTGTCCAGAAGCCATGAAAACATACTGAGCCCTCCCCTCCTCCCTAAACCTACTGAATTGCTATGCTACTGCTCCCCTATCGGATTGAGAGGAGACCTAGCGTCGAGCTATGGGTTATAATTATTGGTTTTCTTTTTATTAGTGGAAGAGTTTATCCTGATTCATGGTGATTTATCTTGTTAGCTCTTTGTTTCTAAATGATAAATTTTAGAATAAGGAAGATTTATAAATATATATATTTATATATAAAAAAAACTCGGCTGTTCGAGCCTCGCCAGGGGGAGATCCCCCTGAACCCCCTAATTTTTTAGTTTCATTATTGACATATTAAAGCGATATTAATTGATTGTGTCATTTTATCTCTCAAATTTTCGTGTATTTCGCCAGGTCACTCTATGTTGAAATTTTTATGATTGTAACCTATTTGTAGAAAAATACATGTGATGCATATTCTACAGCTTGCGAAATATTGTAACAGTACATTAAATCTGTTGTGAACTAATAGTATTTAAATATATGTAAAATTATATCCCATTTTTATGTCGCTTTTTTTGGGACACATTTTTCGAACAATTTTCAATAAAGGGGGTGAGAGATAAAATGAAATAGTCATTAATATTTTAATTTTTGAAAATATTCAATTTAAACATTGATACTCTTATTTTAAAGATGCCTTTTTAAAGATTAAATTATGGTATTAACAAGTCAAAAACAACTTTTAAAAAATCTTCTTCAAATTAAATGTTAGTGTAATTGTAATGTTTTTAACAAAATTTTAAATGCTGAAAAAACAGCAGCATTTTTTTAAAGGAAACTGTTTTAAAATTATTTAAAACTCATTTCTTAAAATGTAAAATATTGGCTATCATGACCGCCATAAAAATAAACGCTTATCACGTAATTTTTATGTGAATCACATGACCCCCACTGAGCTTTTGATCTTATCCAAATTCATGACTTCAAAATAATATATAATGCAACTATGATTAGAATTTAAAATAACTATTTCATATTCCATATTTCATTATAGTTACCATAGTGTCAGAATGTTGCTTCTATTTAAGCTTCCCAATTCTGCAACCAAATGTAAACAAAAGTAATTTTTGGAGTTCTCAGTTTGAAAAAAATGAAAATACATGTTATGAAACAAATAGAACACCAATTTACAGGCGCTTCAAAAATCCCCGGGTTTTAATGCTATTGCTGCTATTTGGCAGCTTTCCTTTCGTATATGTGGCAGCAGGTTTTTTAACTTACTCGGAGCTATAGAAGTCTACTGTGCTTACACCCATAGTGGATGCAACAAACATTTATAACCTCTTACATTCTCAAAACACTGCTGTTTACGTTGAATTCGCTGCAGCAAAAATTCTACGAGAATCTCGCCAGGCTATGGGTAATCGTGAAATCACATTACCCATGAGTTATCGAGTGTTGACAGTATTTTTATTAATTTTGTCGAGGACTGACC